>QLTV01004101.1:3631993-3689467 GCA_003457575.1 Thermophis baileyi | reverse complement strand
CTCTCTCTCTCTCTCTCTCTCTTTCTCTCCCTCCCTCCCTCCCTCCCTCCCTCTCTCCCCCCTTTCTCTCTCTCTCTCTCTCTCTCTTTCCCTCTTACTCACTCACTCTCTCTCTCGATTTATACCAGGCAAGATCCTGGCATATATATAAAAAACAAATATACAGATATAAAAGCAAAAGGTGCTATATTTCTTGGATCCCTAAATCCAAGCTTTCATTCTCACTTTCTGAAGTCATGGCTAATCCTCAGGCTGTCCTGCCCTGAGACTAAAAACATATTCTGGATGCAATCAAAAAGTGACAAGCTGTCGTTTCTTATTATTTTTGTGTTAATATCCAGGGAAATTGCCCTCTCTATTTTTTTGGTTCATGTGTCAAAAATATATAAGGATAACTCTGCATATGAGCTAGTTTATATAAAAAAGGGGATCAACATTGACAGCATTCATTTTATTCATTAAAACAACTATTCAGGGTCTTGGTGGCAAAGAGAACTTAGGGCAATAAGCTCTGTCTTCAAAATCATAAATGACTGATACATTCATATTCATGTGGACTAAAGCTTCATGCACTATTTCATGCAGTAAATTACATAAATTGGCAGGTAAATATCCTTAAAACTAGATCCTATATTCTATCTATTGTGCTTTCAAATCAGTGTTGATGGCTTCAACTAGTCCCTGTGTTTTTCTTGGCAAGATTTCAACAGTGGCTTGTCATTGCCTCCTTCCCAGGGCTGAGAAAGAATGACCGGCTCAAGGTCATTAATCTAGTCTCATGCCTAAAGTGGAACTAGAACTCACAGTCTCCCAGTTTCCAGCCAGATGTCTTAAACACTACACAAACTTTCTCTCTAATTTCCCATGTACCATGAAAAAACATTCATGGAATTTAATGGAAACCAAGATAAGTGTAATGTTTGAAATACTGGCGAACATGAATATTACTCAAATTTAACACAAAGGATGAATTCAGCTCCCGAAATTCTGTGCCTAATGCTAAAAAAATGTAAAACATTTTACCAAAACATTAATAGGTTCAGAGTTGCAGATAATATAAATCACTGTCCTGGACTAGGAAAAGTCTTTGGAGTCTTATCCTAAGCAGTAGCTATTGGTAATCTGGGATCAGTTGTCTACACTTCAACTGAGCAAAAATATCATGTTTACATATTCTGCCCATTCTGTTTCTATTTGTGAGTGTATTACTGGGAGAAAGAGAGGAAAAGTAAAGTTTGTTCCTGAAAGTGAATAATTGGAATAATCGATTAAGCTAAGCCCTTATTTGGCTATGATTCTGCTCTGTTCTAAATCCAGAAGCCTGTGAATGATCTTCTCATCTGCAGAATGGGGGAGGATGGGGCACCTTGTAGAAAGCTCTTTAATATTTTTTTTTAAATAGAACAATTAATCAGTGGAATGATTTGACTCCAGAAGTTGTGGATGCTCCAACACTAGAAGTTTTTAAGAAGATATTGGACAACTATTTGCCTGAAATGATATAGGGTTTACTGGTTTGGACTAGAAGACTTCCAAGCTCCCTTCCAACTCTCTTATTCTGTTAATTGTATTTATTGAGGATTTTATATAAAGTAAAAGACAAATCTAAAGAAGAAAAAAGAAAGATGTGCAAGAAGAGCAAAAAAAACCCATAAAATTATAAAATATAATGATTGCAGTCTTGATGGCTAGTTAGGACTGCAGAAAAAACAATTGCAACCAGCCAGCCTTCCATTGAGGACATGTATACTGAATGGCTCAGAAAGAGGGCTGAGAAAATATCTACAGATCCCTTACATCTTGGACATAACCTGTTTCAACTCCTCCCCTCAGGACGCCGCTATAGCGCATTGCACAAACAACTAGACACAAGGACAATTTTTCCCCCATGCCATCACTCTGCTGAACGCTAATTCTCATGACACTATCTTATGTCTAAGGATATTTACCCATGTAGTAGGGCTCTATTATTATTTGTTAGGATATTGAGTTTGATAGATGGAACAGTAAAGTGTACAATAGGCCAGGACAAACAGTTGTAGTTGATTAATTAGAGAGTGCTGACTCATGCATGAGGCAATCTATGCTATGATTGGTTGCTGTAAGTATAAAAGGGGAGCTCCCCTTTTCCCCACCTTTTTCTTCTCTGTGTTCTGTATACTGTCAAATTTACCTCATGATATTCTTGTGTCCCTGACTATCTTGTGTTCCTCCTTCCTGGATGATGATAAACACTGCCATTAGTTTAAATGTTAAATATATATATATGTCCAGATCAGGGGTGGGTTCCAACTTACCTCGCTGCCGGTTCGCTCCCTCCCGTGCTGCGTGGGTGCGCCTCATGGGCGGGTGCGCATGCGCAGTAACAAAAAATCCGGGGAAAAAAAGATGGCGACCACATGCACAGTGCTGGAAGTCAGCTTCTGCGCATGCTCAGAAGGAAAAAAATAAATAAAAAAAATTCAAAAAAATTCAAAAAAAAGATGGCGGCCTCCACAGACTGGCACCAACCGATCTGGTTCGGTGACATCATCGTGACATCACCAGCAGGCTGCTACCAGTTCGGGAGAACCGGTCCGAACCGGGAGGAACCCACCCCTGGTCCAGATAAAGTCAGAGACACTGACACAAACTTGTGGTCTTTTACACACACACACACACACACACACACACACACACACACACACACACACACACACGCACAGATACTGTATATATAAAAGACCACAAGTTTGTGTCAGTGTCTCTGACTTCATCTGGACAGTTGCTGTGCAATGTCTCAACACTATTATCCTTCTCATCTATCCTATTACCTTCTTCTATTAGTATCTTATTATTATATTACTTTGTTGTTTGTATGTACACTGAGAGCTTATGCACCGGAAGCAAATTCCTTGTTTGTCCAGTCACACTTGACCAATAAAGAATATTCTATTCCAGTAGTTCTCAGCCTTTCCTTCCCCATGGACCCCCTTTAAATATCTTTTGTGGCCATGGACCATTGCCATGGACCACCAAGACTTAACTCAGGATTTAAATCATTTCATTTCTTCAACCCTTCGTGGACCCCCTGTGATGCTATCACAGCCCCCCAGGGCAACCGTGGACCACAGGTTAAGAATATGAGTGTTGTATCTTATGATTTATTATATTTTATTATCACGATCAAGATTTATCACTTGTTGCTTGTATGTAAACTGAGAGCTTATGCACCCAAGACAAATTCCCACACTTGGCCAATAAACCTGTTCTGTTCTGTTCTGTTCTGTTCTGTTCCATTCTGTCCCGTTCCCATTCCCGTTCCCATCCCCATCCCCATCCCCATCCCCATCCCCATCCCCATCCTCATCCCCATCCCCATCTCTATTTCTATTTCTATTTCTATTCCTTCTCTTCAACATATATTAACAAACCTATTCTCTCCCCTCCATCTTAACTCTTCTGGAAGCTCCCATTCAACCTCTTATTTAATTCTCACCTCATTCAATCATTCAGTCCCTAAATCATCATTTTACTTTATTTGGGAGAAAGTTCCAGTGCCAGTTAAATGTGATCAGAGGGAAACTCCAGCCATTTCCAGAGTTGAGATAAGGAACACTTTTCTGTGCTGGTGCAGTAGGGATTTCAGCCAACTCTTTCCTTTGCTCTAGAGCCTGAAGGTAAGAGTTTGACTGAGACACGTGGACACGTTCACTGTACCAGGAAATAGCATACCGCTAGAGGGAACACACATCAGATGAGATGTCACACTTCTCAAAGAAGAGCAGAAGCATTAAGACAAGCCAAATCCTTGGCTGCTTAAATTTTCTTTCCCCAGTCAGAGTAAGGCAGCATTGGAGCAGAATGCATAAAATGGCCAGAGGCATAACAGACACCTAGGGAGAAATGGGAAAGACATGGAGTAAACCATGAAACCCAATTATCATTGTTACTTTAAATAATGTATCATGACAAAATGGTAAATATGACAGTGATTCTATTATAATACAAGTATGCAAAAAACCCCAAAAAACCCCACCATCCTTTTATTTCATATATACAGTATATATATTTTTCTAAAAATACCAACAGTAGCTAAAAAGTGGCATTGGTAAGTGTTTCAAGACCACAGTTTTTAATCCACTATGAGTTAAATATTATTGAGTCTGGTTGGATTTATTTGCAAACACAAAGTGAATAATGCGTTACAAAGGGAAAAAAGAACAACAACAACAAAAAGGGAACAAATAACAAAAGGAAGCCCAAGACATAGCTATCTATTAAAAAATATTGTGATGTTATGACTTGAAAATTCATTTTCTGGTCTGTAATTGCATGATTTAATCAATTAAAACATATGTAATATAGTTATAAACTTAAAAAAAATATTATTTTGTGGGGCCGCATTACTAGCTGTCCAGGGCTGAGAGTTGGACACGCCTGAATTAAAGCAAGCTCACAACTATCCCTGGGAGAGATATTTAGAATTACTCACAGCAAAAGCTCTTGAATATTGATATTACAAATTAACATAATGAAGTTGGGAGAGAGGTTGTTCACTGCATACTTCAGTAGCAGCATGCCAAAGATATGCAGGGTTGAAGGGTTTCTGTTTCTTTTTGTTTAAATGGAATCTCAACATCCACCAACAAGAAGCAAATTAAAAAGGCAAACATTTACAGTTAAAGAACTGTGCATTCTGGAGTTTGCTTTAAGAATGAGAATCAAATAGAAGTTATAGTCCTCCTGCACAATTATCTTCTCTCAGATGCTTAAGCATGTTCATTGCAACGGCATAATTTAGGGGAATGACTTTATTTTGTTGTGCTATTGTCTAAGAATTTGACATCTGAAAAACTTGCTCATTTAGTGAAAATTGGCCTGCCACAGTCAGGGCACACTCAAAACAAGCAGCCAGTAATTCGATTAGAATTGCAAATAGGAATGCACAGAAGGAGTCAGAATTGGGCCAAAATTCATATATGACATCCAAAGTAACAAATTAGATTCCAAACACCAGCACAAGGGCTAGGGATTATTCCATACAAAGAAATCAGCAACACAACAATTTCAGTAACTGATAGTAATAGATACTGTTGATATATAAAGTCAGAGCTGCTGAGATTCCCAGCCGATCATGATTTTTGAAGAACATCTTACTGTATCCCTCTTGTGGAGGAAACTGATTTTTTTTAATGCAGACTCTGTTTTTTGTTCCTGAAAGTGTAAAGTATGAAGCGCTCTAAGAACTGGAAAGATTTCATTACTTTCTCAGATTCAGTTGAGGAATTTAGGATGGTTTTGGCATTTCTATTTCCAGCAATCTGATTCTATTGTGGCAGGTCTCTTAATACATTCAGCTGATCATCCTTGACTTCAAGAGGGTTCTTTCAGCAAAGACTTGAAACACACTTAGCCACCAATGAGTGGGATCTTCTGCCTGACCTTCTAACTTTGACTGTTTTCATGGAAAGCTGTGCTATAAATCAGAGGCCCCAGGGCCACATGATGTGGCTATCAGACTGCTTCCAAGTTACCGAATGAAACTTATGAGGAATAATTCTACTACTGTAATTGTGTTTAATTAATTAAATTTAAGATTTAATTTGGTATTTATTCTGATGTGACCCCCCAATGTGCTACTTAAAGGTTAAAAAAGAGCAAGGGTTACTTGGCACATGATTATACTCCATTATACTATTTCTATTTACAAAGCATGCTTCACTTCAACACAAAGTCTATTGATTGCTCGCAAGTATCATTGAACTTTATGAGCACTGCAAGCAAGAAGGTGATCAGACTTTTATGGGAGAATCTCCCTGATGAAAACATTTCCATTTCAGCGTTTCCGTTACATTAGGGGTTTGATGGGGAATTGAATGTGGAAATGGTTGTAATGGGAATCTGAAACTACCAAAGGAATCCAGTTCTACAGAAAACACACAAACACACAATGAGCTGGAGGGCAAGATTACAAAACCATACTAGCTACTTAAACAACCAAGAACCTTTAATTTTCATTGCATTTCAAAAGCCTACCTTTCTCAAGTGAACGTTTCCTTAAAAAATCAGAGCAATACTAGAATCACATTTTCTTTTGGATAATCCTATGCTAAACATATCAGTTCTCCAAAGTTAGCACTGTGATATGGTACATCTCACTAAGGACTTAATGACTGGGATAGATTCCTGAATTGACATAAACATAGGTATCACGGGTAGGGGCTTTGTAATCTTGCAAATGTTGATAAACTACTCCCAGCAAACTCAGACAACTGGCCAATAAGGGAATAATGGAACATATAGAGACCACACATTTTCTAATCTGTTAATAGATAATGTGTTATCGACTAGTTCATAAGCATGCAATTCATCCTTTGCTAAAGACTGATGTTCAATATACATGCCAGATATTTAATCCTAGTGTGCGAAAGTGACTGCTGTCTATGCGCACTTTGGTTTAGGTTCAGTGTGTTCTCCAGACTCAAAATTTGGGTTAGTTTGTAAATCAAATAGTTTCCTATGTGTGCTTCCAGTTCAAGATTCTTATTAGAAAAACCAGTCAACAAGTTTTAATTACTTTGAAAAAATATCAATAGTAGAAGAACAGCAGTCTAATGACAACCTGTTGCTAGCAGCCTAAGGGCAAAAGAAAGCGTGCAGACGAGCAATTTGGAGATCTAACTTGCTGCTATTGCTAAATTTCAGCAATAATGTCCAAAAGCTTTTCCACCATGTCAAAATGGGAGACATATATATATAAAGCATGTAATCAAGAAACAGATTTGGTGAGTTGGCACAAGTTCATCCATGGTTTCACTTTACAATGGGAGGAAGGCATCACACAGGAATAAGTTGACATCAAAATATGAATTCACATAACTTGATGGGTTATCGGTTACTGTAACTTTACATTGAAGTTGTAATTAATACTAATGTTAATATTAGTATTCATGGTTTTGGTTTCTTATATGGATTACTGTGGTAGAATGCAGTAGGCTGCATTTCCAGGAGGGAGGGGGTACTTTCTAGAGAAGTTAGAGACATTTCAGTTCAGATAGATTGTATGAGATAAAGTGGATGAAGACAGCTCTTCCTAACAGTTCTTATTAGGAACTATATGCTTCATGTAGGTAGTAGTCTGCTTCAGTTTGGCAAGATTCTGTCTATACTAGGTATGGAACAGTAGAGCCAATCTGCTTGGAAGAATCGTTACATGTCTTTCTTGGTTTCTGGACCCTGACAATTACCTTGAAGGGCTGATGTTATCCTTTTGTACTAGGGCAGGGGTGGAGAGTTGGCTGGCTCAGGAATTCTGGGAGCTGAAGTCCACAAGTCATAAAAGGGCCATGGTTCCCCACCCCTGTTCTAGGGAATGGTTGCAACCTATTTTTTTTTTCCCCAGTGCAAAGTACCTTCTCCAGAAGAGTCATTTACTCCACAATGTTAGTAGGGAAGGAAAGAATAAATTATCTTTATACCTGCTCAAACTCTTGATAATTATAACTACGCTAAAAACCCACTAGCAGATTCTCTTTTACAAATCTGTTCTTTAAAGGCAAAGAAATATTGAATATCAAACAATTTGGTGAAAATGATCACTCTTACTGATAATAAAAATGCATCAGTGAACTAAAGAAATTGACCAGTGGAACTTCAGCATCAGGAAGAGAATGATAACTCATAGAATGCAGGGTAAGACTGGCTAATATTTATTCTGATTTCTCTTCATTTAATGAGTTGGAGACAAAAACAAAGTACACCTGCACAAAAGCAGGTTTCTACAGTGAGTTACATTTGCCATGTCCAAAGTGAAAGAGTGGGTGTGTGAATTGGCAGTTATATTTGATGTAATGGAGCAGGGGTGGGTTCTGACTTACCTCGCTGCCGGTTCGCTTCCTCACGCGCTGCATGGGTGCTTCGCGTGCATGCATGCGCAGTGCTAAAACCCAAGCTTCTATGCATGCGCAGAAGCAAAAAACAGCTTCTGCGCATGCGCAGAAGCAAAAAAACAAGATGGCGCCGCCTATGGAGCGGCGAGAGAACTGGTTCAGGGGCATGTCCAGCCGGTCATCGCTGCTGGTTTGGCGAGCAGGGGGAAATTCCCGCTACCGGTTCTGTAGAGCCGGTCCGAACCGGCAGAAACCCACCTCTGCAATGGAGTTGATTCCCCTATGCAAAATCACTAGCTCCTGAAATGAAATGTGAAATCTGCAGGTAGGGGGCAGGAGACGGAGAAATCTATTGTTCTTAGCAAATGCTTTATTCTAAATGGTTGGTGCCATTTATA
Organism: Thermophis baileyi; assembly: GCA_003457575.1. Lineage (NCBI taxonomy): Eukaryota > Metazoa > Chordata > Lepidosauria > Squamata > Dipsadidae > Thermophis > Thermophis baileyi. The sequence continues at coordinate 3,681,198 of QLTV01004101.1, read as the reverse complement.
TTTAGACTACAATTTTAAAGTCATGCTATAAAGTCCTCTGGGCAACATATCAATTAAAAAATGCAAAATATAAAACAATTATACATGTGTAGTTCTGCTTTTATTGCACTGAAAAATTTAGTGACCTAACCTGACTTGTCTCGGACCACTCTTGGTGTGGAGAGTTTAGTCCTAACATCTTGATTCAGATGGTAAATATCTTTAGGAATGTAGTAGAATTGCACTCATGAAGTAAATATGTAGTTGCTTTCTGGCTCTTCCACTTCCATTGAGGATGCTTGTAAAAAATGTTTGTTTTTTTTTAATTTTTCAAATAACTAGAAGGCAATCCTTTATGAATTGCTCCTATTTACCAATGCTCAAGTTGACTGGAGATGAATGTAGAAGGTATGCACAAGGAACAGAGAGGCAGAAGGCTTCAGATAAACTGGATGTGGTCAAGACTTCTCTATCCTCCATGCTACAAGGTAAGGCATGGTTACAGCAGAAGGTATCACTCCAGCAATATTGAGAAGGTGGTCTTCCTAATGACAGCTTTCCATCTCTCACTCCGAAATATTGCTTTAAAGATGTGCCATCTGTTGTTTTATCTCCTTCCTGGCTTGTAGTTCTGGGCTAAAACTTTCTGCACCATTTTCATCACTTGTTCAGATGAGAAGAATATTTGAAATTTAAAATTCATATTCATGAATTCATAGTAATATTTTAAAGAGTGACATAATGGGTTCTTGTATTTATTTATTTATTTATTTATTTATTTATTTATTTATTTATTTTATAAAATTTATATGCCGCCCAACTCCCGAAGGACTCTGGGTGGCTTACATCATAAAAAAATAAAACATATAAAAACAATTTTAAAAAAAACCATCTATATTTAAAATAAAACATTCACACAACCATGCATGGGCCAATCAGAACAACTATTGGCCCCAGTCCTGCCGGAAAAGCCAGGTCTTAATGGCTTTACGGAAAGCCAGTAAGGTGGGGGTAGTACGGATCTCGGGGGGAAGTTGGTTCCACAGAGTCAGAGCGGCTACAGAGAAGGCCCTCCCCCGTGGTCCTGCCAGCCGGCACTAATGTACTAATCATAGTCAAGATTTGGCCAGTAACAAAAGTACAGTGTATCTCTTGTTTCATAGTGGCATGAATTTTCCAGCAGTCTGCACCTTTTTGGCATCCTATATGTCAATTTGATTTTGAAAGAAGGCATCCAAGGGACTCATGGGGCTGTTTCAGATAGAGATGCTAGGACAACCAGAATGATGAAAAGCTTGAGGAACAGAAATAAGCCAAAAAAACCCCCAACATCTACTGCTTTACAACAAAATAAGCACATCACATTTTTTTTTCTTTGAAATGTGCTAAAAACCATTATTGAAATATATACCATGTGAAAAAGGCAATCCAATGGTCAACTTGACTGAGGATTAATATGGCAGGTGTGCATAAGGAACAGCAAAGTACAATTGAATGTGGTCAAGATTCATTCTCCGTGTTTTAAGAAGAGGGCTGTCTGCAGCAGAAGGCTGTCACTCAAGCATATACCATGGTGAAAAAGACAGTCTTTCATTAATTGAAGCTGTTCTAAGCAACAGGGCAAAAACATTTATAGTTTTTCTACTCATTAAAGCTTAAAGCTGCAACAGCTGGCAATGTTTCATAGGCCATGCTCACCTGCCTTCTGCCAAAACTCTGGTGTTTGCAGAGGGAGCCACCAAGTGGATTGTCTCTGCAATTCCTGTACTTTCATTTATGGTACTATGATTGCAGAGTTGAAAGTGTGAGGTTCCAGAAGCATTTCCCACAAATGAGACCGCCTCTGAGTTGCCTACATTATGTTTTCAAAGCTTTATCCACGGAAGGCCAGGACAGGCCATCTAGATTTTGGGGAAACACTTCCATAGGGCAAGCATAGCAATAAAGAAGAATGTTTCCTGATCTGATAAAATGACACCATTTAAGTGACAAGTCCCTGTCGGATTCTGTCCATCTCACTGTAAAAAAACTCTCCAATAATTGAATAAAATGAGACCAAAGGTGGAGCCAGCAAAGGACAGTTTGACAATGAGAATGTGCACCACATCCTGGTTTCCCAGTGTGCACTTGCACACAGTGATATGGTCACTGCTAACAAAGAGTTTGGAAGTCTATAAAAGCCAGGAATGCTATCCCTCCAATGTTTTCCTTAAGTTTTAGCCACCTTGCTTGATTAGGAATTGTTGGTAATTTAGATGCCTTGCAGTGAACATAATAAAACAAATTCTTCAACAGATGCTGTATTTGTCACATACTGTATCTACATTAGCCTTTAGAATAGGTGTAGGTAACTAATAGTCCACATGCCATCTTATGTATAAACCCAGCACCGCATTGGTCATTTCACTTGGGAGTGAAACTTAAATGGTGTCACATTCTTGCTTCTATTCCTTTCCTAAAACCTCACAATTGTTTTTCCTTTGATTTAATCTGGAACTTTTTTTTTACATGTTGGGAAACTTGAACTCAAATAATTTGTTTTCCAGAGACATCCAATTCCATTCCTGCTAAATATCTGTCTCTCTGTTTGTCCTTCTATCTCTATCTAGCAAAAAAATATTCAGATATCCCCTTTAATGATGTCACCAACTCATTGGATATTTTTCTGTGCTTTTTGATAGGATTAGAGACTAAATTGTGGCCTCCAATTCTCAAGTACACCAACTTCTGCTTTAAGTTAACATTTAAAAATGGAACTAATGTAGCAACTCTAGACATGGTTTGTAATGTCCTACAAGGAACTTTGAAGCTACACTTTTAAAAATGGTAGATGCCAAGGTTCTTCTCTCAAATCCCTAAAGATCTCAGGCAGGATCTCAAAATCTTGCATGACATCAGCTGAGAACACCAAAATCTCAAGAGAATTTGGTCAGGATATCTCCAAACTTTTGTGAGATTTCAGAGAAAACACAGTAGGATCTTGAAAATTTCAACCACTAGAAATTATAATTTTGGTGGTTGAACTATTACACAATCACACAATAGTAAAATAGCTACTATTACAGCTTGCACCACAATTAAGTGCTCAAAATTAGACCAGCTGGGTCTACAGTAAGCACAACCTATCCAATGTTAAGCAGTATTTTTTACATCAGTTTCTTTAAGAAAATATTAAGTTCAGCTGTCTCTCAGTACAACTGTAACATGTTCAACTTTGGCGTGATTATTTTTAGTATTCATTAACTAGAGGGGAATGAGTAAGTAAGTTAGTGAATGATGTGCTAAACAACTAAAAAAATGTTTGATTAATTTTGAATTGCAGCTTTGGATATCGTAATGTTATTTTATTTTATTTTTTGTCCACTAGATTACTGTGACATCTCAGAAGTAAAACTCAGCAGATGTTCCAACTCTTTTCAGTCTATACTCATTGTTCTGCATAGTTTCAACATGTGCATACTAAGTGGCTTATGCATATTAATCTGTCTATCCAGTCATAAATCTCCACAGTCTTGTTGTTGTTATGCACTGTAAATATTTTGGCAAGTTTCATTAATGGCAGGTTCCAGGATTCTTTTCCTTACTAGCTAGACCAGGAGTGTCAAACTCGATTTCATTGAGGGCTGCATCAGGGTTGTGTTTGACCCAGAGGTGGGTTCCTCCCGGTTCAGACTGGTTCGCCTGAACTGGTAGCGACCCGCTGGTGACATCATGATGATGTCACAGATCCGGTTCGGTCGGTGCCGGTCCGTGGGTGCCGCCATTTTTTTTTTGAATTTTTTTTCTTCTGCGCATGTGCAGAAGCCTACTTTCCGGCACTGCAGCATGCATCACCATCTTGTTTTCGGCGTTTAAAAAAAATATATTTTTTGCACTGCGCGTGCGTGCATGCCCATGAGGCGCGCCCATGCGGCGCGGGAGGAAGCGAACCGGCAGCGAGGTAAGTTAGAACCCACCCCTGGTTTGACCTCAGGGGCCAGAGTGGGCATGGCTGGGATGGGCATGTCCAGCTCGACGTCACTTGTGTCGGGGGTGCCTGTGGTGGTCCGAGCACTCTGCCAGCGAAAACGGGCTGGCGAGTTCCATTTTCACTGGCAGAGGGTTGCAGGAGGCCGTCGCAGCCAAAAACGGAGCTCGCCAGCCTGTTTTTGCTGGCAGAGGCACCACGGACCAGTCCTTCGTTGTTTCCAGGGCGGCTCCGCAGGCCAGATCTCAGCACCCCATGGGCCGGATCTGGCCCCTGGGCCTTCAGTTTGACACCCCTGAGTTAGACCATGTATCTAAATAAAGGATAGATCAAAATGTACATGGATTCATTTCTGATTCTTTTTGGCTTGATTATTTAACAAATGCAATGAGTTGTAAATTGGAGCTGTCTTTTTCACGTGCCAGAATACAAGACATGCATGGTTATTTGATTCTTCAGAAGATTAAATAAACAACTTCGTGAAAAAGTATATAGGTGCAACCCTTAAGTATCAATTTTCATATACTGAGACTGGAACATATTCAGTTTTATCAATTGCAAGTGAAACATATTTTAACTTCTGGGATATAGAGCATAGGGGAATCTGGCAGCTTGTCCTTCTTCAAAGAGTTGCAGGTACAGATGTGCTGCTTGCCATACAGGCAGATTACAGACATCTAGGGCAATGTGCACACAATTAAACCAGGAACAAAGAATGAAAAGTAAATGCACATTGATCAAAGAATTCCATACAGTCACAGTCACATAGGCATGACAGGAAGAAAATGGAGAATGGAATAGAAGGGAGAAATATGATACAGTGGGAATCCCATCTGCCACCTAGGATGAAAATCTTTGGAAGCAGGAAGGAAAGAAGCAACCGTTTGCATGAAGAGTGGAGTATAGGATTGTTTTTAAATGGTTTCCTATGTATTCCATTCATGTAATACAATACAATTGGTGGGTTTCAAATTTTTTTACTACCGGTTCTGTGGGCGTGGCTTGTTTGGTGGGCATGGCTTGGTGGTCGTTCTGTGGGCGTGGCTTGGTGGGCATGGCATGGCTTGGTGGGCGTGGCTTGGTGGGCATGGCAGGGGAAGGATACTGCAAAATCCCCATTTCCTCCCAATCAGCTGGGACTCGGGAGGCAGAGAATAGATGGGGGCGGGGCCAGTCAGAGGTGGTATTTACCGGTTCTCCAAACTATTCAAAATTTCCGCTACTGGTTCTCCAGAACTCTTCAAAATTTCCGCTACCGGTTCTCCAGAACTGGTCAGAACCTGCTGAAACCCACCTCTGACTACAATATGTGGGAAGGGATTTTGTAAACTATTCTTCCTTATCAATTATCTTAGTATGCAGTAAGTTGATTTTTGTTAAAAATTAAAAAGTGACTTCCAATCTTCCTCATAATAAGTATAAGCAAGTTTGGTAGATCTTCACCCCTATAAGGTTACAAACAGATATCTCTTCTTTCCAGAACCCATCCTTTATCTATAAGCAAAATCCATAAGACATCAATATTTCAATCCTGGTGTCAGCACAAAATCCATAAAGGGTTGCTAGATTTTCATAAAAACATGTCTCATTTTAATCTTGATCAAATGAACCAATTTTATATTCCTTCCTTCTATCTCTGAAAATCTTAAAGTTTAGTTCATTAAAATATTGCCATAGGATTTAATTTTTTTTTAACTTTCATTTGTCCCATCACATTGACTTGTCTAAATCCAATTAAAAGACATTATCTGGGTCATTTTTTGGCTTATTATTTGCACTTCCCCCTTAATGATTAAACTTTAATCAACTTCTTTTCTGTATCCAGTAAAGAGTTGGGCTATTTTCTTGACCTGTCACTGGTATTTCTACTTTACTTTCTCGGTCTTGTAATCTACAATATTTGTAATTCAGCGGTGGGTTGCTCCCGGTTCGGCCTGGTTCTTAGAACTGGTAGCGGCAGCGGCGGGAGGCTTCGCCCACCCGCCCGGGACGAAGCGTCGCGCATGCACGCGAGCGCAAACCGGTAGTAAATGGTTTTAGAACCCACTACTGTTGTAATTCCATTATTTCTGCATCAAGCATGTTTCACATCTGTTATTTCTTTATTAACAACCTTTAAACATACACTACCAATAGAAGCAAACATTGTTACTGTTATTATTTATATTGTGGGTACTAATTTTTGGCCTCATTCTTTGAAGGTTTCCTTTAATGTTTCAAGTTTTATAAAGTTGTGTGTTATTTTAACAGAATAACAAAGCAACATAATAACAGCTACCAACAGAGTTGGTAGGGACTTTGGAGGTCTTCTAGTCCACCCATCTGCTCAAGCAGGAAACCCTATACCTTTTCAGACAAATGGCTGTCCAGTCTGTTCTTAAAAGTTTCCAGTGATGGAGCACCCACAATTTCTGAAGGCTATTCACTTATCAAGAAATTTCTCCTTAGTTCTATGTTGATTAGTTGATTAGTTTCCATTGATTGTTTCTTGTCTTGCCTTCTGGTGCTTTGGAGAATAGGTTGACCTCCTCTTCTTTGTGGTGGCCCGTCAAATATTGGAACACTGCTATCATGTCACCCCAGTCCTTCTTTTCACTAGACTACACATATCCAATTCCTGCAACCTTTCTTCATATGTTTTAGCCTCCAATCCCCTAATCATCTTTGTTGCTCTTATCTGCACTCTTTCCAGAGTCTCAACATCTTTTTTATATAGTGGTGACCAAACTGGATGAAATCCCAATCCTAATCAAAACTAAAGGCAGTTGGGCTTTTGTTTGGGGGTGGGGGGAAGAGGCTGGAGTCATTAATCCTTTCTAGAGTCCAACTTAAATAATAGCTCTGATCTCTGTTATGACTTACAGTGCTGGAAATAATTCTGGTTCCCCAAAAGGCTATTTATTTTATACAGTTTGTTTCTAAATCTTATAGTAAAAACGTCTATGTTCCAGATATGTCTGGACCTTTAATTTGTGTATCACTTTCTTGGTTCAAAATCTTATTTAGCTTTTTGCTGTTTATTTCACATTCTTTAAGCTCTTATAATTTCTTTTATACAGACTCACCAAGTGGCTTTTCAAACTTGTCATTCCAAAGATTTCTTATACCTTTATGTTGGTTAGATAAGTGATTTCTGAAAGTGATTAGAAGTGAGGTTAGCTAACTTAGTGCATTTTAAAAGGCTGCACTGTTGCTTTGAGCTTGATGATTGATCCCTTTGTCTACCGCCACTCAAACCTGTGGGGAACCGCTGTCCTGTGGTCTCCTCACAAGCAGCAGGTGCCCAGAGCACATGTGGGCAATCTCCTGTCCTCTCCTTATCCAGAGAAGTTCTGTAGAATTATTTTACTCACCGGTTCTTTGATCTTTGCCATAGTTGTCATCTCTGCTCTCCATGGATACATGTTCTACTCCCCAAGACTTCGCCAGAAGTCTCTAATTTGGCTTAACTTGAAAAATGGCTTGTATATAAAAAGAGCATGACGCTGAGCTTCTTGATCACTGACGCAGGAAGATGTTATTGTTCAATCCATCTAAGAGATAGTTCTGGGACAAAAAAAAAATTTCAGGAGGCTGTTATGTAAACAGAAATGTTATTTTGAAAAGGAAATAAATACTCCTCCATTGTAATGTACATAAAAATAAGAGATAGTTCCCATTGGTTCTCAATGGGAAATACTGTAGTTTGGTTTCTGGATTACTTGAACTCCATCCTTTTCTTTCCAATAACTCCTGCTAAAGACACTCACTGAGAATTGTGCTTGGAAAGAATCATTTCCCATTTCTTGCAGCTGTCAAAGAGCTTGACAACTTCTCGATGTTTTCCTTTGAGTATGCAACTACATCACCTAATTTTACTTGCAATGTATGATCAGCAAAGAATAAAAGTGAATGCCACATCCATTTAGATATTAGATACCTCTCTAAGCAGCAACGGCAGTTCCAACCATCCTTCTTTCTACCCCCCACTCTCCATCATAACTATCACTCTGCTTTATTACTTGCATTCATCTTGCTGAGTGTGGGATGAAAATGCGCCCTTGAGACTATAAACATGCACCGAAGTTTAACAGCCACCTGCTGACTAAACTATGGAGCTTTTCGTTGAGCTTTTCAAACAGGGCTTGCTTAATAAAGAATTTAACAGCTAGCACGTATCTACCATAGGCTTCCAGTTGAGCATCATATGTTTCCTGCATTGTTAGATAAATTGCAGGCTGACAATCTCTGGGTGTTAAAAATTGACGTAAACAACCTCATCAATGTTAGCTGCCTCCTTGCAAATAACTTTTCCCAAGCAAAATGGAAATTTTAAGGATGTCTACATAAGACAAGTCTAACTGACATGAAATCTGCAAGATGTACACATTAGTTAGGATTCTGAGGAGCTCTGCTGGGTATTAGTGATGCACTGAATTTGAAATGTTTGAACTTGAAACGTTTGATGCTGAATTCATCAGTTCACAGCAACTCTTCTGACCTTACCAGAATGGCTACTTGTCCAATCATTTTGGAAGAGCATGAAAAAGCCCTGGCTTGAGCAAAACACACCTTTTTCGAACTCATGACAGGCTCTTAAAACATTACAGGTACAGTCAGGACTGTATTGGAACAATTCTAATCAACTTAAAACAATTTGCAGAGATCCCTAATGATTATGACTCCTTCTCGTGATATGGGAGAAGAGAGAAAATCTACCAGTATTAATGAATCTGGAAAAACTAAGTAAGCAGTAGGTTGGAAAGGATTTTTTTTTTCTCTGCTAAAATTTGTGCTGTGTCTAGGCGTCTAAAATACAATTTTCTCATTAAATTGAAGCGGACTATATACATCTAAATCCCTGGTTAGACATTCCTGCCACCTAACAGCCATCATCTTGATTGTTTTGACCTGCTCTGGATATCCCTTTTGCTCAAGAAGGAAGAGAAAGAGGAGCAATTCAAATGGTCTTAAATGAAGATGGTTCAGTTCTCTTTACTTGCTCGTTTATTCACTTGAACATGTTAATGCTCAAAAGGCATGAAGAGGCTTACAAATAAGGATTTAAACTTGACACCTACACTCAAATAAGCAAAACAAGCAAACGGTGTTATAAAATACAGCATAAGAGAAATGCCTGCTAGTATCAAAGAACTTTGACAACCCATTTAAAAACAAGCAGAAAGAAGATCTCCTGCCACCATATATTAAACACTGTTGTTGCTGTATATTTATCAGGTCATGCATGTCTCTCCTTGCTTTCCAGTTGTTGTTGTTTTCTTGTACTAACCATGCTGAAGTACTTGCCCTAAACCAAAAATACTGGAGATCTCTTACTGCCCAATATGCTACATAGCATGATAGGATCTAATGCTAATGCTGATCCTAAGCACGATTAGAGGTTTATGTTAACTGATGTCAAGTTCCAGGGAAATCAGATGATCCAGGCAGTTCAAATGGGTGTAAAGATTTATTGCTCTCTACAAGAATCTAAACTACTAATGGTCAAAGAAAATTGGTGGTAGATAAGAGTCAAAAAAGTTCAGGTGGGCTGGACTTAGATCTCTTGTGGGCACAAAGGTACTCAAGACTGATGACCCATTTCACCCCTTCTTCAGTCATCTCCTACAGCTGGTGATTTTTTTCTCCCCTCCCTTCCTGCCTCATCACTGACCTTCCCAAACAGACCATCATTTGTAGTATCACAACAGAAATACCCAGACACCCTTTCGATCTTCTAACATAATTTACACCTAGTCATAGCAGATGGCAGACTCCACTGACTTTAGCTGATCTTTAAAAAGTTAATCACGGCTGAAATAGGTTATACCTTTCATGACTAGAGACTAGACTGGAAATGTGAATAAAACATCCTGGAAAAAGACAATGCCAAATAAGGTTTGCTTTGTTGTCTATTAAATTGATGGACTCACCAGGAGTCAAGCTTGCCTGGAGGGACTTTTTGTCTAATTCCCCAAGCTCCAGTGTAGAGGAAAAGGTCTTTCAAGAATGGATATTTTTTTTTGTCCATTTTTCCCTAACGGATTAAGACAGAAGATTCACTTCACTCCCATATTATTTGTGAAGGGTGGTAGCTTTGATGTCCGCACTGAAATTCAAATTAAAATCCTGTCCAAACTTGTTATTTTGCTGAAAGTATGCAACTGAAATGATATAGCTTTAATGATAAGAGGGGTGGGGATGTAATCTTGTTACTAACCTATGATGTCTAAAGCGTTAAAATCAGGAGCTCCACAATTTATAGCTTGCAATAATTTTCAGGAAATTATTTTCCAATTTTCAGATTTCAGATAGAGAAATTGTATTAATTGCTCTATGGGGGTCATTTAAAACATTCATGGCAAAAACTCTTTTTCTAAAGGGTTGCTCAATAAAATAAAATTATGATAGACATGCTATCCCCTAGATTAGGGGTGTCAAACTTGCAATGACACATTGTCATCACGTGACATATCGCAACTTTTTCCCCCTTCACTAAAATGGGGGTGGGCATGGCCAGCACGTTACACATCCAGTCCGCGGGCCAGGAGTTTGACACCCCTACCCTAGACCAATCCTAAATTGCTTTAACAGAGGGATACAATCAAGATCAAGTGAGGTACTAATACCACTCTATAAAGTCCTAGTAAGACCACAGCTAGAGTACTGCATCCAGTGTTGATCACCACACTATAAAAAAGATGTTGAGACTCTAGAAAAAGTGCAGAGAAGAGCAACAAGGATGATTAGGGGACTGGAGACTAAAACATATGAAGAATGGTCACAGGAACTGGGCATGGCTAGTCTAGTGAAGAGAAGGACCAGGGAAAACATGACAGTAATGTTCCAATATTTGAGGGGCTGCCACAGAGAGGAGGGGGTCAAGCTATTTTCCAAAGCACCTGAAGGCCAGACAAGGAATAATGGATGGAAACTGACCAAGGAGAGATTCAATCTAGAAATAAGGAGGAACTTTCTGACAGTGAGAACAATCAACCAATGGAACAGAAGTTGCCTTCGGAAGTTGTGGGAGCTTTATCACTTGAGACTTTCAAGAAGAGATTGGACTGCCATTTGTCAGAAATGGTGTAGGGTCTCCTGCTGAGTGGGGGGTTGGACTAGATGACCTATAAGGTCCCTTCCAACTCTGTTAATCTGTAAACCTTGGCAGATATGGACTTCAGCTCCCAGAATTCTCCAGCTATCTTGGCAAATTCTGGGATTTGAAGTCCATACATCTTAAACTTGCTAAGGTCCAGGTCTAGTAAAATAGGAAAGAAGGTATTTTAGCCCTTCCTGCCCAAAGCCCAGAAAATAAAAACAGAATTTAACAAACCTGTGCTAATCCTGAAACATGTGGAGCAGCTGTGTATCTGTACTGCTTTGCACATCAGGAGGTTTTCCATGTGAAATCCCTTATAAAACTGATACTACTAATTGTACAGATTTAAAAGGGAAATTTGGGGGGGAAAGATAGGGAAAAACAAAGGAGAAGAACAAGGGTCAGACCTCATGACAGTTGCAATCCTAAAAGCACATGATTTGGGTGAAGCAGGAGGTAGAAGGCAGAGATGGACCTGTGATATGACAATAAATCAGAAAGGTTTGAACGGAAGAAAAAATGTTTTTATCTATTTTTTTAAAAAATGAAGAAATTAGTATGTTGTAACTAAGGTTGTATACTGTACAATGTTCAGAGCTTGAAGTACTTTGAAACTTCCCACTTGAGCTTGGAAAAGCTTAGCTAGGAATGTTCTGCTACTTTTCTTATCTTACAGGAAGAAATTTGATCTTGAAAGGGTCCCATTTCAAGAGCAGAATGTTTCAAACTTGAAAACGTTTTGTATATTGAAAGTGCAACTCCATAAGTAATTGGGTGTGTGGGTGGTTACCAGTAGTGGGTTCTAAAACCCTTTATTACCGGTTTGTGCATGCACGATGCTTCTGCGCATGTGCAGAAGCGTCCTGGGAGGATGGGCGGAGCCTCCCGCCACCAGTTCTAAGAACCGGTCCGAACCGGGAGCAACCCACCGCTGGTGGTTACAGATGTACTGTGTACCCCCCCTTAAATTGTTCACTGTGCCTCTATTTGTTACAAAACTGCTAATCTCAAAGACTTTTTCAGTCTTTGTTCTCACATGTTTACTTACATATATGTAATTGCTTAACCTGTTTCATCAATCCTTGCTCAAGCTACATTCATGCTCTTAGAAATGTTCTTGGTTACATAAATTCTCATTCTCCAACACTGATTCCTTCTCCTCCAAGTTTGTTTAGACTTCCTGGACAAGTCTCTGCAGCTTTCTTGGCAACAGTTTTGGAAATGGCTTGTTCTTGCCTTCTTCCTAGGATTCAGACAAGTGATTGGACCAATGCCACCATGCTGGATGCATATCCAAGGCCAGATTATTATTGTTTTTTTTTAATTAACATTTTATTGAGTTATAAAATATTGTAAAATACAAAATACAAAAGTAAATAGAAAAGCAGTGGGGAGGAAAAGGGGGAAGAGAAGTGAGGAAAGATAAGAAAAAGAAAAAGAAACATTGACTTCTGACTCCCTCTGTTGCACTAAAATAAGAAATTAACATCAAATCACAACTTTTTGCTTTTTCATAATAATATGAACAAGCCATTTCTGTAAAGACCTATCAATCTACTCGGTAAAACCCAAAATCAAACTTTCATTCTTTTCCACCTCAAGCACGAAGTTCAGAAGCGGTCTCCAAGTGGAAACAAAAGTACGTATGTTCTTTTCTTTTATCAAAGTAGTCAATTTTGCCATTTCAGCCAACTCCATCAACTTCTGCAACCATTCGTCCATAGTAGGAATCGAAGTGTCCTTCCATTTTTGTGCATACAATAGTCTTGCTGCTGTCAACATATCCAAAGCCAGATTATAACTTACGAGTCTCCTGGTTTCCAGCCCAATGCTTTTATCAACTGCAGTAGTTTACTTCTTTTGCAAAAGTAAGTTAAGAGGCTGTATTTTTCTTCACTTCTAAGATTGGCCAAGGGTTCCAAACAACCTTAGCAGTCTTCCCCAATGCTACTACTAATAAAAACCACAATAAAGTAACAATAATGGACTTCTAAATGCTTTGTTTGGAAGAGTATTCATCTAAACAGAAAAAGGGACTCCCCTCCCAAGATTGCCATAATTCAAGATACTCTGAAACTGTACTAAATTTAGGTCAGCTAAAAGGATGGCAAGTGATAGTCAGGTAAATATATGCTTTGAGACTAACTATGCCATCCAGGAATCAATTGAGTGAGAATAATGCAATATGCTGTCAAAATAAGCCCACCAGCTCAAAACATTTAGGTTCTTTAGTTTATCACCAGGACAAGAAAAATTATATCTGATTAAAATGCAAAAAAATAATTAAAAAATGACTCTGTCTGGAGGAAATATTTTTTCAATAGGCTGGTAAACCTGTTTTTTATCTTGGCTTTCCTAATACTGGATGATAGAACTTATAGCTTGAGATCCCAAATATGCTTTTTCAAAAGGCACCTCGACTTCCTTTGCTTTTGCTTGAAGACATTTCATTTCTCATCCAAGAAGCTTCTTCAGTTGTGACTCAGAAGACGCTTCTTGGATGAGAAGCACAACATCTTCAAGGAAAAACAAAGAAAATCCAGGTGCCTTTTGAAAAAGCACCTTTGGGACAACCGTGACCTGGATGATTGAGAATCTCTATAGACATATACCGGTAGCTTGAGATGTTGTATCAATCACTCTATAGATGGACGGACGGACGGACGGACGGACGGACAGAAAGACAGACAGACAGACAGACAGACAGACAGACAGACAGACAGACAGACAGACAGACAGACAGACAGACAGACAGACATAGAGAGAGATACACATACACATTAAAAACGTAGATCTCGGACACCTCTTTAATTACCAGAAAATCTCTTTATGTGAACATTTATGAAAAGTATTTTTATTTTATCAAACTTTATTTTCTTTCATCCTACATAGATTGTTGATTGTGCTCACTTTCACCTTTGCCCAGCAAACAGGAGTGTCCTAATGGATCTCATCTATCAATTATCAAGTCTGAGTTAGAGAAGCTAAGGTGGGTCAGACCCAGCAGGGAATCTTAGGGTGGTATAGGCTAGAAGAGAAGTGGAAAAAAGTAGCAATGAACTACTTCTACAATGCTACACCAAATATTCCTAATATATCTGGAATGTAGAAATATGTGTAAAGTATGAAATGGATACATGGGGATAGAGTAGAGGAAGAGGGGTATTAACTGTGTGTTTTGTGGACATGGATATTTAAAGTCCCACACATCTTAGGTCCTAGCAGTTGGAGAATAAAACCATTGTGGTATTGTCACAGGATAGAGTCCCTGAGCCTATGAAAGAATAGAATAATTAGAAGGGAAGGGAATGGAATGGAATGGAACGGAACGGAACGGAACGGAACGGAACGGAACGGAACGGAACGGAACGGAATGGAACGGAACGGAACGGAACGGAACGGAACGGAACAGAACAGAACAGAACAGAACGAGAGGAGAGGAGAGGAGANTCAACTGCAGGCGGAGAGGGGGGGGGGGGGGGGGGGGGGGGGAGAGAGGAGCGGAGAGGCGAGGAGAGGAGAGGAGAGGAGAGGAGAAGAGAAGAGAAGAGAAGAGAAGAGAAGAGAAGAGAAGAGAAGAGAAGAGAAGAGAAGAGAAGAGAAGAGAAGAGAAGAGAAGAGAAGAGAAGAGAAGAGAAGAGAAGAGAAGAGAAGAGAAGAGAAGAGAAGAGAAGAGAAGAGAAATCTTTATTGGCCAAGTGTGGGAATTTGTCTCCGGTGCATAAGCTCTCAGTTTACATACAAGCAACAAGTGATAAATCTTGATCATGATAATAAAATATAATAATAAACCATAAGATATAACACTCAGTGATAGCCACAGTGATAGCCACTCAGTATCCATAGGATACTAATAAGTAATCAACATAAATCATAAGATACAAACAACAAAGTTATAGTCATAAGAAGCTAAGGAAATAGGTAACAGATGAGAAGGATAATAGTAATACAGCACTAAAAGTTGGTTTGTCATCCCAGGGCTTAAGACAGTGATGTAGGAATTAGTTGTTTAGCAGAGTGATGGCTTGGAGGGGAAAGAACTGTCCTTGTGTCTAGTTGTTTTGGCATGCAGTGCCCTATGCATATAATCATATTTATATTGCATATACAGTATGGCATATGAAAATGTATGTCCCCAGAGCAATTCTCTTGCTGCACCTCAGTAAGACTAATAGACTTCTTCATAGTGATAGACCATGGTTACTTGCTGCTGATGCTCTCTGATGAGCAACAAGCAGGGAATGGATTCTTATTCTGAGACATGGTGGTGCAGTAGTTAGAATGCAGTACTGCAGGCTACTTCTGCTGACTGCCAGCTGTCGGCAGTTCGATTCTCACTGACTCAAGGTTGACTCAGCCTTCCATCCCTTCCGAGGTTGGTAAAATGAGGACCCGGATTGTTGGGGGCAATATGCTGACTCTGCATCCTTCCGAGGTCAGTAAAATGAGGACCCAGATTGTTGGGGGCAACATGCTGACTCTGTAAACTGCTTAGAGAAGGCTGTAAAGCACTTTGAAGTGGTGTATACAAGGGTGGGTTCCACTTACCTTCCCCACTGGTTCGCATCGCGACGTTTTGCGTGCGCACGTGCTCCGCTCGCGCGCACGTGCTCCGCTCGCGCGCACACCCGTGTTCCCTCGCGCAATTTTGCTTACGCACATGCTCAGTAGCTGCAATCAGCCCAAAACACAGCTGAGGAGTTGATCAGCTGTGCTTCGGGCAAAGGAATAAAGGTCAGTATAAATCCAGGGGCTGCCGGGAGGGCCCTTTTTCAAGCAGCAGAACAGGAAAAACCTTCCAAACAGTAAACAATTCGCAAAAAATTCACACAAAAAGATGGCGGCGCCCAGGGACCGGCACCGGCCAATCCACTTCAGTTACGTCACCAGCGGGTCGCTACTGGTTCGGGAGATCCGGTCCGAACCGGGAGGAACCCACCCCTGGGTGTATAAGTCTATGTACTATTGCTATTCTTCTCTACTGCCTATTTTTCTCACAACCCAGTGTGGCCCTTTTGTCTTTCCCTTTCCTTTTGTGAATCTTCCTTTACCTTCATGCTTGAGATGGAGCTGACAATGAGAAGGAAATACCATTGGGAACTGCTGGTAAAAGATAAATGGGCTGTCTCAGGGCTGGAGCAAGGAAGCTGTAAGGATTACCCCCTAATCACAGATTCATTAACAATGCATTATACTCTAAGGCAGTGTTTCTCAACCTCAGCAGGTTTAAGATGTGTGGACTTCAACTCCTAGAATTCTCCAGTCCGCATCAGAAATTCTTCTATAGAAAAAGCCATAGAATAGAATAGAATGGAGTAGCCTGTCCATGCCACAGGTTTTGTAATTGAAAACTTTGCACCATTTATTTGGTGCAAAGTTTGCAATTACAAAACCTGTAGCATGGACAGGCTACTCCATTCTATTCTATTCTATTCTATTCTATTCTATTCTATTCTATTCTATTCTATTCTATTCTATTCTATTCTATTCTATTCTATTCTATTCTATTCTATTCTATTCTATTCTATTCTATTCTATTCTATTCTATACCATTCCATTCCATTCCATTCCATTCCATTCCATTCCATTCCATTCCATTCCATTCCATTCTATTCTATTCTATTCTATTCTATTCTATTCTATTCTATTCTATTCTATTCTATTCTATTCTATTATGTGGTCCAGGAGAATATAGTAATCAATGAGCAAAAACTGTTGAAGGATTGAGCACAATCCCTCTGTCTGTTTTCCAGCACATATCAACCATCAGCATAACTTAAGCTGATTTGCTTCCCAAACCATGCCTAAATGCCAACTGAAAATAGTTTAGATATAGTATTGGCCAAGAACATTTATAGTTACACACAGTGACAGTATACCATAAAAAAATGGTGCAATTCCCTGTGAAGTCAGAGGAATTCAGTCTATTCAGATTGATTGCTGAGAACAATATGAATTAATAATCCAGGAAAATTCAGCCAAAAAGAAAAAGACAAAAACATAACTGGAAATAGGATTGAACTATTAAGATCTATGCTAGCAAGAACTTTACAAAGTAGCTGTGAGACAATAGATCCGTGCAGAGGTGGGTTCCTCCCAGTTCGGATCGGTTCTATAGTACCGGTAGTAAACCGGTGGTGACGTCACAGAGCCGGTTCTGTCGGTGCCAGTCCGTGGATGCCGCCATCTTGTTTTTGGTGGGGTTTGGGGTTTTTTTGTTATTTTTTGCTGGTTTTTGCTTCTGCACATGCACAGAAGCTGAGTTTTTGGCACTGCGTATGCGCCGCCATCTTGTTTTTGGCTTTTTTTTGCTGGTTTTTGCTTCTGCGCATGCACAGAAGCCGAGTTTTTGGCACTGTGCATGTGCACCCGCCCGCACGAAGCGCTCGTGCGTGTGCACGGTGCAGCCACACAGCGCGCAATGCGCACGAAGCCACGTGGTGCAGGAGGAAGTGAACTGGCGGTGGGGTAAATTAGAACCCACCCCTGGATCCGTGTGATAATGTGGTAGAAAAAGGGAAAGGAGGTTTTAACTCGATACCGGTGTTTGAAATCATTTTATCTGGAAAAATTAATTATAGCAAAGCATATAATTTGTCATAGTTGTTAATTATTGTTTTGGTTTATACATTTGTTTATTTGTTTAGATGTTTTATACAGTGATGTGTGGCCACTATAAAGAAACTAATTTGCCCTGAAAAGATTCAGTAACTCATGTTAGAAATGGAGATTGCATTACGATAACATCTGAACGTTACTCCATCCCCCAATTCTGCTTAGCTGTATAGGTGACACATTTATAACTAGGCCACCTTATTAAAAAAAAAAAAAGAAAATCTGTCTTAACATGATGTATGAATCCCATCAATATGAAGATACCAAATGCCAAAAGACAGAGGAAGAACAGCTATAGTTAGGAACAGAATTAACCTTTACAACTGAAGTTAGCAACCACAGATGGAATCCACTGTGAAAGCAGCTGTTACTAGTGTCACAAAGCTCACACTATGCTTCATAATTAACTGTGTGTTAGCTTTTGGTACATGATTATTTGTAATATAGATTTTCAGTTGTTTGCTGATATGCTGCATTACAGTGTTGCTGAGTTATGAATTATATGGTCATTGAAATTCCATCTTCTAATTAGATGCTTTCAATATCTTTAATTCATTTCAGAGTGGGTGCCAATTTTCTCTTTCCTCTTACAGAGCAATAGTTGCACT
Organism: Thermophis baileyi; assembly: GCA_003457575.1. Taxonomy (NCBI): domain Eukaryota; kingdom Metazoa; phylum Chordata; class Lepidosauria; order Squamata; family Dipsadidae; genus Thermophis; species Thermophis baileyi. The sequence continues at coordinate 3,662,948 of QLTV01004101.1, read as the reverse complement.
CAAACTCAAAAAGTTTGTTGATTGCCAATCGGAATAGGCAAAACTGACTTAAATGAGCCAGGGCTTTGAATCAACAGTAAGGCTACAGGACTAACTCTGATAAGAAATCCCCCAAAATCAGGATACTAAATGTATTGCCATAATTTTGGGCTTAGACAACTTAGAACTACGCCGCCTTCGGTCTGACCTAAGCATAGTACATAAAATTATCTGCTACAATGTCCTACCTGTCAGTGACTACTTCAGCTTCAACCACAACAATACACGAGCACACAATAGATACAAACTTAAGGTAAACCGCTCCAAACTCGATTGCAGAAAATACGACTTCAGCAACAGAGTGGTCAATGCCTGGAATGCACTACCTGACTCTGTGGTTTCATCCCCAAACCCCCATAACTTTAACCTTAGACTGTCTACCATTGACCTCACCCCATTCCTAAGAGGTCTGTAAGGGGCGTGCATAAGTGCACCATCGTGCCTACCGTCCCTGCCCTAATGTCCCCGTTTATTTGTATCCATTTCATGTATTCATAATCATGTATATAAATAAATACAAAATACAAATATCATGGCTTGGTTTGCCTGATTAACTGTATCATTACAGTTAATGATTTGGGGATTTCTTCTTCTTCTTTTTTTCTGTCAACTGCCCTGAAAACAGGAAATTTGTTCTGTTTATTCCTTTTCTTTTCTTTTTCTCCATTTTTATTCCCTTTATTTCTAAAGTTCTATCCAAATATGGCTGTTCAGGTCTTTACAAATGGAAATTCTCAGCTGATATTCCAAGTCTTTGGACAACTTAGGTTTCCCCCCTGTACAAGTAGTCCTCGACTTACAACCACAATTGAGCCCAAACTTTCTGTTGCTGAGATGGTTGTTAAGTGAGTTTTCCCCCCTTTTATGACCTTTTTTGCCACAGTTGTTAAGTGAATCACTGCAGTTGTTAAGTTAGTAACACGGTGGTTAAGAGAATCTAGCTTTCTCTCTTTTTTTTTACAATTTTTTTTATTTTATTTCACATCTTTACATCACAAATATACCATTTCATTTTCTCAATAATAATACAATACTCCTATACATATTTTCTATTTCATTAAGACAATTGTTGTTTTTTTATACCATCGAGACTGCTTTTTTGCCATCCCTTACTAGCTTTCTCATTGACTTTGCTTGTCAGAAGGTCACAAAAGGTGATTACATGACCCCGGGACACTGCAACCATCATAAATATGAACCAGTTGCTAAGCTAATCTGAATTTTGATCATGTGATCATTGGGATGCTGCAACAGTTGTACATATGAAAAACGGTCACTTTTTTCAGTGCCATTGTAACTTTGAACGGTCATTAAATGAATGGTTGTAAGTTGAGGACTACCTGTAATTGTCATATGTTGCTAGGCTCCAAACAAGTCATACTCTCTGACTTATACATTTCCAAGCTGGAGAAAAATAAGTCTGCTTTAATTAATTCATGGTTTAGGGAAACATTAGAGAAATCTGTTGGGAAGGACCATTCTGTAGAATCTTTGGGATTGATACCAGGGGTGAAATGCTCCCGGTTCGCTCGTGCCTGTCGGTCGCCGTAGAGCCGGTCACCAAGGTAGTGCGAGGCTCCGCCCACCCGCCCAGACGCTGCCATTTGGGTTCTTTTACCCTCTGCACATGCGCAAAGCGTTCTGTGCAGAGGGTAAAAAGGGATGGAAAAGGCACTTTATTTAAATATTATCATTAATATTTATTTATTGTGGCATATGCATTTCTTGGCTTGGCTATCAGATCTGGGCTGTGAACAACTGGATTGTCACTAGGTTAAAAAAAGGATTTATATAACTCCTTGCTGGCATCTAATGGTCATCCAGATGTTTGCAGCCAAGACACAGTAGCTGTATCCTGGCAGGATCATTACAGAGAAACCTGCACAGCATTACTGGGACTAGAGGATAGTTCCATAGAATGGAAGCAAATAAAAAAAAAGAATAATTGTATGCATGGGACTTGGGTTCATTGGTAGCACAGTTCTCGTGGAGTTCTCCGTCAAGAGACACTCATGATGGATCTCACATATCAACAGCAGTGAATGCCAAAACAGAGCAATCATGTTCATGTCTGTCACTACCTATAGATGGAAAAAATAATAATTTTTTTCAACACACCCTGCTTAAAATCTTTGTTAGTGAGTGCCTGTTGAATTACAATTTTATCAACTGCTATGTGGGCTCTTTAAACCAAGGTTACAGGTTTTCTTTGCAATGTAGTTAGTCCCCAAACAACAGTAAGTCATATGCTTTACTTTAGGTTAGTTGCATGTTGAAGCATCCTATTTACTTGACATGCATTCAAAGACGTTTCAGGTCTGCAACTTCAGTTAACCTTGACTAAAAAGCAGTGCATGGCGGAGGTGGGGATAAATTGACACTGTATTTGCTTGCTACAGGATTTATCTGTTACAAGCATTTATATATTGACTTATCACTAGACTCTAAGTGGACAGTAATCACAGATTGTAGATGAGGCTACCCTGTGAACATAGCTACTGCGTTTACCTTCAGGACAACATGATAAAGAGTCATAGACAAGGGAGAAGGTAATGAGTGGGGAAAAGGAGCAATATAATGGAGAAAAATCCCCTTTCTTTCTCTGTTCTCACTAGAATTCTCACTGCAGGTTGCTCCAGCTTTTAAGATTTTTTTTCCAGTTTGAAAGAGTTTCAGGAAACCAATTTTAAGAATAACCCTAAGAATAATAAACACTTCAACATTTCCTATTACCCCGAATAATGTTCTTGGCAGGCTTATTCATAGAATGGCAAATAGGAAATGGATTGATACAACATTATGAAGGGGATTGGAGAGCCAGTTTGGTGTAGTGGTTAAGGTACCAAGCTAGAAACTGGGAGTCCGTGAGTTCTGGTCCCGCTTTAAGAATAAAGCCAGCTGGGTGACATTGGGCCAGTCACTCTCAACCTAGGAAGAGGGAAGGGTAAATTGACTCTGGAATCATGTCAAGAAAATTGCATATACTTGTCCAGGTGATTGCCAGGAAACAAGACTGATGAATAAAAACAACAAAAATTTTTTTGGAAGGATTGAGACCTAGTGATTGCTGATAAATGAGTTTCACAAAGCTGAAGTGAACTACTTCATCCTTCATCAATAAAATTTTGATTTGCATGTATGCATATATACCCAATACATTAAATCATTATTCTCATCCAAATAGCATTTTGCATTATTTAGGAAAATTAGCAACACTAGAGATCAGAAAATGGAAGAGTCATGCTGCTTTTTTCAGAAATATCAAAGGTAGTTACTGAAATTGTTTGTACTAATAAGAGAGTACAGAAATGGCCAGAGGCCACTTAATTACTCTCTTTCTCTCTTTTTTTAACAAATAATTTATTCCAATATAATCGGTCTGTGATGCTATAATAGTTAGGACAGAAAGGACAGTTGTAAACTTTTATATTAGGGTTCCATAAAATAAAAGCAGACAAGGCTACTGTTTTCACTAGAGAGACATGAACATGTTAATTGCTTTGTTTTGAATTTTACAAGACTATTCTCCCAACAGAAATGAAAAAAAGAGAAGAAATATGAATTTATTTAGATTTCATCAGAATTTCATCTACATTTTTGAATTTATTTAACTGCTTTTTTTACCTCAGGAATGTTTTAGTTGTTTAAAGTAGTTCTTTAAAATGTTTTGCATGCTTAAAATATTGTAATATTTTCTTTTGATTGCCAAATAGAAACCAGACACTTAGACTAGGAATTGGCCCCATAATACACATAAAATTTTAAACATGTTTCTCTGTGAAGAGAGGTGAATATCACAAAGATCAGCCATTTTCAAAAAGGCAACAGGGGAAAATTTATGTTAACAATGAAAAAATAGTTCATTAATTAACAAAAATATCCTTTTAATTTCTTTTTCCTATAATTCTTTTCTGGTGATCCAGTAATAGACTATAGGAGGTAGCCATAAAGTTCCATGGGTGTCTGTGAGACAACTTAAAATGAGAAACATTGTTTAGTTTATATTTAGGAATACAACCTGAAATTATGAAACTATTCTGTTCTTTGAATCTTCTCAGTTCATTTTTTAAAAGCACTATCACCTCAGCACCAGCATTTCCCCTCATAATGCAACTTTTTGTTCATTCACATGTAGTTTCCAGAAGCAATTTTTTTTGGCCTACAGTCTTTTCAGTCAATGAAAGTATTTTTTTTTTATAATTTATAATAATGTTTGGCCCCCTTAGCCATTCATGAATTATTTTCTAGAGTCTTCATGGTTTTTTCAATCCTTTCCAGTTTTCTAACAATGTCTTTGAAGTGTTTGCCCAGAAATGAGCATAGATATTGTTTTGACTGCATCATACAAAAATATAATGTCTGAGATTATCCTACTTAACTTCACAGATGCTAAATAAGAAAATTAAAATGTCACAATACAATATATTTTGTAGCACATAATTATGTTTCTAGTCTTGGTAATAGCTTTTTTGAATTCTGATCTTAAAGTCCTACTTCAGTTCTTCATACTATAATAATATTCTAATACCATCAAACAACAACATCTACTTATCCCAGGTCCCTGGAAGGGTCTTGATGGGTGAATAAAAATACCAAATCCAGTCTAAGCATTTGGTTGACTGTGTGACCAACCATAAAACAATAATAAAAAAAATTATTATAGGTATAAATACTATAATATGTATATATTATATACATAATAATAAATCAAGCTCTAAAAATCAAAGTTGAGAGATTATGGCATGGTGGGTTCGGTCGTTATGGGTATACCATGTCAAAAAATCTTGGATGACAGTTAGAAATCTGCACATTGAGAAAATTTCAATCTGTCAATTACAAAAGGCTATAATGTTTGGATCTGGATGTATACTATGTTGATACATTATGACATCCTAGGTTCTTGAGAATAACTCAGTGCTTTTGAAGGCCAACACCAGCTAAAGAACTCCCACTATGATTTTACATTCTTATGTATATAACAATCATGTTGCAAATAAATCAGAGAGTTAAAGAAGAAAAAAGATTGAAGAATATCTCAAGGACAATGAAGAAGATACACTGAAGCTAGTACACTGTGAAGATTACTATATAGCAAAGACCAAATGAAGAATAGAAAATCATGATTATGATAATGTTTTAGCACTTGTTGCTTGTATGTACACTGAGAACGTATGCACCAGAGACAAATTCCTTGTATGTCCAATCACACTTGGCCAATAAAGAATTCTATTTTCTAAGAGAGAGAGAGAGAGAGAGAGAGAGAGAGAGAGAGAGAGAGAGAGAGAGAGATGTGACAAGGCAAAGTATTACATGGTCAGTACACAAAACAATTAGGAAGCAGATAACAAAACCAGCAATGGCTAAGAGCAGGAAAGTTGAAGAAAGAGACAGGGCTAATTCTGGCTGCACAAAACGAAGCCTTAAGAGACAAACATACATAAAGCCAGAATTGAGAAGACAGCAACAGACAGCAAATGCCATGCATGGAAAGAAGCTGAAGTGGATCATCTAGTAGCTGCTGCAAGAAGATCACACAAACTGACTACAAACAACAGCATGGTAATGTAGCAACAATGGACTGGATAGCTGGATAAAAATGCCAAGTCAGTCTAAACATGTGGCTGACTGTGTGACCAATCAGAGGTGGGTTCCTCCCGGTTCGGACCAGTTCTCCCGAACCGGTAGCGACCCGCTGGTGATGTCACGATGACGTCACTGATCCGGTTAGGTCGGTGCCGGTCCGTGGGTGCCGCCATCTTTTTTTTAAAAAGAAATTTTTTTGAAAAAAAAAATTGAAATTTTTTTCTTCTTCTGCACATGTGCATAAGCCGAGTTTCCGGCACTGTGCATGCATCGCCATCTTGTTTTCAGCATTTAAAAAAAAAAAAAATTTTTTTTTACTGCGCATGCGCGTGGCCACAAGGCGCAGCCACGCAGCGCGGGAGGCAGCGAGGTTAGAACCCACCCCTGTGACCAACCATAATAATAATAATAATAATGTTATGGCGTATGAAATCAAGAAAACATTTTAGTAGTTTTATTGCCTAAGAGAAATATAGAAGATGATTTATGTTTTAAATTTACTTTTGTGATGGTTTTATATGTTTGTTCTCGAAATGCAAACTTTCTTTGCTTAAGAATCTAGTTATTACAGGATATTTGTTCTGGTTGTTTATTCATGTCTGTGTTAAAAGATAGATTTCTACCAATTGGCATAAAGGTCTGAGCAGCTGCTTTAAACTACATGAAAACATTCTGTTTGATCTTCTTGTGGAGATTATTTTACTTGTTTAACTTTACTAATAGTGAGAGAGAGAAAATACTTCATGCACTTCTTTCATTTATAGGAAAATGGTTCTAATTTTTTCTATTATTTCTGGACTGAATTTAAAAAGTTTGGCAAACTACCTTCACTTGTAGGGTAAGATAATTAGGGAATTGGAGGCTAAAACATGTGAAGAATGGTTGCAGATATAGGATACATCTAACCTAATGAAAAGACACACTAGGGGTGACATAATAGCAGTGCTCCAATATCTAAGGGGCTGCCACAAAGAAGAGGGGGTCAACCTATTCTCCAAAGCACCTTGAAGGCAGGACAAGAAGCAGTAGATGGAAACTAATCAAGCAGAGAACCAATCTAGAATTTAGGAGAAATTTTCTGACAGTTAGAACAATTAATCAGTAGAACAACTTACCTCCAGAACTGGAGGCTTTTAAGAAGAGATTGGGCAACCATTTGTCTGAAATGTTATAGGGGTTCCTGCTTGAGAAGGGGGTTGGACTAGAAGACCTCCAAGGTCCCTTCAAACTCTGTTATTCTGTATGTGCAAACTGCAAAGTCATCCTTATGAACAGATAGAATAAAATTTACTGCAAGTGACAGATAAAGGAAAAAATAGTAAATTACTTAAAATGCAATTGTAACATACTGTATTTACCCAAAAGGAAGCTGACCTTAAATTTAAGAATATCCAGATGAAAATGAAAAAATAAATAGAAAAAAACCAAATTAAAAACTCAGGCAAACAAGGCTATGCAATGACCAGATTCCTCACCTTGTCAACCTAAAATATCTAAATCTCCAATCCTGGAAATTTCCTCCTTCTATAAAAATGTTAATGTGACATAGTTGTATATGGATAAATGTTTATTTGTATAACTACTGGAAGCAACAATCCAAAATAAGAGACCAGGATAAACAAATCGCATTAACTGAATGAATATCCTTCTGATTAAAATTAACTGATCTTAAAATAAATCCCCTTTATACATTCACTGATTTTCCCCATCTGCAAATTCTCCTCAACACCCAAACTATACTCATAGCACAATAAAAACAAAACCAGAATGATATAAAAACGGGCCAGGGGAAAACAAACTTAGAGAGGAAGGGAAGACAAAGGGAGAAACACATTAGATGGTGATGGGGTGAGAGAAGGTATAAAGAAGAAGAAGAAAAGAGAGAGAGGTGGTACAAAAGTTATATTCAACAGATCTCCAAAGCTAAGCAAGATCAGCGTAGTGGGTGGAAATCCCATGCTATAGTCCAGACTGGAACGTAAAAACATTTATCCATGGAATCACTAAGAATCAAGTTCAGCTTAACAGAATCCTTATCTTTACGGTTGTCTCAGCAAGTAGCAGCATCTATCTGACCTTAGTTAATCAACTTATCCGGTTAAGACTTGATAGGAACTTGGATAAAATATGGCTGTAAAATAGACTAGGAAGTTTAAAAAAACATCTTTGAAAAAGACAATAGAAACTGACTCTCTACTATGCCAAAAGAATTGCATGGATTTGTCCATGTAAGTCACCACAAAATGCTCCACTCAATAGCCTCTTTACTTTTTACTTATTCATGTATATTCATAGTGAGACGATATTCTGGGACTTAGAACAATCATGACTAATTCACCAAGTCTGCTTTGGATTTTATGGATACAGTCAGTAATATGTTTCCTTAAGACTGGCATCACACATCATACTCAACTATGTATTTTTAAACAGGACGATACCACTATTAATTAAATTTGCACATTGTGTTAAGCTATACAGTACATTGTAATTCATACACCTGGTGAAGCCAAGCCAAATAAACTATACTTTGGCTTAACATAAAATGGGAAGCTGTAACGATAGCAACTAGGGTAGTAGTTCAGATATGTGTTTAGCATGTATAATGTGGAATCAATAACTCTTTCTGATCTGTGGGCACCAAAGAGGGAAATAGGAAGGAAACATAGTTTACTATGAGTGCTTTGATAAATATTTTAAAATAGGACATTAGCTGTAACCGGTATAGCTAAAAGCCTACTTCTGAGGAATTTTAGAGTAGCAAGGCTTCTGAGATGTTCTGTAGAACTGCTATATGTAACAGTAGTGTGATTCATTATAAAAAGCTTTCATGGTGAAAAGGTTATTCCATAATCTGTATTATATAAATAAAGAACAACTTGAAGTATAGCATGTTGATCTGAATTGAATCTTGTTGACTGAATCTACATAAGGTAGTGTTTGACTTACAACCATTTGTTTAGTGACCATTCGAAATTACAACGCACTGAAAAAAGTGATTTAAGACCAGTTGTCACACTTACATTGCACTGCAGCAAGCCTTCAGTCATGTGATCAAAATTTGGGCATTTGACAACCAGAATGTATTTATGATGGCTGGGGTCATGTGATCACCATTTGTGACCAGTCTGCTTCCAACAAGCAAAGCCAATGGGGGAACCTGGATTTACTTAACAATGACTTGATTCATTTAACAACTGCTTAACATCTGTGGCAAAAATTTATAAAATTGGCACAACTCATTTAACTGTGTTGCTTAACAATGGAAATTCTTGGTCCCAATTCTGGTTGCAAGTCAAGAACTGCCTGTACTGCACAAAGCAATTGTTTGTTTACCTTTTTTTTTCTTTTTATGTCCCTGTAATCTTAATTTGGGGTAGAGTTGGGATGACTGAATGGAGCTGAGCATTTATCAGCCGGATGCCCTTCCTAACACCTATGTGAAGTACCCAGCAGATATTTTCTCTTTGGGCTCTGAGAGAAAAACATCTGCTTTTACCTCGGATTGAACTTTCAACCTTTCGAATGGGAGATAAGCATCTTCACCCCTAGGTCACCATACTGCTCTAATTGTTTCTTTACCTATGTTGGTTAAATATTTGTAACAGGCATGATTCAGATTCATGCAAAACAATAGGCACATTCTAAGATCTCCAAGGCTACAGAATCCTGTCCAAAACCTGCCATTTTTCAGATTTCTCTCCTTGAAGTCTGGAAACAATTAATTACAATGACAAAAATCCAAGAGCTTAATAATATTTACACTAGAATTCCAAAGCCTATTTCAAATATATACGCAGTCAAGGCAAGGAAAGACTTATTCATTTCCTCCTGCTTTTCCTGTACAGGGGGCAAAATGCTTGTCTGTTCTATGAAGGCTGCATCTGTTTCAGCCATTGCAATCAGAGTGCAAAGAAACTCTTACAGCACTAAATTGTAATTATTACATAGAAAGGTAAAATTATTTAAAAATATATCTGACATAATATTTTGAAGTGAATTAAACTGAGCTGAAATGTAATGTTAATTTAGTTGTTCTCCTGGGTCCACCTGCTTCTTCATCTTATCTCAACCTACTGCTTGAGATGCAACCTCTGACACTCCTTCCCAAAGCCCAAGTGTGATCTTAAACCTAAAGGACTTTGTGCAGTCCTGCCATAGATCACAGTCTGTGGATAGACTTGGTGCATTGTAGAGCCTCCAAAAGTCCTCTAGATGTATTGTATTTCCTTCTTGGCCCATCTCCTTCTTCAGTTAAGGCTGATAGAGAAAGTCATCCTTGGAGAAACTCGGCACAAAACTTTTATGGAATGAAGTATTGTAGACTCACAAGTTTTGGGTAGATTAACAAAACGCAGGGTATACAGATAAAATGGGCCACCATTTTATCATCATGTTTCGCTTCGTCCCCCACCACAGCCCATCTTTAAATGCCTCAGACTGCTTCCAGGGACATAGCTAAGTGTGATGAAGAGCCCTCTTTATCACATTGTTGTGTATGCCACATAGTGGCAGAAAGCTTTGTTTCTCCTTGGCCCATTTTTTCCCTGGAAAAGCAAACAGGATCATTTAAATGTGCCACGCTGAACTATGGGAGAACTGCTTTCTCCTTAATAGCAAGCATTCATCAAGCTTATCTCATTAGCAGCTTTGTTTAACCAAAGGATGGCTTTCCCCCCTCCCTGAAAAAAATAAATAAATAAAAAGAATAGAATGGGAAGAACAAATAGAATAGGGAGCTACAAAAGGAGAGAAAAATGCTGCATCTGCCAAGTTCAAACTTTCATTATGATTCATGTGCAGTTTCTGAAATTTTCTCCATTTTTTTTCCAACAGCTCCAGGCAAAATCTAGATCAATCTGTTTTAGGTGTTTGTTTCATTGCTGTTGTTCTGCAGTCTGTCATCAATGCAAGGGCATCCGATTCTTGGGGAGGTACAGCACACCAGCTGTTAGATGTGTAATTCAGCCTCAGCGGATGGTGACACCACAGATGAGGAACATCAACAGAAGCATAATATATTCCTTGATCAGTTGCATACCATTAACTCATTGCCTAGAGAAAGGACGGAAGAGGGGAAGGATGTTCCAACATGGGCTTAATTTTGATGTTAATGTTTGTTACTCACAACAGGTAGGAACATTCGGAGAGAAACAAGGGGAGATGAATCTTTTATTTTCTTCTTTTTCTTCTACCTATGCTCAAGAGTGGAAATCTACTCTCTCACGGAGTTTGTATAATGGTATAATGGTTTGTATAAAGGCAACAGGGGAGAAATGTACTTTCAGACTTATATTTTGTTAATATAACCTTACAATAAAGTACAGCTAGTACTTCTTGGGGTGTTTCTTGCCTGGTGTTCTGACACAGCCTTAGCAGAACCAAGAAACAGAACGGTATAGGGACATGGTGGCTCAGTGGCTAAGACGCTGAGCTTGTCGATCGAAAGTTCAGCAGTTCAGTGGTTCGAATCCCTAGTACCATGTAATGGGGTGAGCTCCCATTACTTGTCCCAGCTTCCGCCAACCTAGCAGTTCGAAAGCACGTAAAAAATGCAAGTAGAAAAATAAGGACCACCTTTGGTGGGAAGGTAACAGCGTTCCATGCGCCTTTGGCATTTAGTCATGCCGGCCACATGACCACGGGGATGTCTTCAGACAGCGCTGGCTCTTCGGCTTTGAAACGGAGATGAGCACCGCCCCCTAGAGTCGGGAACGACTAGCACATATGTGTGAAGGGAACATTTACCTTACCTATGTGGGAATGAGCCTGAGAGATGGGGCTGAGGGGAAGAGCTGGAATCAGGGCAATGATTGAATAACAGGCAGGTGACCATACAGAAGGAATGGGGTCATGGCAAACATCTCAGAAAGGATTCTCTCTAGTTTCTTGGGCGGTAAAGGCAACAGGGGAGAAATGTACTTTCAGATTTGCAAGATTTTGTTAATATAACCTTACAATAAAGTACAGCTAGTACTTCTGAGGGTGTTTCTTGCCTGGTGTTCTGACCCAGCCTTAGCAGAATCAAGAAACAGAACCCCTTGTCCCAAAAAACCCCTCTTTATTTAACTACTGTGAATTCATGGCATTTACACACAGAAAAGTCCAGGCAACAATCCTTCCAAGGGTTAACTGAAGTACAGACCTTATCAATTCTTGGATAATTACCAGGCCAGGAGCTTCCAGCCATAAAGCTGTAAATCAAACTCTCTCAAACAGTCTCTGAGACACGATGAGCAAATCTTCCCAAATCGAATGGTTGTTTCCCATGATGCCACTCCCCGTTAGCTTCTATTTATTCCCTAGCCAGGGAGGGGGCCACTCAGCGTCCACGTGTGCCTTTCTTTCTGAGTTGGCTCCTGGTACTCAATTGTTCTCCTCTCCTGACAGCTCTGTGCATACGCACATCTGTAACAGGCCCCAGCTGTTCTTCTTCCCCACTTATCTCCGACTCTGAAGGCATCTGGGAAATGTTGGACAGCCCTGGCTCTATCTCTGCTTCCGACGCAGAGCATCCATCAGAGCCTTCCCCAGACTCCAGGACTGGCCCAAGTTCCTCCCCAACCTCCTCATTGTATGAGTCTGCCATCAGCTCTGCTGGCAGCTGGTGGGCCACAACACTTGGACTACCTTGCATGACTGACATCAATTTTTGCTGTGCCCACAGGGCATGGACTAAGCTACCTCTTCTCTGACCCTTCCCCTGAATGCAGCTCTTCCCTCTCTCTCCCAAAGTCATTCCCACAAATCATTACAATTTGCAAACCTTTGGGACTTTATTTCCGCCCCTCTTTCAACACACACAAATACACATACCTTATTAAATGAAAGAATCCCAATCTTACTAGCTGCTTAGTAGAATGACTTTCTCTTATTTTCTATGCGACTCTTGATTGGCTGGAGTCAATCAAGCATCTGGAATCCAGAAGCAACAGTCTCGGGAAATTGTGGCAATTGTGAACAATATTGTGTGAATCCTCCTTCCTCCTTGCATCCCAAGTACGGATACTATGTGCTGTATCTTCTCACATATATTCCATACCTATACTTACTCAGTTATCTCTCTTGGTTTTTAAAGTCGTAACCACCTCCGTCCTCTAAAACAATAGCTCATAATTACTCCTGCAGGAACATAAAAAAGTGATTCTGTCTACTGCCAAACATCCTATTTTTCTCCTCAGGAAAGCGTGATGGATTAAGTACTTCTAACTATTGTATGGTAAATGATCTTCTGCCTAGTTGCAGTGGTTCCAGGCAAGAAAACCTTTACTGAATTCTTGGATGTCCCAATCTGATGGAACATTGATCGGATCCTAGAAACAGGAGGAGGGAACAAAGCTTATAGGAAGGATTTAGACCATTACAGAAAAGATTCTTGAGTTCAGGGGAGAAAAAAAATATGAAAGACTTATGTCTAAGAGACTCTTATGACTACATTTTCAATAACTGTACTAGTATAAATAGATCTGGAAAATTCATCCATCCATCCATCCATCCAGTGGTGAAATCCAAAAATTTTCCCTACCAGTTCTGTGGGCATGGCTTGGTCATGTGACTGGGTGGGCGTGGCCAGCTTGATTCGTCTCACCCTTAGGAAATTTCTCCTTAGTCCAACTCATAATAAAATAGAATAAAATAGCACTGTTCCAATATTTAAAATAGAATAGAATAACAGAGTTGGAAAGGACCTTGGAGGACTTCTAGTCCAACCCCCTGCTTAGGCAGGAAACCCTACACCACTTCAGACAAATGGTTATCCAATCTCTTCTTAAAAACTTCCAGTGTTGGAGCATTTACAACTTCTGGAGGCAAGTTGTTCCACTGATTTATTGTTCTGTCAGGAAATTTGAGGGGTTCCTACAAAAAGGAACTACTAAAACAATGCAAAAAATTTAAAGCAGCCATTCCCCTTTAAAAAAAAAAAGTCAACCCCAAAGCAAATGCAGCAGCTGCGAGGGAAACTAAGAGCAGCTGTTCAGGCTAATTGACAGCCTGGGGGTGTTTCTAAAAGCCATTAACCCTTCCAACTCTATTATTCTATGTTCTCTATGTTCTAAATTGGGTGCTTCACAGCAGAAGCAATACAGCTGGTTGGACCACACATGCATTAAATTCAGGGCCTGTATGATCAAGCTGCATCATTGTCCCATCCTGTATCTTTTCCCCCCAGGAAGAAACAAGAAGTAGCCAACACTGCAGCAGCTATAAAAGGCCTTGGGAAACTTCAGGGTGTATCAGCTGATCACAGAAGTGTTACTTCATACTCTTTATAATGAAAATGTTTGTAATCTTGTCCTTCTTCCTGAAGGGAAGAGGTTAATCCCATCCCTAGTTGGGTGATTGATGGGTTTCCCTGCCCTAAACCTGTCAGTTTCTGTTGTTTATTGACTTGATTCAGCGTGTATCGGCTGCATTCCAGCTGCAACTGTTAAGTGGAGCTATTAACTGAAGGGAGAGAGAGAGAAAAAAAACCTCTCTTGCACTTTATTTTTAACCGGTTCCCCGAACTGCCTAAGCAATTTACTAACGGTTTGGGCAAACCGGTAAGAACCGGCTGGATTTCACCTGTGCATCCATTCACCAGTGCATCCATCCATCCATCCATCCATCCATCCATCCATCCATCCATCCATCTATCCATCCATTTTATATGGCCATCCTTCTCAGCAAGTGACTCTGGATCATAAACAATCTTAAAATAAAGACAAATTGCCATTATCAATACAAAAATTTAAAGTACACAGCAGCCGAAGAGTGTGTCATAACCAATGGTTGTTAAGACAACCAGGAGATGGGACCGTTCACACACTCAGGGTCTCAGGCCTGCCAGATCCTTAGGCAGTGGTGGGATTCAGCCGGTTTGCACCAGTTTGGGTGAACCGGTTGTTAAATTACCCCCTCCGCTATCAAAGTGGATCCTGGGTGCTGAGCCACAATGGAGAAACAGTCAACGGAGCGGCCAGCACGAGGGAAGGAGGAGGCCACTTTCCCTCTTTCTTCTCCCTGTAATTTAACAACCAGTTCAGCCAGGGTCAGGTTGACCATCGCGGGAGACTCGTCCCGCATGTGTGGCAGAGCTGGAGGATCGGGATGGGCCATGCCTCCCACGACAGCCAACTTGACCCTGGGTGAACCAGTTGTTAAATTATTTGAATCCCACCATTATCCGTAGGTACATTCAAAAGACAAGCAGGGTCAGGGCAATCCTAATCTCCAGAGAGAGAATGTTCCAGAGACAGATGCTATGACAGAAACGACACACATCCTTGGCCCCACCAACTGGCATTCCTTGGCTGATGGGACCTGCAATTTCTAAGAATTGCTTTGACAGACCTTCAAGATTCTGTTACATTACCCTACCAGCAACAAAGATCATTCCAGAAATCCAAGTAGGTTTAGTTCCTGAATTGGCCATCCTCAGTTTTCCCTCTCTTCTACCTCATACTTTTTTCATAATTTCTTTTCCCCCCCAGTACATGCTGTCTTTCTCTGCCCCCTTTCTTTTCCTCTTTCTTTGCCCAACCAGACATCAGAGTCCCACTTTCATTGCTTCTTTTAAACTTTTTCTTTAAAAAAAAAAATGGATGTACTGCCTGCAGCGCTTTTCATTTCTGTAGCGTCCACAGGGTGCCAAAATACAATTCAATATTAAATTATTATTTCTAAGTGGCATCAATCTTGTGCATCTCCTGAATTCAATAGACAAGATTGCTGCAATATTGTGACACTTGGTAATTTTAACTACAGGGGATTGTGATGGAAGGGAGGATAATGGTAATGATGGCTGGAAGAAACTATGGTGGGGGTTGGGGTTGAGCTGTTGGAAGAGAGAGAGTAGAAATAGGTCCCTACCTCGAGCACACCAATATTTCCTTGTGAGACTGGCATCCATATTGCTAGGTGCCCATCTCAGGCTGATACCACTGGATATGTCTGTAAAAAATCTAATGTCATCATAAGCATTAGGTATTTGATTCTGCATATCACGACAGCTGCTAGGATTGTATTCGCACAAGGCTGGAGGAACTCTAATATTCCCATTGATAATTGGATAATCAAGAAAATATTGGACTGCGCCGAAATGGACAAGCTAACGATAGAACTGAGAGGACAAAAAGATACAGACTACTATGAAATGTGGGAACGGTGGTACAGATGGATCGATGAGAGAAAGTTGAAGAGGAAATGTGGGATGAAGACTTGGAATTAGGAAATATTGTAAGATAACTGTATAAATTATATAAATGTAAAAATAATGTATATAAAAGGCTGCAGATCTGCTTAAAGAATGATTGTGATACATAAAATGTGAAAAAACTAATAAAGATATTTAAAAAAAAATCTAATGTCATCTGTGATGTTATTGTGGATAAGGGCATGGATATGGCCTGTATCACCAATGTTGTGACTCAGCACGGCAAGCCCCCAGGAAATGACACACACACACTGTTTGCAAAAACAAAGAAGACTTTACCACTAATAATGCAGCTTAGTAGTAAGTTTGTTACAGGTTTTTCAACATAGTTCTTGTTGAAAATCAAAGAGCACTTTGGCCAGGTTTCAAAAGACAAAAATGCAAACAGGTCATTAAGGCCACTTACTGGAGTTGGCCAAGAGCCCGGACTGGAGTTATTCCAACTGAGGTAACCAAAGTTCTGACGGCAGCCAGGAAAATAATTGCGTTGTCTCCAGCAAAGGTTTCAGGGCATGGCCCATCTGCCTGCAGGTTTACAGAGGTGCAGAGGGGAGTCCTCCTCCTACAGAGCCACTCTTGCCGGCTAGCTGCCCTGTGTGCCCTAGCATCAATCAGAGGCTCCTCCTCTTCACTGGAGTCACTTAACTCCTGCTGGGGAGATGCAGAAGGCCCTGGTTGATTATTGTCCTCTGGCCCTGCGTCCTCCTCGGTCTCGGACTCAGGTGCCGGAGATACAGAATGATATTGCCACCCCATGGTCGGTTCTTGGTCTTCCGGATCCATGAGCAGCTGCGCGGGACTCGGGCAAGCCACAACAACCAAATCCTACCTGAACAGGAAAGGCAGAATATCCCTCAATGAGATTTTGTATATTGGAAGACCTTGGTACTTGCAAGAAGTAATGATTCTCAAATGGTAGGCACCGGCAGCAGACGAAGGCAAAGGCATGGGGGGGAAGTCAGGCAATCCTGACACTCTGCACGGGCCACAGGCAAACCGAAAGATGCAAAGACGATACTCCCACGTCCGGCCGCCCACTCCAGCCCACCGTCTCTTGGCTTGCCTGTGGCCCGCATGGTGCATCTGGATTACGGGACTCCCCTCTGCACCTCTGCCACCGTCTGCTGTAATCACAGGCTGCGCAGCCCCAGAGTGCGCTGACCAAGAGGCCGGTGGGCTACAGCTGCTGCCGGATACCATCGGCCCCCGTGTGCTCACCACTTTTTGTACACATGCGGGGGGGGGGGCGCCCAAGCGGACTGATCACCCTGAAATCATGTTTCCCTGAAAATAAGCCCTAGTGCTTATTTCGGAGCCCCCCAAAAATATAAGACCGGGTCTTATTTTCGGGTAAACATGGTAGTTCTAACTAAAATGGCCCTGAATTTTAAAGCCTCTAGCACTGTAGAATGAATATGAAAGCTTCTGAGCCATTTTGTTTTAATTTATTGTAAGCATACTTCTATTTTTAGTAATCTGATCTGTAATGAAAATTATTAGAAACATTTCTATAAGATCGTTCCACAACTCGGTACCCCAAGTTACTATGCAGGGATTCTGGAAAATACCAATTTGTGGTAGGCAATGCAGGAGTTGACCTTACAACCCTGACAGCATGTTTTCCTTGTCCCTTGCCCAATTTTTGCTGCATTTCTCACATATACCTAACAAAACCGCATTAAAAATATTTTGCTGCTTTTTTTATCTTGACTCATAAAATACAATCAGCTGCTGTCACTTGAAGGGAAAATATGAATGCATCTTTAACAAAAACAACAAAAAGGCTAGTGAGAGAATTGAAAACTGTAGGGGTTTTGAGATTATATATCACAAATAAATTGAGATAACAGAGTACCCAATTCATAACTCAAGGAGTGCTTTATAGGATGGATGCTGTGTATAACATATTGACTGCTGACAAAATTAGTTCACCATACATCAAACTTTTTCACCAGGCAACCTTGCTTGGCTTCTTACCTCCACTTTCTCACACAGTTCTGATATATTCTTTGACTGCTTTATCTAGCTTTATCTAACTGCAGAGAACACACAGATCAGTGTGCAAGTCGACAATGAGACCATTGAAACAGGAAAGGAGTTCATCTTCAAGATTCAGCTGACTGCTAGCTGCAGTTCGGCAGTTCAAATCTCACCAGCTCAAGGTTGACTCAGCCTTCCATCCTTCCGAGGTGGGTAAAATGAGGACCCAGATTGTTGGGGGCAATATGCTGACACTGTGAACCGCTTAGAGAGGGCTGTAAAGCACTGTAAAGCGGTATATAAGTCTAAGTGCTATTGCTATTGCTATCTGGACTCTAAAATCAACCAAAGTGACTGCAACCATGAGATCACAAGATGTATAGCATTTGGAAGAACTACAATGTCTGGCATGAATAACATCTTGAAGAATAAAGACATTAGCCTCACAACCAAATGCAGATTAGTTAATGCAACAATGTTTTTTTTTCCAATTGCTACTTATAACTGCAAAAATTGCACTCTGAAAAAGGCAGATAGGAGAAGGGTGGACATCTCTGTACTGTGGTTCTGGAGGCGACTATTACGCATCTCATGGACTGCAAAAATAACAAAGAAGTCCTAGATCGAACCTCACCAAAAATATCACTTGAAGCCGAGAGGATTCATATTTTGGTCATGTCCATGAGAGCTGACTCACTTGAAAAGTCAATCATGCTGGGAGCTATCAGCAGAAAAAGGAAAAGGGGTCACCCTAGCACCCGCTGGCTGGATACTTTAAAAGATGAGACTGAGATGGCAGATCTGAAGGAGGTGGTGTGAGACAGAGAATGCCATGGAGAATGCTCATCCATAGAGTGGCCACACAACTGAGTGGCTGACAATGTTGACACTTCATCTAGCACTGAAACCAAAAGTGTTCCTGAAGCATAAGAAAAATAGTCAGAAAAACAACCTTCTCTCAGTTCTGTTTTGTTTCTGTATAGTTTGTTGATAGAGTTATTGCCACTTTGAGGAAGAGGCAGACTGGAGTCAACATTTATCTTGCTGCCCTCTAAAGCCTAAGATCAGTGTCCAGTCTATCTCATACCATGGACAATCACTTTGTGGTCCTATCTAAGTGGATTGTTCTATTGTTTTAAAAGAAGAATAAGCACACTTTGATTCCCACAATGGATGAATGGCTGCAAAAGTTGATGGAGCTAGCAGAGATGGCTAAATTGACTGCTTTGATTAAAGGAAAAAAACAACACAATTTCTTTTGTTTTTACTTGGAAACCACTTCTGGACTTTGTGCTTGAGGTGGGAAAAAATGAAACTTTGATTTTGGGTTTTACTGATTAGATAGGTTTGTTGTTATAGAATTGACTAGTTTATATTACTATGTAAAAGTAAAAAGTTGAGGTTTGATGCTATTATCTTATTCTACTGCACCAAAAGGAGTCGGAAGTCAATAACTTTTCTTTTTTTTTCTTTTTGCCCTACACTTTTCCCTTCCCTTTTCGCTCCCTTACTTTACCACTATTTTCTTTTGTATTTTTTGTATTTTATATTATAAGCTAATAAAAAAAACAAATAAAAGGGGAATGAGCAATAGAGCTGTGCAAAGCAATTGAAGTGTCATTTCGCAAAGTGAGTTTGGTCTTCTCCTTGTGGCACTGAGGCAGTTCTATTTGCTGTTGCTTCACTGCTTCAAATAGCAATAGCACTTAGCACTTAGACTTACATACTGCTTCACAGTGTTTTACAGCCCTCTCTAAGCGGTTTACAGTGTCAGCGTATTGCCCCCAACCATCTGGGTCCTCATTTTACCAGCCTCGGAAGGATGGAAGGCTGAGTCAACCTTGAGCCTGGTGAGATTCAAACTGCCAAATTGCAGGCAGCAGAAGTAGCCTGCAGTACTGCACTCTAACTACCGCGCTACCGAGGCTCTTACTTTCCTGGGTTGTCTCTTCTGGCGGGCTCATGCAATGCCATTTTACTGACCATCTCAGTGGAAACGTGCATACATACATTTGAAAACATCTTGGGGAAACCATTGAAGAGGCTGCAGGGAATATATTAGCTTTCACATTTCAAGGAATGGCATTTGATCTGCACCAGAGTTCTCCATATGAACGTCCTATATTTCACATTTGAGCCCAGAAAAGTGATTTGAGGTGGGTGTTGACATGTATGTTGCATCTGCCAGTACCTCTTGAAAAAGGGTCTTTTCCTAGCATACATGACAGGTGTGTGATCCCAGGAAAATATCCTTTAAAGTTAAGAGGTGTCAACAGCTCACCCTTACTCACACTGGATCCCCTTTTCAATTTCAGATCCTTAAAGCTTTGTAAAACAACCCATCAAATGGCTTGCAGAACTTATATAACTTCCAAAATAATATTTTGGGCTTGTTTGTATGTTTTGAATGGGTGATAGGAAAAAATATCAGTTTTTCCAGTAAAGAAACTGATCCTTTCATTATTATTTTTTTGATGGAAAATCACCATTTTCATATATTATTTGATTTATTTAAAAACAATGGGGTGGATACCATCTGGGTCAATTGATTTATTTTCTGCTTCTCAACAAGCTCTACTATTTGTTATGACTATTTACTTTTAGTTCCTGCCTGAAAATATCAATTCTGGTGCTATCTGACCAAAATCATCTGCAGTAGAGCCCGACATCACAAATCACCCTTGTTTCTGACAACTTATCTTCCTTTCTTACTTTTTTGATCCCCTTATCACACAACTGTTGAACTGCCTCCTTTTTTCCTTTCCAGCTTCTGATGCAGTTAAATAATTTCTGCGTGTATTATAGATGAATATGATCAAATAGGAACCATCTCTCACACAGTGTCTATTCTGGGTAACATTTTTCCTCTAGAGATAACCAACATGCACCAATCATGTTTACTCATTTTTCCAACATGTATTGAAAGCGATTTCTTCATTTTGGCATTTAATCTATGACCAATATGGCCTATGATATATTAATTATAGATACTTCAATTAATCAGTGGATTGCCTTCAGAAGTTGTGGGTGCTCCAACACTGGAGATTTTTAAGAAGAGATTGGACAACCATTTCTCTGAAATGGTATAGGGCAGGGGTCAGCAACCCGTGGCTCTGGAGCCACATGTGGCTCTTTCATCCCTCTGCTGCGGCTCCCTGTTGCCAGTCGGCTCCACAATTGATAGGGCTTTCGGTTAGGACAGGTAGAGGAAGAAGGATGCCGCGCTAGGAGGAGACTCTATGGTGGGGGAACAGGACTTCCGGTCAGCTCCAGAATTGAATGGGGGGCTTCCAGTTAGGACCTTTGTGGCTCTTTGAGTGTTTAAGGTTGCCGACCCCTGGTATAGGGTTTCCTACCTGAGCAGAGGGTTGGACTAGAAGACCTCCAAGGTCCCTTGCAACTCTCTTATTCAGTTATTCAGTGTTATCTACCCACTCGGAACTGCATAACACCACAGCTGGTATATACAGTAGATATACTGAAATAAATTGAATAAATAAATAAACAAGCAAGCATTTAATAAATAAATCACACAACTACAGTAATAATTTTTTGTGAAAACTAGTTAGTAAACTGTTGTATTACTGCACATGAAAACAACACTGCAGATAATTATGGAAGGCCTTTGTCAGCTTGAACTCAAGCTGCCCATGTTGGTTGGATTACTTTCCCGTTGTCATTAAAAGCCACACTGCCCTGCAGTGTAAACTAGAATGCTGACTAGTGAGTATGTACTAAAAACCCTCAAGGAAAGACACCCATGGTTTGTAGCCCATTTTATACATTAACTTGATTCAGTTATGGGAGGATGACCTCAAAGACTAATAAAGTAGAAACATCAGGTCAACCTGCACTTTAATATAAAAAGAAAGAAAGAGAGAGAGAGAGAGAGAGAGAGAGAGAGAGAGAGAGAGAGAGAGAGAGAGTTTGCTGCTAAAAGGTATATCAAAGATCAATTACATCTCCTAGGATTGTACAGAATGGAAAACAATTTTCGGTATAGTGATGGATTAGAGATAAAAATGAGTTATCACCTAAATAGATTTCATTTATAAAAACATATGGTTTAAAGCACAGACAAGATAAAACCAGGCCCCTCCCCCCCCCCGATTACATCTACTTCTATACAATGCTGAAAGTAAAACTCTGTGTGTGTATATGTGTATATTAGCATGGAGAAAAAAAAGCAGAAGGTTAGAAGTGGAATTTGTCACTTGACAGTGAAATTGCCAGCATATAAATAAAATAAATAAATGTGGGAAGACAGCAGGGAAATTCTTTTGCTCATCTTGTATCTCGCAGATTATTAATACAAGGGACTATGGTATAACAATTTTGAGAGCATAGTACATAATTACTTTTACCTATCTGTTGATCTTTAAACCTCTGAAGAAGTAATGTTCCCTCCTGCTTGCTTTATCTCTCTTTAAATCGTGCATTAGTTTAACCACTCCATGCATCCAATGAAATAAGCTACAATTTCCAGAATCTTATGCCTTTTGTTAGCTGGAAAAGTTGCTCTGAACTCCTTCTGACTTTTGTCTACTGTAGATCAAAATCGCTGTCCTTTTTCAATGCCCAAATTAAGCAGTTTTTTTTAAAAAAAAACCTTGCAATAGACTTCCATAGTTCTGAGTGAGATGTGAGGCTCTTGATCACCATCATAGGATAGGATGGCTGAAATTGCAATTTTAGAAGATTGATAAATGCTGAAGAAGACCCATAGATAAACCAAAAGGGAAGAGCGTATATTCATTAGATGATGTCAGGAAACTGCCAGCTAGGCTGGAAGGTATGTGTGTGGGAGTTTCAATTGTGGGCTTAGCTTAGAGTCCTTGAGCAGCTGCAAGACATATAAGCTTGACCTCCTCAAGATCCATAAAGTTTTATGGACTTTCCCAAGGAAAATGGGCACTCTGGAGAGATTTGTGTAACATAGAGAACAATAAAGTGTACTACTCAGTGGTGGGATTCAATTTTTTTTACTACCGGTTCTGTGGGCATGGCTTGGTGGGCTTGGCTTGGCTTGGTGGGCGTGGTTTGGCTTGGCTTGGTGGCAGGGGTGAAATGCTCCCAGTTCGGGCGTGCCTTCCGGTCGTCGGAGAGCCGGTAGCGACGGCAGCGCGAGGCTTTGCCCACCCACCCGGACACCGCCATTTGGGTTCTTTTACCCTCTGCGCATGCGCAAAGCGTTCTGCGCATGCACAGAGGGTAAAAGAACCCAAATGGCAGCGTCCGGCAGGTGGGAGAACCCTCCCGCTGCCGTCGCTACTGGCTCTTTGACGACCGGCAGGCACGCCCGAACCGGGAGCATTTCACCCCTGCTTGGTGGGTGTGGCAGGGGAAGGTTACTGCAAAATCCCCATTTCCTCCCGATCAGCTGCGACTCGGGAGGCAGAGAATAGATGGGGGCGGGGCCAGTCAGAGGCAGTATTTACTGGTTCTCCGAACTACTCAAAATTTCCGCTACCGGTTTTCCAGAACTGGTCAGAACCTGCTGAATACCATCTCTGGTACCACTCTATGTAGGTCCTATCAATTTTTTTTTCTGATGGAAGCAATTATGCAAACTCTTCTGGAGTTGCTGAAGAAACCATAGAAGGATTGAACAAACAAAGCTGCCCACTAAGCAACCTGTTTGCTCAGGCACACATAAATTGCTGGAGAATTGGTTCATGTCAGCCTTTGTTCATGTTAAATATTGGACGGGCCAAATGAAACACCTTCTGAGAAGGGAAAAAAGAGCGAGAAAGGACACCTCAGCTTCATTCAGCATTGAACCGTTTTTCTGTGTGTGTCTTCTCTCTCCATTGAACCTTTAAATCAGAACCCAGGAAACGCTTGATCCAAATGAAAATGTCTTGAAGGAATTTCTTTCTGATTTAGTTTTGATTTCTTGACTTCATTCCTGATATTTTCTGATACTCTCAAATGTTCATAGCCACCTTATCAAAAATAGGCAGAATGGCTTCCGATGAGGTAAGTTAACATGTTTCCAAAGGATCAGGAACTTCATTGAACTGACTTCAGTGGCCAGGAAAAAATTCTGTACAGCCAAGTCTCTCCAGATACAGGAGAGATTGTGAGATTATCCACTTGAACTCCAAACAGCTGCTCCTCATTTATATGTTTCTTTTCCTTTCCATTGCCATATTCTTATTTTTTTTCTTCCTTTTCTATTTTCCTCCCTGTTACTATATTTTCCTTTTTTCTGCACTTATTTTTTTTGTAACTTAAATTACTTTTAATATGTTTAATTATAATGTTCAATAAAATTATTATCAAATAATAGAGGAAGAATGATTTGTCTTCTATTTTTCCCTAGCCAGGCTAGAAATACTATTGTCTTGAACAGCTGGAAATGCAGAGAGTTTATAAATATTTATTTGGGATATCCTTTCATCTGCTTATAGAAAGAACCCTTGTTACAGATCAGTACCTGATAAGACCCAATTTACACATCTGAAAGCTTTCTGCTATTACTTCATCTAACAATGTAAACTGCTTCAGATATGAATCCAAGAGCATCCACCATTTTCCTCCTCACAGTTTTCCTTTAGCCAACATTCTTGATGAAGCATTCTTGACATTTGAAAGCTTGCAATTGATTTTGTAAAACTTCAACTAGCTGATATTACCTTTATGAACCTTGGATTTCCCACCCCTTAGGTGCTACTGTTGTTTTCCATGAAATAGGTTAACTTTGGAAACAGTAATTTGTTCTAAATGCCTATAAATTGATATAACCTCCATTGCCATCAAACTTGGCTTTATATGGAATGTAATAATACTATTATTAGTTTCTATCCATTGCTGCTTTTCCTGCCTTCAAGGTGCTTTGGAGAATAGCTTGACTCCCTCTTCTTTCTGGCAGCCCCTTAGATATTGGAACACTGTTATCATGCCACCCCTAGTCCTTCTTTGCATTAAACTAGACATACACAATTCCTGTAACCGTTCTTCATATGTTTTAAGCTCCAATGTCTTCCAGTCCAGATATGAAGAATTGGAAATCTGAAACCACTGAGTAACTGGAAATCTGAAATCCACTGACAGATTTGTCCCTGTGATGCCCAGGGACTACTGCAGACACATTGAGTAGAACAGCTTTCCTAAACCTGCAGAATTTCAACTCCCAGAATTCCTTGCTGATAGGACCTTGGGCTATTTGCTGAAGTGATTTTCTGTCCCAGTATGGACAATAAGTAGGCGGAAATGCAACACGAGAGGGAGGGAATGGGAAACCGTTTCCAAGAGCTGCCCTATTGTAAGGTAGTAAGGTAGGAGCAGAACTTTGTGGTGGCAGTTCTTCATTTTTGGAATTCCTTTCCCCAGAGAGCTTGTTCTGGTGCCAAATGTGTTGACTTTTCAGTTGTAGGCGAGATGTTTATATTCTCCCAGGCATCTTAATCCATGCCTTGATTTATAGCAAGTTGTGTTTAGAAACATTTCATTCTAGCAGCTGCTTTCATTATTTTAATGCTGCATGTTTTAATTGCTTATTTTAATTATTTTGTAATGTTGTACAGTTTTACTTTGCTATGAGCTTCTCTGGGAAAAGAACATTTAAAAACTGGCAGTTTCCCCGGCAGATTATTTCCCCCACTCTTTATTTTCTACCCATGTACTTTTTTTTTTATATTTTAACCAAGTGCCTTCCCAAACTGATGCAAAAAATCCCAGGCTTTCAGACTTTATTTTTATTCCAGCCATAAACAAAATGCTTCATCTTCTCCACCCGCCACCTCTTCCCCTATCTTCCTCTGGCAACACTAATTAAAACATTATATTAGCCAAAGGCGTTTTTAGGCTGTGGGGGCTTTGATGGAATATGTGATGTTGTTGTTAGCACGGCTTCTATGAATTGTCAAGCAGTTTGAAAAGGAAGGCGTGGGTGCAGTTGAAAAAAGAGAAGGTTTGAAGTTTTGGAAAGCTTGCCTTTCATTGTTTTAAAAAGTGTCATCCTTCTTCAAAGCATAATCTAGCTTTTCTGTTCTTGAACGTAATATTTCTGCCACATTGTTTCTTACGGCCCTTTCCATTCATGCCCTCCTCCCTTTCCTATAGTAACTCATCCTTGAGGAAGACAGACCTATATACTGAGGGCAGTCAGTTCCTCTGACACTTACAACACATGTTTTAATTGTAAACGAGAGGTTGGTTTTGGTGGCTTGTTTTAAAGTGTTTTTTTTCTAAGACATGTTTCGGATTTCTAGGTGACATTTAACAATGACATCTTACTTAAGTAGCAAAAACTTGCAAGGTTGCTATATAGAAAGAGGAAGTGATTTCTACAGAAGTGGAAAAAGTAGAAAAACAGGTTGGTCTTGCTTTCCAAAAATAAATAAAAAGGAGCTGTCCAGCATTGTTTAGTTAAAGAGCGTCTGAGTAGCTCTATGGTTAAAATAGGACTTCCTTTAAATAAATTCTCCACTACCACTTATGATGGACTAATGTCATAGTTTATTGGTTTCATAAGCTTGTTTCATTTATTTCTCTTCTTCCTCCCTACATCATGATAATGAGATAAGCCTATGGATAAAGATAGTCTGATTTATTTATTCTCAGAGAGCAGTGTGCAGAGCTTAGAGGAGGACTCTAGTTTGGGAAAGATTGGTTCAAAGCAGCCCTTTGAAGCACCTTGATGGAGAGAAGCTTTTAAGTCACAGAGTGGCCATGCTGATCCACTTTTGTAGAGGTGAGGAGAGAAGAAGGTCGGTCATCCCACTCTGTGCTCTCATTGAAGAGCATAGCGGTCTTGCTCTTTCCTCAAGGCAGAATGTATTGTTTTGGTGGTGCAATGCATCCTGCCAAACCAAGGCACTTCTGCTTTGCGCATGCCCAATTAAGACGACTGTAATTGTTGTTCATATGTACTAAATTCTGGGCCCAAGTGCCAAAAGAATTGGAGTCAAATTGCCAAACAAACAAGGAAAATCTAAGAGAGGTCTCCCCCCTTAAGAAGTGAATCAAAGGAAGGAAAAGGAAGAAACGGAATACTTTTTAACATGGGATATATTTTACCAAGGGATGCGGTGGCTCAGTGGCTAAGACGCTGAGCTTGTTGATCGAAAGGTCGGCAGTTCAGTGGTTCGAATCCCTAGTGCCGCGTAACGGGGCGAGCGCCTGTTACTTGTCCCAGCTTCCGCCAACCTAGCAGTTCGAAAGAATGTAAAAAATGCAAGTAGAAAAATAGGGACCACCTTTGGTGGGAAGGTAACAGCGTTCCGTGCGCCTTTGGCATTTAGTCATGCCGGCCACATGACCACCGAGACGTCTTCGGACAGCGCTAGCTCTTCGGCTTTGAAACGGAGATGAGCACCGCCCCCTAGAGTCAGGAACGACTAGCACATATGTGCGAGGGGATCCTTTACCTTTACCTTTTTATATTTTACCAATGGTTAACTAACAAAAACAGAGGTTAGAATTTAAAAAGAATTCAAAGAGATAATAAAAATTTCTATTGAAAATATTGCAAGATGGAGAAACTAATTGTTTTATTATTTTATGATTAATATTTATATGTTTATTAAGATTACTAGTATGATTATGGTTATTGTTGTACCTTTACTTAAAATTCATTATGCCCAGACAACATGCTGTTCAGATAGCAAGAAGAAGTGAATCAATCAAAGGATTCCATCCTTGTATATCAACTGTGGCATACTGACTCTAAGGAAAAGAAAGGAATCTGGAGTAGAATGTTAGTAGAGAGTAGAGAAATGTGGCTGCTTCAAACACTACACAAATGTAACCTGGAGATGAATGTACACTATAGTTTCCTCCACCAGCTTCCATTTGTGGTGGTGCTTACATTTATTTTATATATTTGACATATTTATATCGATGCCCATCTCTTGAAGGTCTTCTGGGTGGCAAACAAGTTAAAACCAGACCCTATTTCACAATCAATTAAAAAGATCCAGGTCAAAGATGGTCCATAAACCAACCCTCCATTACAGCTAACAAACACATCCACACTCACATAGAATGCTATAACTATCCTGCACTTCCTGGGGAAATACTCAGATATGCAGTGGAGTACCCCAAGGCTCTGTTTTAGGCCCAGTACTCTTCAACATCTTCATCAATGACTTGGACGAGGGGATAGATGGAGAACTCATCAAATTTGCAGATGACACCAAGCTGGCAGGAATAGCCAACACTCCAGAAGATAGGCTTAAGATACAGAAGGATCTTGACAGACTTGAACATTGGGCATTATCTAACAAAATGAAATTCAATGGTGAAAAAAGTAAGGTTCTAATCTTAGGCCAGAAAAATTCACAGGTATAGAATAGCTGGAACCTGGCTCAATAGTAGTAATTATAACTTAGAGTCCTACTGAACAATCACTTAAATATGAGCCAGCAGAGTGCGGTAGCATCCAAAAAAGGTAATACAATCCTTGGTTACATAAACAGAGGCATAGAATTAAAACCGTGTGAAGTATTAGTACCACTTTAGAAAGCCTTAGTAAGGCCACACCTGCAATACTGCATTCAGTTTTGGTCACCACATTACAAAACAGATGTTGAGAGTTTGGTCTCCAAAGCACCTGAGGGTAGAACAAGAAGCAATGGGTGGAAACTAATCAAGGAGAGAAGCAACTTAGAACTAAGGAGAAATTTCCTGACAGTTAGAACAATTAATCAGTGGAACAACTTGCCTCTAGAAGTTGTGAATGCTCCAAAGCTGGAAATTTTAAAGAAGATGTTGGATAACCATTTGTCTGAAGTGGTGTAGGGTTTCCTGCCTAAGCAGGGGCTAGGACTAGAATACCTCCAAGGTCCCTTCCAACTCTGTTATTCTATTCTATTCTATCATGGCTTTTCAGAAGGCCAGCAAGGTTTGGGCAATCTACAGTATATTGGTTTAGTGCTTGCAACATTCTACAACAAAAACCCTTACATACAAGCCTGCAAAATAAGTCAGTTAAGTTATTTGTGTTTTGCAGATGTGATCAGGGGATGAAAGGAAGAGCACTGAGGCAGAGGTTGCAACTTGCTTAAAACTATCTAGTGAGACTGTGGAGAAGGCATGCAGTGAACTGCGAGATTTATGGTTCAACATTCAGTTTCTTAGTCATGGCAGTATTCTTGCTCTGCTAATTAACTGACATTATTTCACTATAAATAGTAAGCAAATGTCTGCAGCCATTAGCAATGCAGCCTCCTGTGAAATTGATTATTTGATTATCACATTATATGAGCTATGTGGCTAAACCCCAGAACCATTTCCATTGGCATTCTTCAAAAAGATAATTGCAGAAGTTGGTGAATGGGCTGCCTCTGAGGGACAGAAATCACACACCGATACTTGGGCTGCCATCTTGATTTTTGGGACATACCTTGTGGATATCTCTGCATTTAGAGATGAACAAGAACACAAGAAGATCCTTCCTGCCCTGGATCAGATATGTGGTGAGATACCAAAGGGGTCAACCAGGTGCTTCTGTGGTTCATCATACAGAACCACAGTGGTGCAGTGGTTAGAATGCCATACTGCAGGCTACTTCTGCTGACTGCCGGCTGCCTGCAATTTGGCAGATCGAATCTTACCAGGCTCAAGGTTGACTCAGCCTTCCATCCTTCCGAGTTGGGTAAAATGAGGGCCCAGATTGTTGGGGGTAATATGCTGACTCTGTAAACCGCTTAGAGAGGGCTGTAAAAGCACTGTGAAATGGTATATAAGTCTAAGTGCTATTGCTATCTCCAACAGCTATGATTCAGATTCATTTTGTCTTTGATCTGAAGGCTGCATCTTTGTATCAACCTTGTTTGTAGCCATGGATAGAGTTGACTTCCATTAATTTTATTTTGGTCCCCTTTAAAGCCATCTGAGATGTGACCACCATGTGGACTGAGATGTGATTGGGACACCATATTTTTTTTAAAACCATTTTTGTCTCTTTCAAGGGTTGGCCTCAAATTTTAGGCCTATGACAGAAAGAGAAATAATCTTTTTGTCCATTTTCCATGTTTCATGGAACCCTTTGCATAATTGTATATATCTTCACTCCTGCGGCATCTAGCAGCATGTGTAAACTAACCCCATTGCCCAAATTGATTTTTTTTTCCTGATAGTATGACAGCTTACTTGTGTGATTTAATGGGACTCTATCAAGCATGCCAAATGTGAAATGATCTGAAGGAACATCATTCAGATGCAGACTGCATCCCTCATGAAGAGGAAAGATTGGATGGTAGGCGATAGAGAAAGATCTCGGCCTAGTCAAGAGCTAATTTACTGTGGGTCCCAATATTGTGCAGATTGAGACAGGATGTTTATTTTGTGATTATATTATAGGTGTTCTAGAACTCAAGCAGGACTGAGTAAACTATGGTTGAATAAACATGAATTTGCTGTTTGACAATATGGATGAAGAACATACAAAAGATGTAAATTTATATTGTACTAGAGGGCAGGACCATTACAAGTGGATTAAAATTATAAGAAAGAGATTCAGGCTATAGATTAGAAGGAACTGCAGGCTGCACATGAAATAATGAGTATTCCTTTCCTTAAAGTTTTGAAACAGAAGCTGTCAGACATCCTCAAGTGGCAAGTGGGAAGGGCAGGTTGGCTGCTAAGGTACCTTCCAACTCTACGATTAGCATCTTCCTGTAAACCACTTTGTAAAGTGCAAATTCAAACACAACTTGGGCTGATTGGCATTTGCAAGGTGTACATTCTATAAAGTATATCTTGATGATCCCAAACCGAGTAGCTTCCCGATCTTTTCTGACAACAGATCAAGTGGTGGTTCTTACATATAAAGCCCCATTTCCAGGTAGGCAGTCATAAGAAGAGTTATATAAAACACAGAATAAATATTGTACATCTTCTTAAAAAGCTGGCTGGCATTCCAGGGACACATATCTACTTTCAGGTAAAGCCAGAATGTTCAGACCACGATAGGGTCCTTTTACACATGACCTACGAGACAACTTACGGTACCTATATATAAAACCTCCTCTTTTTATGTCTATGGAGGTTCTCAGTCCTCCATAGGGTCATGGTTGTCCCAAAGGTGCTTTTTTTTCCCAAGAGGCAACTGGACTTTCCGATTTTTCTTTGAAGACGTTTCGCTTCTCATCCAAGAAGCTTTTCCGCTCCCCTTGTATATGTGTGTGTGTGTGGGGTGCAGGGGTGGGGGTG
>QLTV01004101.1:3619508-3631228 GCA_003457575.1 Thermophis baileyi | reverse complement strand
GAAGGGAAAGGAAAACAGAGAGGTTTCTCTTACCCACCCCCATTTGCTCTTCTAGCAGAGAAAGATAGAGAGAGAGAAAGAGAGAGAGAGAGATAGAGAGAGAGGGAGGGAGGGGGGGAGGGAGGCAGGCGGCAGCAGCATCGGCGGCGGCAGCAGGGCCGGGGGAGGGAAGAAAGGGAGGCAGCGCCGGGCAGAGAAGGAGGGCAGCGGACGGAGGCGTCGCCTTTAAATGCTCTCAGCCGGGCGGCGGCGCGAAGGCAGCGCGCGTGGAGCCTCCGGGCGAGGGGAAGAAGGGGGGAAAGAAAGCAAGCAAGCAAGCAAGCAAGCAAGCGCTCCGATGCGTCCTGGACCATGAGCAGCCCAGCCGGCTCCGTCGCCCTGCGGGATTCCCTTGCCGCTCCGCCGTCTCTCTGAAGCCCCTCTCCGGCTGATGCTTCCTCCCCCGCCAGCATGTCCCGGCGAAAGATCTCCTCGGAATCCTTTAGCTCGCTCGGCTCGGACTACCTGGAGATCAGTCCGGAGGAAGAAGGCGAGTGCCCGGTGGCCAGGCTTCTCTGGAACGGCAGCCGGAGCCCCGCTGCCCAGTCCGGGGCTACCACTCCGGTCGCTACCGTCCCCCCGCCGCCGGAGGCTTTGGCGACTGCGGCGGGTCTCCCTGGCCCGGTCCCCGCGGGTTCCCGGAGGGCTCCTCGCAGAAGGCGGGTCAACCTCGACTCCCTGGGCGAGAGCATCAGCCGCCTCGCCGCTCCCACGGTAAATGCGCCTTTTTTTTCTTTCCCCCCCCCCGGGGGGCCTCCGCGATCGCTAGTGCGGCCAAGCCAGGTAGGCAGGTAGGCGAGCCGGGTTGGCGGGATGCGTACGAGCCCATCAGGAAGAGGAGGCTGACCAGGAGGAAAGGCGGGACGGACCCTCCACCCGGCGTGCTTGTTTTGGCGCTGGAGGCTGGCCACGCGGGTTCAGAAGACGCCTCTGGCGCCGTCAGGATCATCCAACCTGGGCTCGCTGCGGAAGAGGAGCGCTCGACCCGCCGTAGACATCCCGGAGCACCCCGCCCCCCCTCTTCGCCCACTCTTTCCCACGATGCGGGCTTTCAGAGCGCGGCCACAGGTTGTCCCTCGCGCAGGTGTCCCCTTACCCGCTCCCTTCGCCACCCCTGCGCCCGCTGCTGAGACTCCCGAATGACTGGAAGGGATTTCCTCTGGTTCCAGATGTTTGGGCATTGCTCTTTCTGCAGATTCCCACCAAAGTGGTCGGAAACATCAGGAATCCCCAGACCCTTCGAAGCGGCTCCGTTCAGAATTTAGAGTTATTTCGGAGGATTCCCTTCTCATTTAGCCTCTGGTTTTCTTTATGGAATTTGCTGCCCCCCCCCCTCGCTTCTATCTCCTCATCTTTTGTTGTTGCATTTTCTTTGTTTTCCTCCAACTGCATATCGAGTTCCTTATGGGGGCAGAAAGGGGGGGGGAATAAATGTCACCTTTAATTGACATCTTTTAATTGGCAGCATTAAATCCCTCCAGAAGACACCAAAGGCGAGGAGTGCTGTTTCTGTACTTATTCCAAAATTTTTGATTCTTCTACTGCTCCCCTAACCATTCTAGTGGGGCTATTATCTTGAGAAATCTCCCAAGTAAGCCCTACAGAAAAAGAACAGAATGAAAAGAAAACCTGTAAGTTCGGACAGAGTTTTTACTGAATACTTGTGGCACGGGAGTATTACTGTTTCATAGCCTTCCCCCCCCCACACCCTCCCAAGCTTCTATTCTGCACAGAAGCTTTCCAGAGAAATCTAGATAATGAAAAGCAGAATTCCCGTCCAGATAGGCCTTTGGTCCAGTCTACAGAGCTTTTTCCTTGGTCCTCCTTTGCTGTTTGTAAGACTCCTGATGGCCTGTGAATGGTAGTCCAACATTCCATTCTCTGATTCTTGCTGTGACACATATAATCCTGACTCAGACAGTTTTGTTTATTATCTTACCATGCTGTAGTGTTCTTATGAGAACACGGAGAGAACATGGCTTAGATGTTTACTTCCCATGAATCATCTTCCAATAGAACACAGTCCTCCTTTTCCCTCTTTCCAAAGTTTATTTTCACTTCTTGGATCAGAAGGCTTGTTGTTTCCCATACTTCTTATCAAAGATAACTTAAGACTTTTCTCTACCCAACTTCAGCCTTTATCCCATAATTGCTGGTTCCTACTCATTTCCCCTTTCTCTCCAATCTTGGCTGCTAATCCTTTCATTTATTGGTACATCCCATTCCAACAGAGATCTTGGAAATACTCTAATTCAGCTTGATCCTTTCCAGCTGTGGAGTCTTGCACAGACTTCTACTCCTGACTGGAATTATATTTTTTTCCCCATCATTAAAAAAGTCTAAAGATGGAAAAGTAATTTGTTTCCCTTTATCTCTTGGCTGTTCCATATGGTTTCTGCCAAGCTGCTTTGAATTCTGAACTTGTTTGTTTCTCCTAGGGAAAGAAATGGTCAAGTACAGCTTGGTTACATACTGTTTTGCTTTATGTAATGCCATCAGTTTTGTCTGTATTCTCTAGAGATGTTCATTTGTCTTATGAGAAAAGTCCCATGCATAAGAAACTGCTCTTTGCTCTTTTAATTGCCATATATTAAACTTGTTCATTGCAACTCTTGTAATTTTGCTCAACAATATCTGATAGTTCCCACCATTGTAGTCCAGCTATTGGTTATTTTTGTGGCTGCAAGACCATGTTACAAAAAGCCAGTA
This sequence comes from Thermophis baileyi, assembly GCA_003457575.1. Lineage (NCBI taxonomy): Eukaryota > Metazoa > Chordata > Lepidosauria > Squamata > Dipsadidae > Thermophis > Thermophis baileyi. The sequence continues at coordinate 3,628,480 of QLTV01004101.1, read as the reverse complement.
TGATGACTTTTAGAAGATGCTGCTAGGAATCTCATCAAGATAGCAAAGAACCATAGGAAAGGTTCTAGTTCCTAAGTGAGATATTATCTAGAATGCAGAAAAGGAAGGATCTAAGAAATTATCATGAGAGCTTTGCAGGAAGGGGAGAAGGAAGGTCCTGATCTTAGATTCCTAAAACATGGAACTGAGAGGAGTTCTGGAAGAAGTCATTATTTGGAATTAGTAAATATTTATGCTCCTTACAACCAAATGCTAGAGTAAAATGCCAGCCAGTCTTTCCCCCCCAAATATTGTTTAATTGTCCCCTCCCATCTGCTTTCAATCCCTTTTGGCAAAAGTCAGCTGATTTTCTGAGACTGTTGAATGTGCTTTAATTCTCATTCAGTTCCTGTGGGGTTCTTCCTTGCGCTCTCTCTGTTTGTGTGTGCGTGCACATAGAAACTTCTGTCCTATCAAAAATATCTAAAAAAGCTATTAGTATGAGGAACAATAAAAAAGATCTAAACCATAGTGTGTGTGTGTGTGTGTGTGTGTGTGTGTGTGTGTGAACCATCTATCCATCCATCCATCCATCCGTCCGTCCGTCCATCCATCCGTCCATCTATCCATCCATGTAGAATATAAGCAGCTGGAGAAGGGCAATTCGGAGTAGGGAACTGGGAAATGTTTCTGCAACATTTCTCCTGATAAGCACTATCACAAGAGCTAAAAATAAAATAGTCACAATTATATAGCACCTATACATAGTTCCAGAATCTGTTTTCAGTTATATAATTCATCCCTGGGATATGCCATTGCCTTCTTCGTAAAAGCCATTCTATCACTATTGCAAAGAACAAATGATAAAGCTATGGGGATTAGTTTAATGCTGGTTGTCTGTAGTCATCTGGACAGGGACCAGATTAGCCTCAGTTTAATGTCTCTCGCCACCCCATAGTTGGCATGCCCATTTATGGTATATTACTGAGAAATCCGACTTTACTGTAGTTGAGGAATATTCAACAGTTTCTTGGCTTGAAAGGAATGTGAAACCAATCATACTAGAGCAATGGTATATATTTTGATGCTCTGTCAATGAAAATAAAAACCTCTAGATATCTGCTTAGGAAGACTGGAGGACGTAGTCATCTTCGATACGGATCTATAGTGCATCCATCATCTTCCATTTTACTTTGTGAAGCTTATTGCATAATATTTAATGAAGTGTGCAATACGTTAAAGGTGAAATTAGTACCTGTGAAAACTTTGGATCAATTTCAGTCGGGGTTAAGGTTTCTTTAAAAAAAATAATCTATGCAATATTGATACATGTTGATCGGTTGTGTCCAGAAGTGCAAATGTGACTCTCCCCTGCAGTGTTTGGGTTTTCACATTATTGAACAATACGTAGTCTTTTCATGACCAACAGATCTGAGATATTTACTTTAAGAGGATCACTGATCTTTCAATCTGTTTTAGACTAGTTCATGTTGGAGGTAGTAAAATCATGAGGGTGTCCAAATTTTTCTTTTGAACATGGATATAAGCCATTATATATATTATATAATAAGAGCCGAGGTGGCGCAGTGGTTAGAGTGCAGTACTGCAGGCTACTTCAGCTGACTGCTAGCTGCAGTTCGGCGGTTCAAATCTCACCGGCTCAAGGTTGACTCAGCCTTCCATCCTTCCGAGGTGGGTAAAATGAGGACCCAGATTGTTGGGGGCAATATGCTGACTCTGTGAACCGCTTAGAGAGGGCTGTAAAGCACTATGAAGCGGTATATAAGTCTAAGTGCTATTGCTATTGCTATATATGCCTGTATGGGTCAGATGCCAATGGTAACAAGTTGGTAGCTTAATTTTAATTTCTGACTTCAGACAGACGTATAGTAAATTAGATCACCTTTATTCCCTTCCCTTCAAATATAATGGCATTTACTCTGAAGTTTATTTTTAATTTTGACTTTTAATGAAATATTTTTAGATGAGCTTAAAAAAAAAAACCCTAGGCCACAAGAAAATTTTCATGCAGTGAAATTTGGATAGTCCCATGTGGAGTGTGATTTGGCAAAAAGATATTAGAAATATTTTTAATGCTAGATATTGGAAGTATTTTTTCAGAAAAGTTGGGGGCAGAATAGATTCATGCATGCTATTTCTGCTACAGCTGAGAAATTGCTGTATAAAACAAGCTTATATACTATGGGCCAACTTATTGCCTGTAAGTGATAGGAATCTCTGTGATTTGTCAACTGTAACCAACCTCCTGATATTTTGAAAAGATTTGTATCTAAACTTGGTTGCATTGTTAGCCTATCAAAGGAAAGGGTTCCGTTTTGCTTTTGACATTTTCATTCTATTCATGATGACAAGTTTATATTCAATAGGGTACATCAGGAAAGATAAGGAGAATTACCAATGGGTTGAAGAGAGAGAGAATTTTCTCTATACGCCTGTTAGATAGTTCAGTATAAATGGAATTTCACTAATTTGTTTCCCTCTTTCTGCATAGGCAGACCCACAGCTGATGCTGCAATATTAGATGAAGAATTCCAACTGACCTTTGTCATATTTTTTGAAAAATAATTAAATTGCTTAATAAAGCAATGGCATAATTTTAGTGATTTTTGAACCGCACATTTAAAGAGATTTGAAGAAACGTATCGTATTATTTCAAGCTCTCTAGCACTTCCAGATTTAGCAATTATATTTTCACACTTTTGGGGCTCATTAAGCTAATTGTAACAAGATGATTTTAGAGATAGATGTAGATTTTCAGATTCTGGGGACTATTTATATTTTACTGGTAATCTGACAAAACAAGCGCAGCTTAAGTCAGGAGCATTCCATTAATAGTTGTGGTCTCTTAGTCTTTTTCTCAGATTATAAATTGATTTTTCACATTGAAACTGAAACCACAGACTCTTATAGCCATTCTTTACAAGTTATTACTATAACGTATTAGCTATTGCAGCTCTCTGTCACTAGAAAGATTTTATGGTACAGTTTTTCATTACAATAAATATTTTTTAGTCCATTCATGTCTTAAAATTGCTTTATATGCTTAATGTAATTGTGAATGCCTAAAGCAGGGGTGTCAAACTCAAGGCCCGGGGGCCAGATCCGGACCATGGGTTGCTTAGATCTGGCCTGTGGATTGCTTAGATCTGGCCTGGAAACAGCGAAGGACCAGCCCGTGGTGGCTCTGTTTTCGCTGGCAGTGGGTTGCAGGAGGCCGTGGCAGCCAAAAACGGAGCTCGGGAGCCCATTTTCACTGGCAGAGCACTCAGGCCACCACAGGCGCTCCTGACAAGAATGACGTTGACCTGGCCACGCGCACCCTGGCCATGCCCACCCCAGCTCCCCTGAGGTCAAAAACAACCCTGATGCAGCCCTCAATGAAATCGAGTTTGACACTCCTGGCCTAAAGTAAGCCATTTTTAGTATTATTTGCCACCCAATATTAAAATATAAAGGGTCAAGATGCAAGTTGTGATCTTGCTTTAAAGTGCAAGCATCAGCCTAGGTTGTATATTTTGGAAAACTGTGGTTTGTAGTGAAGAGAAGGTGGCTAATTTTGGACTGCGTGAAATGATGGAGAAACAAGAGAAGGAAAATTCAACTTGTGTTTGTTCATGGCTTGATGCTATGTAGAAATTGAGCTAATAAATTTGCAACGGAGGTATGATTTGAACTGAGCACTTCTTAGTTAGTAATTCAATTATTTAATCAGTACGTAAATTCTGTTGTCATAGGTGATGTGAAATCCTGGCTGATTTATGCTATGCACTGAAACTTCCCCTTTGGCTTTACAAGCTCAACTCAGTGGAAATAACTTGTAAATGAATGTACTGAGGATTACATTTAATAGCTTTGGGAGTTAAATATTGGTTGAAGAGGACAGTCAAAGTTTGAACTTCCTCCTAAATATGTTGATTTGATGTAAGCTCCAATGTATTTAATGTAGGTTATTTCCAGTTAAGCAAAAATAGAATCACAAATAATTCTGTTCATAAAAGGAAAGTCTTTTAAATTTAGAAGACAGCGTATCTACTATGAAGTGAATTCTATTCACTTCTATTCACGTATCTACTATGAAGTGAATTCTAGGATTTTGTTTAGGATTGGGTTCAAAGCTGCCTTGATATATTAAGGACAAATAGATATTTTGTGGGTCTGGAAAATTTGGGCGGTTAAATTATTTGCATGGCTAATTCTGGGGATTGGAACTATGAGAATATTGTCCTGGACTCACAAATGAAGGAGACACATCCAAAGTATATTTCAGTATTTCAAGTGATCAGACAGACACTTTTCATTCATAGCAGCAAAACCACTTTAACAAATATTATCTTGGGTTTCCTGTATCTCAGTTCCTGGCCATTGACTTTAGTGAACAGAACAACAATAGGAAAAAAAATCATATTTGAGTGTGGTAAGAAAACAGGGCGGACAGCTTAAACATTCTGCCATTATTGGGTTTCCAGATACCTGCCTTGATATAGACACATAATGGGACATGTTGGTGTTATAATCTGTGCAAGACCATATTGCTGGTGAGATCCAATAACATAAATGTGCACATTTGATGTGGAATATCCCAGTTTCTAGGAGGCTGTCCCAACTGGTCAGCAGCAGCATGAGCAACAGTACATTATGTGAGTTGCAGGGCAGGAAGTAAACTTTGTTTACATTTCTCAATGCACATAAAGCAATTGTATTTAGGTTGGTAAACTCTAGATGACAATAAAGGATTAATGGATTTCTTTGCAGCTTTGCAGATATGGTAACTCCAGTTATATTATATGAGCCACGGTGGCATAGTGGTTAGAGTGCAGTACTGCAGGCTACTTTGCTGACTGCCGGCTGCCTGCAATTTGGCAGTTCAAATCTCATCAGGCTCAAGGTTGACTCAGTTGACTCAGCCTTCCATCTTTCCGAGGTGATAAAATGAGGACCCAAATTGTTGGGGGCAATATGCTGACTCTGTAAACTGCTTAGGGACGGCTGTAATGCTCTGTAAAGTGGTATATAAGTCTAAGTGCTATTGCTATTGCTATCTATGCTAGTACAGGTAGTTCTCAATTTACAACAGTTCATTCAGTGACTGTTCGAAGTTACAACGACACTGAAAAAGCAGCTTATGACCATTTTTCACACTTATGACCATTACAGCATCCCCGTGGTCATGTGATTGACATTCGGATGCTTGACAACTGACTAACATTTATGACGGTTGCAGTGTTCCGGGGTCATGGGATCCCCTTTTGAAACCTTCTGACAAGCCAAGTCAATGGGGAAACCAGATTCGCTTAACAACCGCGTTACTAATTTTATCACATAACAGATGTGGCAAGAAAAGTCGTAAAAGGGGGCAAAATTCACTTAACAAATTTCTCACTTAGCAAGATAAATTTTGGGCAGAATTGTGGTTGTAACTATAGGACTACCTGTATCTGAGATTAAAGATGAACCATAAGTAAAAACACAAATTAACACAAATTAATACGTTTTTCTTTTATTTGCCCACCTTCCTTAACATTGCACCCTTCAATAGAGGTAAGCAACCAAAGCAGTGAGTGATTTTAGTATCAATTAATTAATTGATTAATTTCTGGAATGTACAGTAATATAGCAATAGCACTTAGACTTATGTACCGCTTTACAGTGCTTTACAGCCCTCTCTAAGCAGTTTACAGAGTCAGCATATTGCCCCCAACAATCTGGGTCCTCATTTTACCCATCTCGGAAGGATGGAAGGCTGAGTCATCCTTGAGCCGGTGCGACTCAAAGTGCCAAATTGCAGGCAGCTGGCAGTCAGCAGAAGTAGCCTGCAGTACTGCATTCTAACCACTGCGCCACCACAGCTCCTGTAGAATATAAGCTACATTCAGAAGTGTTGAAGCAGAAGAGGAATCTCTGCTATGGTCTTTTTTAAGATAAGATTTTGTTGCTTTTGTTTCTGATTGTCTAACTTTACGATCAGATTTAGCAGCGCAGATTTTAGCAGCGCAGTATTATGTGGCAATTTGCCATTGGGCTTCTCATTTAGGACTTTTGCATCATTCCAAACAAAGATTTTCAAAGAAGTTGAATCCTGGTTTCGGGTGCAAAACAACTCATGAAAGATCAAGAGATGCTTGATGGTATGTGTGAACTAGTTCGAAACTGGGGGATCAGTGCTTTCTGTCAATCATGGTAGTGCTCATGGAAAAGATTCGTTCTTGGATGAATTTAGAATCTTTAGATTTTTCCACCTGCCATTCTCACGTAATTTGACAGAAAAGCTGCGATCCTTTTCACAGGATAAGTTTTCATGAGTGAATATCGGGTTCTTTTGCCAGATATAAACTGATTTAAGATCTCATCTGGACTATCTGGGTTTAATTATGCAATATGTGGCACAATTATTTGCATCCTCCTCCTGATATGGAATGTTATGGAAAGAATAGAAAGAAATAGTGAACCAACTTTTCTGATAACAGAGTAGACATAGCTAAATGTTTACATTTAGATTTCAATATTGTAAATCCAGCCATTATACCTCTGTACATTTCTATCCTGGCAAATAGAACATGCCTCTATTGATTGTTGATTGTTCTGCAAATTTCCATGTCGCCTGTTCTTTGTTCTTTAAACTTTTCACTCTTTACAGGATCTTATCAGCTGCATCCAACCATGACTTTCTCAGTCTTTCTTTTCATCACAGCTCACTCATTCTTCATGTATTTGTTTTGTGATGCATTTCTCATTCATACTCCCTCTATGACCAAACCACCTCACTGTACTTGTTTTGTACTGGTCATACACTTCTGTATTCCATCTACATTAATTCATTTACAGCAGTATTTCCCAATCTTGGCAAATTGAAGGTGAGTGGACTTCAACTCCCAGAATTCTCAGCAATGGCTATGCTGGCTGTGGAATTCTTAGAGTGGAAATCCATATACCATACCTGGAAATGGCTAAGATTGGGAAACTGATATACAGATAGTTCTTGACTTACAACCACAATTGGAACCAGAATGTCCAAAGAGCCATGGTGGCGCAGTGGACAGAGTGCAGTACTGCAGGCTACTTCTGCTGATCACCGGCTGCCAGCAGTTTGGCAGATCGAATCTCACCAGGCTCACGGTTGAGTCAGCCTTCCATCCTTCCGAGGTCGGTAAAATGAAAACCCAGATTGTTGGGGGCAATATGCTGACTCTGTAAAACCGCTTAGAGAGGGCTATAAAAGCACTGTGAAGCAGTATATAAATCTAAGTGCTATTTCTATTTCTAAGCAAGGCTGTTGTTAAGTGAGCTTTTATGCCAAGGTTGTTAAGTGAATCACTGCACTTGTTAAATGAGATGTATGGTTGTTAAGTGAGTCCAGTTTGCCTCATTCACTTTGCTTGTTGGAAGCTGACTGGGAAAGTTGCAAATTGCAATCACATGACTCTGGAATGTTGCCACCATCATATATGCATGCCATCTAAATTTTGATCATGTAACCATGGAAATGCTGTGACAGTTGTAAATGTGAGGACTGGTCATAAGACACTTTTTTCAGTGCCAGTGTAACTTCGAATTGTACTGTATCTAAATGAATGGTTTAAGTCAAGCACTGCTGAATTGCGCAGGTCTTTTCAAAACAGGGCAGGAACAGCCTTTTATTCACGTGGATAAACAAAAAGCAAACGTAATTAGTCCAAGAAATCTGAATTGCTTGCTGTATCCTAAAAGTGAATGGTTGTCTGCAACAACCGGCCACTCCTACACCCCTACTATTTATTTCCCAGCCAGGGAGGGGCTGGCTAGGGTCCACATCTGCTTTTCCCTGAGAGCTGGCTTATTGCTTTCCTTTGCTCTCCTCTCCTTTCCTCTCTACGCATACGCGCATCTGGGATGGGCCCCATCTGTTCCTCCCCCTCACCCAGCTCAGGCCCTGAAGACAGCTGCCTCTCCACCTGGGGGAGGACGGAAGGCCCCGGCTCTGCCTTTGTCTCTGATGCTGCTTCCTCATCAGAGCCTTCCAAAGGCTCCGAAGGCCAGGCTCTCCCTCCACCACCACCACCTCCTCCTCATCTGACTCTGCTGCTAGCTCTGCTGGCAGCCGACGGGCCACAACAAGGACTACATTTATTCCTTGCGACAGACTACATGTTATCTTTCCCCCAGCATTTTTCTATATTAAAATACCTGCATCTATTTCCTCCTCTTTAATAAAACATTTGACCACAAATTCATCTACTTTTGCTTAGCTTTCCCCATTTATAAATCACTAGCAATCATCCAGCCCTTTTACTCTTGTCAAATCCAACCACATTCGCCTTTAATACATCAGTTTTCTGATTATATTCCTCATTGTATCATGCTGCAAATGGTTTGACAGTCAACTTTGACTTCTTAGCCAAAAATGTATATTGTCTACACACAAAAGTACATGCACATACACATCCCAACTAGTCCACTTATAACATAATTACAAGTATTTATTTATTTATTTATTTATTAAATTTGTATGCCGCCCAACTCCCAAGGGACTCTGGGCGGCTCACAACAATATAAAAAACCGTTAAAAAAAACCATAATAAAAACAATTAAAAACAGTTAAAAACTCATGCATACCGTTACATGGCCGGACCTCGCCAATTACAGAGGCGAGATCAACGGCCCCAAGCCTGCCGGAAGAGCCAGGTCTTCACTGCTTTCCGGAAGGCCAGCAGTGTGGGGGTGGTCCGGATCTCAGGGGGTAGCTGGTTCCAGAGGGCCGAAGCAGCCACAGAGAAGGCCCTCCCCCGTGGGCCCGCCAGCCCGCCAATTACAGAGGCGAGATCAACGGCCCCAAGCCTGCCGGAAGAGCCAGGTCTTCACTGCTTTCCGGAAGGCCAGCAGTGTGGGGGTGGTCCGGATCTCAGGGGGTAGCTGGTTCCAGAGGGCCGGAGCAACCACAGAGAAGGCCCTCCCCCGCGGGGCCGCCAGCCGGCACTGTGTCGCTGACGGGACCTGGG
>QLTV01004101.1:3580647-3604507 GCA_003457575.1 Thermophis baileyi | reverse complement strand
ATATAAATAATTGAAGTTATTTATGAAGTTATGGCAAGTACCTCCCTTCTCCAATTTTCCCCCACAATAGCAGCAACTCTGTGAGCTGATATCAGCTGAGCCCAAAGTTATAATAAAAATATAAGGAAATTTTATTTCAGCAGAGGAGTTCCTTCCTGTATCATGAGAACACATGGTTCTCTAGAATTTGAAGTCCAACCCGATATCCCTCAAATCTCTTGGTGTGGATAGCCACAGATATGACAGGCCCAGGTCAGGAAACAGGACTGACATTTGGACTACATTAGCATAGCTACCAACTATGTTGGCATAACTGGACTGATGCAAATTGAACTTTAGAACATTCTGCATTTCTGCTCTGATCAGCTCAAGCTAGCATAAAGGTAAAGGTTCCCCTTGCACATATGTGCTAGTCGTTCCCGACTCTAGGGGGTGGAGCTCATCTCCGTTTCAAAGCCGAAGAGCCAGCGCTGTCCGAAGATGTCTCCGTGGTCATGTGGCTGGCATGACTAAACGCCAAAGGCGCACAGAACGCTGTTACCTTCCCACCAAAGGTGGTCCCTATTTTTCTACTTGCATTTTTTACGTGCTTTTGAACTGCTAGGTTGGCAGAAGCTGGGACAAGTAACGGGAGCTCACCCCGTTACGCGGCGCTAGGGATTTGAACCACTGAACTGCTGACCTTTCGATCGACAAGCTCAGCATCTTAGCCACTGAGCCACCGCGTCCCTTTTCAAGCTAGCATAGCATATAGTAAAACTAAAGACCAGTTTGATTTTCTTCTTTTTAAAATGTCTTCTCTCGTAATCCTAGTGATGGCAGCAAAAAGTAACTTTTGTAGATGGTATTGCTAGGATCTTCAATACTTCAACAGCTAGGGTGCCTTAAATGCATGCCTGGAAGTCCTTGGGAAAAGAAGGAAGGACCATTCTGGGTACATTTTAGGAATCCAAGTTCACTTTAGCCTAATGATCATGTAATTTAGTGCGTCAAACACACCCACATATCTTTTCCAACCTTGGGTCAGGCAGGAAAATGCCCAAGGCTAACTTATGTGGAGGCAAGAAGGTTTTGTTTTATCTGTGCCCAGGATGAAACTGGAAAGGGAAGCCATTTTGAAAACAATTTGCAGGTGGGCCTAATGGAAAAGCTTGATGAAAGAGGGACTACTACTCTTTGTGACATAAAGGCAGGAGATGGAAACAGATAAGACATATCTGAATAAACTGCTAGGTCTTTTGACTTTGTAGGTACTGATTTTCACCATTACTGGGATTAACTGCATATTCATCGCTCGTTCTTGGCTTCCTGTGAAAGCCGCAGACTGAGGATTGGAACTTTTATAGAGAGATTTATTGCAGAGACTTGGGTGATTACCTGACATTTGTAATTCTGTGCTAGCCCTAAGTGTCTCCCTCATAGAAACGAAGGAAACATACAATCATCTTTTTTCAGCCTGACCCTCCCGTTTATTTTACTTATATCCCAATAATCTCAGGCAGGCGTGATGAGGCCAAATCTGGTGCCTCCTAGATGTCAAATGCTCCAGTTTCATAATGTCTATAGATTATAGTTGTGTTTTATGGAAACTGAAGACCAATTAATTGGGAGAGCAGCACTTTCAGGAAGTCTCTGTTAACCAAACAGCAAAAAAGATGTGGATTTTGGATATCTTAAATATCCTATAGAAATCAAGATTACATCCAGCTAAGAACAAAATCTCGCTCTTGCTTCTCTCCATTACAGCCTCCTGCTTTTTATAATTGTGTAGGAAGCCCCCCACTCCCCATATTAAAATATTCTTTATTAATATTAAAAGAGGCAGAACATTATATTTCCCAAAAGGAGAAATGGAGAAACATGTTCTTAAAGGCAGAAAGCAGCCTCAGTCTTTCTGCGTAGTAAAACAGTCTCAAGCAGAAGAGACTGGTCTTTAGGAATGCAGATTTTGTATCCATTCAGAAAGGCTGGGCAATCCTATTTATAAACAAAACACTTTCAGCCACAGCTCCAGGGGTGAGTTCTGGATCCTTTTGCTGCCGGTTTGCTCAGGGTCACGCCGTGCGCGCGTGCCCGCAGCAATCAAAAATTAGCTTCTGCGCATGCACAGAAGCAAAATCCAAGATGGCGGCACCCATGGAGACACCGACAGAACCGGCTCCGTGATGTCATTGCTGAGTTACTAACGGTTCTAAAGAACCGAATAGAACCGGTAGGAACCCACCTCTGCACAGCTCCCCCAGGCTGGAATTAAGAATTTACACCCCCCACCTAAATTCTAAGAACAGGACATGACCTCTAGGACATAATAGGATTAACCCAGCACTATTAGAATAGCAAAGGGCACAAGACTCACTACATTGCACAACCCCCTGGAGCATCTCAGAACCCTATAAAAATCCATCCATTCCTAAGCCAAGGGGTCAGCCACCCCAGAAAGATTTGCTGCTGTCACTGAAGCATCCAAATAAGCAGAGTCCTTCTTTCCAATCAGCCTCCATTTTATTTCCAGTGTCTTTCTCCGGCTTGGAACCGGACCGGATTTGTCTTCCAACAATTGCAAAGATCTCTGATTGGGAACCTGAAAATTCAGGGAATCCAAAAGGTAGATGGAGGTAGATTAAAAAAAAAAAGGTATAGTGCTGAAAAGCAGGTAAAAAACAGTCATTGCTTAAGGAGAATTGTTTGTATTTTGTGGGGGTTAAATGAATGTTGCTTTTAAATCTTTCATTCTGATGGTGCAGAAGCTGGCAGCTGCTCAAACTGACCCTAGGTTTTAAGATGAAAGTCAGTTTATTGGTGGTTTAAATTTTAGGGATGAACTTCATGTTCTTTATCCATTCCTTTATTCACAGTATGAATCAGCGTGTTGTGTTGCCCCAAAATTGCCTTTTCTTTTAGCTGCATCCAAGGAGAATTTCTGCCCCATCAGGTCCTTTCCATTTAAACACCTGCCTCTCCAAATGGGAAAGTGTGGTTTCCTTGTGTGTGGCCTTATTTGGATGGAGCTTTTGTTAATTTCTTTTGTGAGAGCACATTGGGTTCTTTTTAAAGGTTTTCCTGAGAGGGTAAATTTGGCTCCTGCTGAGAGCAGCCGTAATTGCTTGATGCAGAATTTTAAAATGCAGCCTTTAAAAAGGCTTAAATCTATTTTCCCCCCTTTATTTTTCAAGTGTACCTAAGCTGCCCATCAAAATGCAGGTAAATTGCTAACATCGGCTTCTACTAATTGTGGACTCGGCGTAGGGGTGGTATCTGTCAGGCCCAAAAACCGAGATGACATGTGGTGATTCTTCCAAGCTGAATTCTTTATTGTTTCCTCACCTATAGAGAGAATCTTGACAGACTGAGGATTTTATTATCTGCATCTACCATATTCTCTGGGAACTATTAAGGAGGGGCTGCCTTCATCCTCTTCTCTCACATAAAATATCTGGACTGAGTTGCCTCTTACTCCTCTGGAATGCATCTCCTTTCTACATTCCATCACATCATTAGAAATTGTATGGATTGTCTGCATTTACGTACTGCTGTTGTTGAAGATAAATTGTGGTTGATCAATCCTGGGAGTTGAAGTCCACACTGCTAATCGTTGCCACGGTTAAGAAACAGTATAATAATGGAATACTGTAACAGACAGGTTATTCAATGTCAGTAAATAGTCTGTTACTTTGGTGATGGTGGCGGCTGATCTAAATTTGCTTTTTGAAACTGGGTGTGTTTTTTGTTTACTCAAGACTGATACGATCTTCAGGCACCAAGAAGGAAGAGAAGCAATGCCTACCTCTCCAAGTGCAGGAGTTGTTTTTCTTGTAATTTCCTTCTAAATGTGTCTCTTCTTTAGAAGCAATGGAATGACAGTGGTGTATTGTTTCCATCCAACAATAATCATAGATATGCCTTCTGTATAGGGACTCGTGCCCTTTCCTTTCACTCACATTCAAATCTATAATGGTTGAAGATTAATGTTTTGGGAATAGAGTGATAATGCAAAATAGTGAGGTTGTTTCATGCAGATGGCTAAGGGTCTGGACGACCACCCCTTCCTTCCTTCCTTCCTTCCTTCCTTCCTTCCTTCCTTACTTCCTTCCTCTCTTCTCTCCTCCCTTCCCCCTGCCTCTTCTTCCCTCCTTCCTTCCTTCCTCCTCCTCCTCCTCCTCCTCCTCCTCCTCCTCCTCCTCCTCCTCCTCCTCCTCCTCCTCCATGCCTGTCCTAGGATTTATACTAGAGGTTTTGTCAATTTATTTCTCCAAAGCTATAATTTTCAGCAACTGTGCTGAAAAGAGGTTTCATTTCTCTCTGCAGACCCTGTGTTATGACATTTCTGATGCTAGAGGCCAGGTCATCTGTTGCTGGGAGAGTGGATAGTTTGCCTCATCACAATAGTGCCTCAAGTCCCAACACTATACAATTTTGCTAAAGAAATTGTGGTTATCGGTGCTGGAGCCACGGTGGAGCAGTGGTTAGAGTGCAGTATTGCAGGCTACTTCTGCTGCCTGCCAGCTGCCTGCAATTTGGCAGTTCAAATCTCACTAGGTTCAAGGTTAACTCAGCCTTCCATCCTTCCGAGGTGGGTAAAATGAGGACCCAAAATTGTTGGGGGCAATATGGTGACTCTGTAAACCGCTTAGAGAGGGCTGTAAAGCACTGTAAAGCGGTATATAAGCCTAAGTGCTATTGCTATTGCTATTGACTATTGGGGAGAAAACAAAGGGTTGTATTCTATTGGTATGACAAAATAACTTGCTTTTGTTGCCAGATTATATCACTTGTCGAAGACTATTGCGATGGATTCTACTTTGTGTGTCCTATGAAGTTATCTGGGAGCTTCTATCTTACAGCAAGCAGCCAGCTATACTTGGTTGACTTCAGAAGAAAAGCAGGGTTGGAGCGAGTTAGAAATTAGGTAGAGACCAGCAGGGAATTTCATAGCTGGAGCCTGGACCGGGAAGTTTAAAAAGCCATCTAAGAAGACAGTGGCAAACCATTTTATACTGTTGCCAATAAAATTACATGGACTTTTCTAAGAAATCAGCAGGAGTCAAGCTCGACTTGAGGGAATCTTTATCTTTTACATGGATAAAGGTTGTAATCTAAGAACCACATGAAATGCTCCAGGCAGAAATTTGTCTTCCATGTTCTTACACATTTTCTTTTCTTATAAAAGAGGCTTCCAGTTCTCTGTTTCATTGTCAGGATTGTCTAGAATTTCTTTAGAATTCCTTTTTGATTTCAAGTGGTTGAGCTTATGCGTGCATAAGCAAAGAATGCTGGGGGTCTCCATCACTCTTCACATCTTTCCTCATTGCCTCTGCTTCTGATCTGGATAGGAGTTCTCTTCTAAGAGGGTTTAATGGAAGCAAAGGTTAACCTTCCTTTCTGGGCAGATGGACATATTTGGAATTATGAGAGGATGTTATGGACATTCATGCCAAATGGCCACCATTGCTGCCAGAGACAAGGTCATTATTGCAACCTTCTCAACTCCTTTCCCAGATGTTCTATTTCATCCCATTGTTTCTTTTCTTTTTTTTCCTGGGCAGGTTGGTAACACCAGAAAAGACAAGATTGGGCTGTATTCACTCTCTTTTATTTTTATTTTATTGATTTATATTATTGATTTGGAATGGTTGATGCAGAATTCAAAAAACAGATTTATAAATGAAAACAGTGATAGATACAAAGGTGCTTTTTCAGGAGGCAACTGGACTTTCTTGTTTTTTCTTTTGAAGACGTTTCACTTCTCATCCAAGAAGCTTCTTCAGCTCTGGATGAAAATTACCAGCTGTCTGCAAGGAATATAAACCCTTCCATTCCCCACTATCCTGTCAGAGCTGAAGAAGTCCAGTTGCCTCCTGAAAAAGCACCTTTGGGACAACCATGACCTGGATGACTGAGAATCTCTACAGACTTTTAGTGATAGATACACTTTTCAGCACACCAGATCTCATTTCACTTATGCTTTAAACAAAATAATCTTTGAAAAACAATTCAAATGGCAAAGGGAGACTGGCAGGAAATCTTTGAGTTGCAGTTCAACTTGTGAGCTGAAATGTGGGAAATTTCTGATTTTGCTAGTAAGAACAGGGCAACCTTCCACCATTGTAAAAATAATAAAAAAAACACCTAGTATAATGTCACTGCAAATAATGCAGAAGAAACTTTCAGCCCTGAGAGTAGTCTTGAGAGACTAGTTGGGAGCAAACGTATGGTGAGATGTATAAGTTTGGCCCCAAGTGACTAGCATGCTATTCTGTACACATCATGTTTTCCTTTTGCAGCTTTTTGTATTGGGTTACACGGATGCTAAAGAAACTACTGCTGATTTAATGGAGGACTAAAATATCAGGAAGAGTCTTGAAATATTGATGTGTTTGTTGAACAAAAACAGCTTGCTACTTCTGGGCAGCTTTCTTCACATTTCTCTGGAGGAGGCACAGCAGATGTGCGAGGGGAGGAAAAGAATATGTAATTGGAAAAGTATACATTAGATTAAGCAATAATATCAGTAGTCACCTCTGTTCAGGCGCCATGCTGAGAGCTAGGCTGACTGACAAACTGCTGATAACATTTTTATTATTATTTCTTTGTTTATTCTATAGCCACAGACCATAAGGCAGACTCTCCAGAGGACACTACAACATTATGAGCATCAAGTTATTGGGTAAGTAGAACCGATTTCTTCAAAACTCGAAAAGGAGTGTAGAGATAGATCGGTGAGTGGGTGGCAATAAAAAACTAATTACTGATTGCCAAGATATTGCCTTATGGTAGCTTTGCCAACCAGGTGCCCTTAAAATTGAATTAGGAGTAGGAATTCTGGCAATTCAATTTTTAAAAACTCCGAATGAATTTTTGATTGGAGAAAGGTATAAATGAGCTATGTTCATACAATGTACTTAAGAATCTACTGACTATTACACAACTTGTCAAGCTCGGTTGGTGATAACCTTGTTGAGGTTTTTTTTGAGATATGTAAATCCATCCAATTTAGTCAGTTTATGGTTTAAATCATTTTGCATACCCAAAATGGATTAATTCAGGAGCCAAAGTTTGTGATGCAAACACACAGTCATGAAGTCATATGATGCAACATGTGGTTTCATTGAAAGTTGTTGGTGCAAAAACAATATTTTGTTTATGTAGATTTTATTTATTTCAATAGGATGCAGGAAGTGCATTTTCAATGTACCACTGACACACATTTCACTGACAATTTTGATAATACCTTTCTTCAATCCCAAATAGATTTGTTTTTTACTTTTTCTATTCTCTCTTTTATAATTTTGTAAGGAAATAGTGAAAATATCCCGAACTAAGCACGTAGACCAGGGGTGTCAAACTCTGGCAAGATGTGGTCGGATCTGGCTCACGGGGCCGTCTTGGTCTACCCAATGCGAAGAGGAAAGATCGTGTCAGTGTGGCTTCGGCCTGGTCTACCCAATGTGAAGAGGAAATATCGGGCCAGCCTGGCTTCGGCCTGGTCTACCCAATGCAAAGAGGAAACATGCCAGCAGTTTGGGGAGTGGCATCAAGCTGGCCATGCCCACCCAGTTGGCCACACCCACCCAATTGGCCATACCCACCCAGTCGGCCACACTCACCCGGCCCCCCGAGGTCAACCACAGCCCTAATGTGGTCCTCAATGAAATTGAGTTTGACACCCCTGACGTAGACTATAATAAACAATTAGAAACTTGATCTTTTCCTTAATGCAATAAAACATCTTGATGCAAAAATTTAAGGAGCTCTTCTTTCTACCCCATCTTTCTTTTTGTTCTATTTTGTGCTCCTTTATAGATCTTTTGTATGCAGAGAACTGTGCACTAAGAAGTCATGCCCTCAGATTTGTACCACTTCAGTTCAAAATATTTCAGGGAGGCTCATGCAAAAATGCCCTTTAACTTCTAAATTCTTTTGTGGGTTGGATTTCATATATTGTTTTAATCTTTCCTTTCAATCTTACTGGAATTGTTGGGCAGCAGTGGCTAGCAGAAAAATGAAGGAAGTAAAATGTCACATACATTTTCCTTTCTCGTTCCAGGCCACAAGCAATAGGAGGGAATAATATTCACGTTAAAGTAAACTTCGAAGAAAATTATCTTTCCTAGAACCTATTTACAATCTAGTTTAGAAAAAATTATCACCTGCTCTGCCTACTTCTTTTTAAAGTTACTTGCCAGGATTCTTCAATAAATGAACAACCAAGAAAGTTCCAGTAATATATTCAATAATTACAACTCATTCAATGGATACCTTATCATAAGGTATCCATTTAAAGCAGGCTCCCCAAACTTTTCAGCTCATTGAAGTTTCAAATTATTCAAACATCTTTTACATGAAAGCAATTTTATAAATACTACTTTAACTAACATTACTATGAATAGCAATAACAATAATATCGACCCTTGGATAGTCTCATTGAGTCATAGGGATCAATATTAACTGCTTCGGAGAACCCCGATTTAATTAAATGTAAATACCAATCGCTCTTTTAACAATATCCAAGATCAGTAATAAATTGGCAAGAAGTTGGATTACCTTAGAAATCTCTATTATTATATCTCACATCTCTACCACAGAGAGAAATCTCTATTATTATATCTCACATCTCTACCACTGTAACAGCATTCTGTGATTTCATCCAGCATTTTTTTGAGTCTGTGGAGTCTGAAGAGGTAGACAGGGTAGTTCGAGACAAGCATCAGAGGTTGATGTTGATGTTGACCTCTCTGACTTATTTGAATTGCCCAGGAGGGAACAGATATTTGGATTCAAGGGATGGGAATGCTTCTTTAGGGGAGGAAGTTGCACTGACTGTCTTGAAGGATATGTGCTCCCTCTGAAGAAATCCTCCATTAAAAGGTTCTACAAACTTCTATCTGATCTCTAACCTTCTGATCCGTAGGAGAGTTGTTGAGAAAGTGGTTGGGGTTTGTCTATAGAAGAACTTGGAAGATGCAGATTAATTGGAATTCTTCCAGTTGAGTTCCAGGCTTCAATCTAGGATTGAGACTCCATTAGTTGCTTTGTAGATAAGCTGCTGTCTCTAGCAGGAGTGGAGTGCATCTAGCAAGACTGGAGTGCATTTAGCAGGACTGGAAAGCATCCAGTACCATTGGATCATAGTATCCTGATCCAAATGTGAAGGATTGGAGGAAGGTCCATCAGATTCAGGTTAAATCTTCTCCAGATGGAATAACTGCTGTCTGGAGAGTGCTTAGACACAATGAAATTATATTTTAGTTAGTTCTTGGTAAGCTGCATTTTCCGAAAAGCTTTTTTTTCTCCCATTGGACTTTTGTTGGAACAGTAGTTGTAAATAACAGAAAGAGAGCCTTCAGCTGGTACCCTAGATGTTGCCATTTTTGTAACAGGAGTTTTGGCAAAGTCACAGATGCATTGTCTTTTGTTGGTTTGGCTGTGCTTTATTTAGGACAACTTTCAAAGACTACCCAGAAATCATAGCTCACCTAAAACACAAATGCCCAATTATTGACAGATCTCCCCCAGTTCAACAGAATCACAATCATCTTGCAGGAGCTGGTAGTAGGTTTTTGGATACAAATCAAAGTACTGGTTTATAAAGCCCTTCTTGCTTAAAGTCCTCAGATTTTCAGGACAATCTCCTTAAATAGAATCTTCCCATCCCATGACGCTGTAAAGTCATCAATACATAGAGAATTTTTTTCTGATCCTTTAGAATTTTAATCGTTTGGAATTCTGTTATAGAATTCCATTATTTTCTGTGTTTTTAAAAATGAGGACACCACCCTCCTTCTTGCTGTTCTAGAAGCCGGTAAAAGACCATCCTCTTTTATTGAACATCTGGAGGATAGGTTTAACTGACTGATATTTTTCCCTGGAGGCTAACAGTTTTATGGTTTTAGATGTTAAGTGACCACTTGATAAGTGACCACATTTATGAATATTTTATTGTCAAGAGATGTTAATGAAGCTCTGTTGATGTGAGCTGGCAAAATAGATGGCATACAGATGACCCCCCCTCCTCCCATTTGTGTTGGAGGCACCATTTAAGGCACTTCCGGGTTGAAGGATTAGCTGGTAATATCACTGTGGCCTGGGGCCATGTAGGCTCCTTTTAGGTCCCCATCAAGGAGCTGGAGCAAATGAGGGGAGCTCACCCCACCATGCAGCAGCACTTGGGTCTCGAACGTGGGCTTGCTAACCTCCAACCCAGCATCCTCACCCACCGTGCTCCATACAAATGATAATAAATAATAAAATAAAAAAAAATAAAGTGAAATAAAAAACCCTGAGTTCCCAAGTGGGCTAAGGGCTCTGTTTCCTGGTTATGTTACTATCTATGGATTATAATTTTCTCACCTGATCTAGAGAGAAAGAGAGAGATTGTGTTGTATCTGTAATCTGGTTTTATATGATTTTATGATCATATACATATACAAGAGTGATTTGAGATGAGTGGTTATATAAACTGGATAAATAAAAGAAAATAAATATAAAAGTTATTATTAAGCCAGTGTGTTGCAATTTTATTTTTCCTGTTTGTTTTGGATTATATTTCCCACATTTTTTTTGTCTTGGCCATAGTGTTTGGGGCTATTATTTCCAACATATCTATAGGGCAACAGATAAAGGTAGGCTACTGAATACTATAAACAGTTGCCTGATAAGGCACCAGGTGAATGGCTAAACGTGTCCAGTATTTATATGTTGTGACTAAAAACAACTTTCCAGCATTACATATGTGTCTTTTCATTACTGGCTGCTACCTAATCTTTCATTAATTAGAAATATAAGAATTGAACTTTGAATCTTGTGCACTGGAAGCCTTTGACGTACTTATGAATTTGCTGAGATGTGTCTTCCTTTTGTTTTACAAGCATGGCATGGTGTTGGGGTATGACTGGGGACACCCAGGTTCAAATCCCCTTTGCAGTAGAAACTCACTGATCGACTTTCAAACAAAGCCATAAAAGATTGATCCGTCACACCAATATTTAGATTCAACTGAGTAACAGGCAGCTTCAATATATAATACGATCAAGCAACAGCTGCTTCATAAAACTAGTTGGCACCATCCCGTTGTGTCTATTTTTGTTTTCCCTAGTCTGCATTGACTGCCTATTATTTGTTACCATTTTGCTCCCCAACCGAAGATGCATAGTACTCAGAGCTCGCCCAATTACTTTGCCACATGAGGCAGAAAATTCCAGAGTACCGACCACCATATATTGCAGTATACTCACAATAATAATAAATTCTTGTTCGGAAAGACGGCCAAACGTCTGCAGTTGGAGGCAATTATTCCACTGTTTAATGGTAGAATTGGATCCAACAGCTACTGCTGGCTCTCACTGCAATGTTGTATGGATGAGACACCTGCCAGAGCTGTATAGATTAAGCAGTGGAGCTATATTGATTAAGCAAACAATACTTGTTGTTTCCAATTATGCAAGTGTCCTTGATCCTTTGGCATTCTCTTCAGGTTAGGTTGGAAGCATGTGTTAAAATTCAGCACAGGCTTCTGAGGTTTCCCAAGTTTTAGGTATTTATCCTTGTGGGCTTTTTAGTCAAGCTATCTTTTCAACTCTCCTTAGTTAACAATTCAGACATGTCAGGAATGTACCTCAGGCTAGAATAGAAGAAGCTGCTGCTCAGGGAATCACCTTTGCAAACTTGCTCATATACTTTGATGACAAGTATAGAACAGATAGGGAAGAAAAGGAGTAGAAACTTGCAGCAAAGGGTCCATTCTTATTTTGAAGTTCACATTCCTAGACCTCAAGGGCAGGGGTGGGTTCTAACTTACCTCACTGCTGGTTCGCTTCCTTTGCGTGCGCGCGCCCAAAAAAAAAAGAAAGAAAGAAAGAAAGAAAAAGAAGCCAAAAACAAGATGGCGACGCATGCGCAGAAGAATAAAAATAAAAAAAATCCAAAAAAAATATTCAAAAAAAGATGGCAGTGCCCATGGACCGGCAACGACCGAACCGGATCCGTGACATCATCATGATGTCACCAGTGGGTCGCTACCGGTTCAGGAGAACCGGTCCGAACCAGGAGGAACCCACCTCTGCTCAAGGGTTAACATGATTTATGTGTGTATATTCCCTGTTTGGTTTTGTTTCTCCTTCTTTATTTTCTTCAGAATATCAATGTAGGTTATAAGCTTCCCAGTTAGATAACCTGCAAGCAAGTATTTGGAAACTACAAAGCTTTTTCTGTTTTAGGAAGGAGAGATAATGTTATACATCTGTGGACAAATATGGATCTTCAGATTCCGCTTTCTTGCTTGTTGCATCTGATTGCTGGTTCACTTCCATAAAAAAGATGGAAGTATTAGATCAGTCTTTCTCAGCCTTTGCAGCTTGAAGATATGTGGACTTCAACACTCAGAATTCTAGGAGTCTGATGATCACACATCTTCAAGCTGCCAAGGTTAAGAAACTCTGTATTAGATTATATGTTTTCAAAAAGAATGAACCTTGAGGAAGAATGATCCTTCTTCAAGAAAGAGTGGTTGTTTCAAATGTTTAGCTGTTTCACTTAGGTGCTTTCAGATGGTCTTCGTTTTGCTAACATACACCACCAATTGTATGTTTCTTTCTAGTTACAGAGATGCTGAAAAGAATTTCCATAATATTTCCAACCGATGCTCCTATGCAGACCATTCTGGCAATGATGAAACTGAAGATGTCTCAGGAATTCTCCAGCGTACAGCAAATATTCTTGGTACTATATTATTATTTTCCATAGCCCTTTTCTTAGTATAGAACGGTTTTGAATTTCACTTCTTTTACTTACTACGGCCTATTCTGCAGACTTTGACTTTTGCTTGGAAATATCTGTGTAGCTAAGCAGAAGGTTGTTTCCGTTCAGATTAAGCAATTTAAGTGTAGGAATTCTGACGTGCAGTTGGGTTCTTCTTTTCTTTGCTGCCGGTTTGCTCAGTGCCGCGCCGCTCAGTGCTTAAAAAAAGCTTCTGCGCATGCGCAGAAGCAAAAAACAAGATGGCGGCACCTAAGGCGCCGCCAAAAGAACAGGTTCGGGGGCGTGGCAGGCCTGGGTCGCTGCCGGTTCTAGCGATCCAGACCGCCAAGTTACTACCGGTTCTAAAGAACCGGTCCGAACCGGGAGGAACCCACCTCTGTATAAATTTGGGTTGGATGGTATTGCAATTAAGTGGCTACATAACTGACTCAGAGATTGTACTTAATTCTCAACAAGTCCTCTTCAAAGAAAGTTAAAGACCATCAATTGTCTGCTTGGTACTCTTCATTTTAAGGATGACTTGCATGAGGAGTTAGAGAGAAATACTTAATAAATTTGCAGATGACTCAAAAGTGTATAGCACTGATGAAAAAGGATTCTGGATTAGTAAATAATGACACATAGAACATGAATTTGCTATATACTACCCACAGTCTCTTCAAAATGAGATGGGCGGCATATAAATTTAATAAATAAACAATAAACACACAAACCAATAAATAAATAACTTGTGGTATGACATGCCTGCAAAAAAAAAAAGTCAAGTAAATGGAATTTTAGGCTACATTAATTAAAAGTATAATTTCTAAAGATTCTGAATTCTTAGATCTGTTTTATATACTATGCTTATTTCTGGGCATTTCTATCACTATGCTTAGTGATAGAAATACCTCGAAATAACTAGAAGCTAAATCAGAGGTCTTCAAACTTGGCAACTTTAAGACTTGTGGACTTCAACTCCCAGAATTCTCCAGCCAGCTATGCTATGCTGGCTGGAGAATTCTGGGAGTTGAAGTCCACAAGTCTTAAAGTTGCCAAGTTTGAAGACCTCTGAGCTAAATGGTACAAAAAGATGTTAGACTTAATAAAAGTTTGTTTCTGTTTATTTATCAATCACATTTTTGACCCATCTCTCTCAGAGCTGACTGGGAGGGGAACTGATGCAACTTTTAAATCAGTAGAAGTCCGTACCCAGTTTTTTATCATCCTAGAATTCAGGAAGTGAAAATTTATTTTGAGTTTATAGGAAGGTAGATTCTTTTTGAATTTTCAGAAAAGACTCAACATGATGATAACTGTTGAGAGTGAAATGTATAAAGGAGGTGGTAAGAACTTTATTGATTGTGTTCAAGCAGAGTTTAAGGCACCTTAATAGGGTTACTGACCTATTAAGATGATTCTTCTAGCTATCAGTGGTAGTTAACTGATCTTCATTCTAACCTGACTGAGACTGTGCAGTTGCTCTAAATACAGACCATGTAGAAAAGAAAATCATTTTTTAAAACAATCAGACTTTTGTCACCTTTCAATCCTTATAGTAGGCATTTCTCTTTTGTCTTCCATCTTAAGAGGGAAGAGCATTACCTGTCATGCTCTCTTAAGTCCTGTGTGTTTCTCTTTTGTAGTAATTGAACCTCTTCCTATAATCCTTTTTTCTCCCAAATGGCTTATTCTTCTGCCTTAGATTGTATTAGTATGAGTGATGTTTCCTTCAGATTTGCTTCCATATAAATTGCCAAATGCATGACGAACGATTCTTTTATGACAATAAAAGCAACGCCACCAGAGCTTCACAAATGCTAATACTTTTGAAAGTCTTGATTTAAGTTTTCTAGATTGTTCAGGTCATGCTTTCCTAGAAATCTACAAGTCACTAGAACATCAACAAATAAATTGCTTTGTACTTTGTATACTTCGTATTGTTTTGAAAACTGTCCAAGGAAATTCTCACTGTTTGCAAATATCCTAGGAGCTTATTTGCCTCCTGCATTTACATTTTTAAGTGAGTAAATTTTTGATCAAATAAGCTTTTTCCCTCCAGTAATATTGCAAAGGAAATTGAATATTTCAGTGATCAAGTTAGTTTATCTAGCCTCAGGAGCTGCACAATCCCTGCTGTAAATCTGTGCATATGGGTAGAACTTTGATGTGTGAATCAGGGGTGGGTTCCACTTACCTTCCCTACCGGTTCGCATCGCGATGGAAGTGCACGTTTTGCACGCGTGCGCTGGCTTTGCTCACGCACGCACCTACTTCATGTCAGGGAAATGACCCTCTGTGCATGCGCAGAAGCCTCTGTGCATGCGCAGAAGCCTCTGCGCATGCGCAGAGGGTTCTTTGCCAGCCGCGGCGACTGGAGGACCGGTTCGGGGGTGTGGACAGCTGGCCATCGCTGCCAGTTCGGCGAGCGGGTGCAAATTTCCACCACCGGTACGGGCGAACCGGTTCGAACCGGCACCACCACTGGTGTGAATAATTCTAAATTTTGCTGAAAAAAGATTAGATTAGGTGCATCTGTGTGATGATATTGGATAAATCTTCCAGAAACACAAACACACACACACACACACACACACACACACACACACACACACTGTTCCTGAGAACTCTGGCAAACTTTATAAATTTATGAATCTTTATCTTACTAATGCTCACTATGGGACGGTACAGTCCATAAGCAGGTTTGTAAATTCAGTTTAAAAGAAGCTATTTAGTATGTTAAATAGTAAAATTAATAAACATTATGCTATTACCACTGGGCTGGTACACATATAAAACCTTTTGTTTGCAAAGGGTAGCTTGTAATTCAGGAACTGACCCCATAAAGTTCAATGTTGTTAACTATGGTTTAATTTCATGTAGTGGCCAACATAAATTATGTGGACATACACTAGATTGCTCTGTTAATGTGATCTTAATATTAATAATAATGCAATTTAGACTATTCAGCCATAGTCTAAATTATGCACTGAAACGTTTTTATTGGAATACTTGTACACAGGAAATCAATGGCGTATGTTTTTCAGCATTATTTTGATGGTGAGAAAAATGTTTACATTTCCCATTTTGAACATCCGGAGAACTATGCATTTGGGATTGCGTGTTTTCCAGTACTGTTACCTCTAAGGACTCTAATCTGCAATGGCCAAATTCAACTAATACTATCTTTATTCATTATATTAATAATTAATTTGCTCAATGTTGATTTCTGCTTCCTGTCATTGAATATATCAGAGATAAGGTCTTTTTAAGATGCTGTACGTACGTGATTGCTATTCACCCTTTTTGCTATTTCCCACTTCAAAAGCCATCTCTCACAATAACTGCTTACCCCATTTTATTCATTCTGTGAATAAAGCTGGTGCCATCTAACCACACAGCCGTTTGGGGCCTACAGGTCCTGTAATACTTCTGGGTCCTGACTCATTTTAAATGTCCCGTTCTTTGACAAATTTCTATACAGCTAGACTAGGGATGTCAAACTCAAAGCCCGGGGGCTGGATTCGGCCTGCGGGGTGCTTAGATCTGGCTTGCGGAGCCACCCTGGAAACAGTAAAAGACCGACCTGCAGTGCCTCTGCCAGCGAAAACGGAGCTCGGGAGAGCCACGTGCGGCCCTCCTGAGCTCCATTTTCTCTGGCAGAGGGTTGCAGGAGGCCGTCGCTGAAAACAGAGCTCAGTAGCCCATTTTCGCTGGCAGAGTGCTCGGGCCACCACAGGCGCCCCCCGACACGAGTGACATCAAGCTGGCCATGCCCACCCTGGCCACACCCACCCCACCCCCCCAAGGTCAAACACAACCCAGATGCAGCCCTCAGTGAAATCGAGTTTGACACTCCTGAGCTAGACTCTCCTCCTAAAGGTCTATCACTAGCTTACCAGATTGATGTCTCTTCCCAAACCTTTGCCTCTCCTAGGATCATTGACACTGTGATTTCATACTAACTTATGTCTATTCCAGGTTTAAAGTTTGAGGCGCTACAAGAGAAATTTGGGGCTGAATTCTTCAACATCTGCTTCAGTGAGAATGAAAGAGTTCTTCGAGCTGTGGGTGGCACCTTGCAAGATTTTTTTAATGGCTTTGATGCTTTGCTGGAGCACATAAGGACTTCATTTGGGAAGCAGGTCACTTCAGAATCTCCTTCTTTCCTATGCAAAGAGCTCCCTGAAGGCAACCTTATGCTTCACTACTTCCATCCCCATCAGATTGTTGGGTTTGCCATGATGGGTATGGTGAAGGCAGCAGCAAGGAAGATCTACCAACTGGATGTTGAAGTGGAACAGATTGTAAACGATAAGCTATGTTCTGAGGACCTAAACCCAGGCAACTGCAGCTGTCTCACTTTTATTATCAAAGAGCATGAAAATGCAAAGATCACAAAAGTGCTTCCTCTGGGGACATCTCAATCCCCCTCAGATCTGAGGATAAGCATTAACACCTTCTGCCGTGCTTTTCCTTTCCATCTGATGTTTGATCCCAGCATGTTGGTACTGCAGCTGGGTGAAGGACTGAGGAAGCAGCTCAAGTGTGAGGCTCATAAGACATTGAAGTTCCAGGACTGCTTTGAAATTGTTTCTCCAAAGATTGCAGCCGTGTTTGAACGTGTCCTTCTGAGACTGTCCACCCCTTTCGTGATCCGAACCAAACTTGAAGCCTCTGGCTCTGAAAATAAAGACAAGGTAAGAATGCCATTTTCTTCTTGGAGGAATGCCGTTTTGGTACATCACAAAAATGTCTAACAGTTTTCAAAATGATAACGGTGGGAGTAAGAGCTACTGCTAAGATGAAGGATGAATGGAGTCTAGTCACAATGCAGAAGTTAAAGAGTGAACAGATGTCTTTGTACTGTCTTCTGAGTGCAACATTCACAGATTTGCACATAGCAACAGCACTTAGATTTATATATTGTCCCATTGTGCTTTAAAACACCCTCTGGGCAGTTTACAATATCAGCCTATTGCCCCCAACAATCTGGGTCCTCATTTTACTGACCTCAGAAGGATGGAAGGCTGAGTCAACCTTGAGCCCCATCAGGATCAAACTCCAGGCTGTGGGCAGAGTTTGCCTGCAATGCTGCATTCTAACCACTGTGCCATCAGGGCACATCTCATGACTTGCTAGTTTCCTCTTTAGAAAAATAAGAATCCAAGATATCTGTATATTTTATTGTAAGTTATAAACAGGAAGTGTAGACTGGGACACATACTGAATTTTTTCCTGCTTTCAAGACTGCTGATGCAACCACTGATCCAACCTGATTTTAACCTCTCTCAAGCTTGTTTTAGATAGCAATAGCACTTAGACTTATATACCGCTTTACAGTGCTTTACAGCCCTCTTTAAGCGGTTTACAGAGTCAGCATATTGCCCCCAACAATCTGGGTCCTCATTTTACCCACCTCGGAAGGATGGAAGGCTGAGTCAACCTTGAGCCTGGTGAGATTTCAACTGCCAAATTGAAGTCAGCTGGCAGTCAGCAGAAGTAGCCTGCAGTACTGCACTCTAACCACTGCGCCACCGTGGCTCAAATATTAAGCCCAATCTATGGGCCTATTTTATGATTTTGTGTAGTTTGATTCTTCATTGCTAGATATTAGATCTTGAAATCCTAATAGGTGTGGTCCTAAGGCGGCTTCATCTAGCCTCCATCTGATCAGTCATTGTGAGAGTGTCAGACCTGAATAAAAAAGTGATTCTTTCCAAGTATGAATCTCCTAAAATTCTCTTTAGCAAGCTTTATTTAGGTGAAAGCATTATTGATATAAGAATTACAGCAAGTGAGTTATTGTCAATTTGGAATCAGTATATCTGTGTGTGCATAAGAGGACAGACTTTCTAATAACAGTATGCTTTTTCTCCTAGCCTTACAGGGAAGTCTACAACTGTAAATTCTTTACCCATAATTGCTTGTTATCAGGCCAAGGAAGAACTCTTTTCAATGAGTAGTATGATCAGATAGATTAAAAGCTGCTGAAACATGCAGAAAATCAATAAGGCTGAATTTCCTCTCTTCTCCTTTGAGCATGATCAAATACTTTTGCAGCTAAAACCAGGGTAAGGATCAGGAGTAGGTTTCCCATATTCAGAATCTGACATTATTGAGACCCAAGCTAAACATTTCCTTTTTCGGGGGGGGGGGGGGTAGAAAAACCTCCAGAAGGAAGGAAGGCTAGCTCTCGCTGCAAGAAGAGACAATAATTGTTTTGCAACAAAATAAAGAATCTGTTTCACCATATCTTACCTGTTATTCAGCTTTGATATTTATAATGGTTTTTTTTTTAATTCTTTCTTTAGATATACCTTTTCCAACTAGGTCAGGCAACAGACCCAGAACCTCAGGGTTTCCATTCGTTTTGTTTTATCTTTATCTTTTTGCAGAAAGTCAAGCATCTTTCTATTTTACTAGCAAGGCCAGATAAGGGCATAAGAAAGCAGGATTTAGCTCTGGGATATTCTGTCAATGATCCCTGCTTTCTAATGGGGATGTTTGGAGGAGTATCATCTCCCCACTTAATTCCCTTTCCCTTTCCCTCTCCCTCTCCCTCCCTCTCTCTGTATAATCATATTCCTTCCAGTGGTGGGTTGCTGCCGGTTCGGGCCAGTTCTCCCGTACCGGTGGCGGAAATTTGCCCCTGCTCGCCGAACCGGCAGCGATGGCCAGCTGTCCACACCCCCGAACCGGTTCTCCAGTCACCGTGGCTGGCAAAGAACCCTCTGCGCATGCTCAGAAGCTTCTGCGCATGCGCAGAGGGTCATTTCCCTGACATGACGTAGGCGCACGCGTGAGTAAAGCGAGCGCGTGTGCGCAAAACGCGCACTTTTGTCACGATGCGAACTGGTAGGGAAGGTAAGTGGAACCCACCCCTGATTCCTTCCCAATGCTTGAAATATGAGCAAAACTTTTTATTGACTTTACTACACTCAAAAGCTTTATTTTTAATCAGTATTTTTTTTTTGTAATAGGAAAGCTACAAGTGTGACCCTACCAACATTTTTTAAATACTTCAGTTTATTTTTACTGACTTTTTTTTTTTTTTTTGCTAGGGGTTGTCTTTACTTAATTTCCTTTTAAAATTCAGGCGGAATTACTAAGGAGGGGAGTAAAAAATTAACATTCTGGTTTTTTTGCGATTACAGTCTCACAAGGGTGAAAAAGCCCAAACAGAATCACATTTTTTTTTCATGTTTGTTCCATTCTTCTGTTAGTATTCCTCACGTTTGCTTGTCAGAATGTGTTAGGCTCTAATGATTTTTAAAATGAATTACATTGCTAATTTGACAGCTGGCAGTGGTTGTGAATGGAATAATGTAAAACAATAGATGACAATGTAGCTTAAAAATAGATTCTCTACCACGCTAATAGTTATGCTCCACTAATGTTAAAAACTTTTTAGATAGCCGTATAACATTTTTAATTTAGGGATGTGCCAAGGCCTAATTTTAAAAACTATATGTTTTTGCCATAATGAAATCTCGTAATGAAAGAATTTTTTAAATGGTTTGCAGAGTCTTTTTTTTTTTTTTAACCTGGATGCCCTTGAGATAGACAGGCCTATTTTTCAGCAATTTCTGAGAATTTGGATGGCACACAGGGTGTAGGATGTTTATCCTAGTGTGAGATATTTATTCTCCATGCAGAGTGTAGATTGACATTGTTTGGTTAATGTAGTTCTGCCATCATATCAACAGGATTTCTCCAAGTTTTTATACTGGCTATTATTCAACATCAAATTGTTGCATCTCCTTTCCATTTTATGTATTTGGAAACATATGTTAAATACCTAGTGCAAAGAAAACATATTTTGGGGATTAGATCCATAATTACACCATTTTTAAAAAAAAATCAACCTGACACCTATAAGGAAGGGTATGAATAAGGTGCTTGTAAAGATTAAAATAACATTTATTGAAGAGACCAGTCATGTTGCCTACAGTACAGCAGTGGTGAATACGGAAGAACTGAGTACTGAAATTAGAAAATCAAAATCAAGATCATATTCAATGCCAAGTGGAAGAGCAGATTGGAGGCCAAGATAACAAAAATTAAGATCAGATACAAGTACCGGTAATTAAAAAAACATGAAAGAGCAAAAATTGAAGAATGCAGGTATCAGGACAAGCCTAATAAAAAAATATTGGCTTAGCACCAGAAAAAATAAAGAAGATTTGGAAATCATAAACCAACAAGTACAAGCAACAGTTGGGAAAATCAAATGCTATGAGGCATGAATCATCCAATTTAAGAAACATCAGCTATTTTATTCAGAACAGAGGCAATTCTACCAAATGGTAAAATAAATTCTGAAAATTGAATATTAAACAAAAAGGAAACAATCCAGTTTTGGAAAGTTCTATGGGAAACTCAAAAATAGTATAATAAGAATACTAGATGGATAAAAGAAATTGAAGATGAATTTAGTTCTGATCAAATGAAATATGAATTTAGTAATGATCAAATGGAAAACTTAATAATAACAACAGAAATGGTTAAAAATCAAGCAAATAATACCTAATGAAATGTACAGATCCAATACATAACATTTTTCCAGTCCAGATGTCAGCAAATCAAAAATAACCACTCACAATAGTCACATATCCCATTTTCACCCTGGTCAAGTAAACCAACTTTGCACTCCTTCTTTTTATATAAACCAATCTTGCTCTTTAATCCATTCATATGATTGATCCTTGTTTCAAATTTGTTCAAAACTTTAAACAGCCTTTTTTTTTTTTTTTGTAAATCCAGCAAAAAGAAATTATTCCAATTGCTCCCTGGGATTGTCATTTTCATTTCCACCTTAATTTTTAAAGCCTCATTCAATTTGTTGTTTGTTTTTTCACAGATGATGAATTATTTTTCAAGTTTTATTCAAGTTGTTCTCAGCTATAGTTTGCTACATAACCTTTTCTGTAACAACTTCTTCTGGGAATAGCATAATCCTAAAAAAATACAACATAGCTGACCTTATTGATTCAAAATCCCAATGCAATTCCTCAAAACTATCTCTGAATGCTATTATAAGTTGCTTGTCTTATATGTCTCCAATATCAAAACAATTCTTCTTTCCCACAAAAATACATTTATTCTTTAAAATGAATTACAAAACATTAATTTTCAGAGTCCAGTATTCCAATGTTTTCTGAGCTCTTAATCCATTTAAAACTTTCTAAAGTCAAAATATTGCCTCATTTTTTGCTGTTTATTTTAAATTATTAAAAATTATACAAATACATTTTCATTTTCTTATATTAAGGATTGAAAGCACTAACTTGGTATATTTCCAGACCTGTCATTTTGAAGGTGTGTAACTTCTTGAAAACAATAAATAGGCAAATTTCCAAAAATAGTTAGCAAAAGAAGTGTGAACTTAGTGTCATTTGAAAAGACTCTGTTGGCGGTTGGCAAATTTTCTGAGCTCTTGGTTCTTCCACCTTCTGGAGACCAGTGCTTTCATTTTCCTTGTGAGAAGCAGCCATATGGAATGCAGCTTGGGTTATGTCCAGGGGTGGGCTTCAAAATTTTTAGCAAGGGGTTCTCTGCCCGGTTGCTGGGTGGGCGTGGCCATGGTGGGTGTGGCCTAGTCGGCCTCCTGTATCACAGTGGGGGGGTATTTTTGCCCTCCCTGGGCTCCAGAGGCTTTCCTCAAGCCTCTGGGAGGGTGAAAATGGCCTCCCCAGGCTCAGGAGGCCCTCTGGAGGCCGGAAACATTTCCCGAACTTCTGGCAGGCCCATTTTTAGCCCTCTCCAAGCCTCCACGTGCGCCCTGCACTTACCTGCATCCAAAATTGACCACATGGGGTCTCCTGGGAGGAGCGGGTTGGGCGGGGCGGGGCCAGCTAGGAGTGGGATTTGGGGGTTCTCCGAACTGCACAGAATCTTAGCTAGATGTTCTCCCGAACCCCTGCGAACCCCCAGCAGCCCACCCCTGGTTATGTCACATCCCTGACATAACCGAGGTGGCGCAGTGGTTAGAGTGCAGCACTGCAGGCTACTTCAGCTGACTGCTAGCTGCAGTTCGGCGGTTCAAATCTCACCGGCTCAAGGTTGACTCAGCCTTCCATCCTTCCGAGGTGGGTAAAATGAGGACCCAGATTGTTGGGGGCAATATGCTAACTCTGTAAACCGCTTAGAGAGGGCTGTAAAGCACTGTGAAGCGGTATATAAGTCTAACTGCTATTGCTATTGCTATTGCTATCCTGAGAGGATCAAAGAAGTAACTTAGCAGCCTTGTCTCTTGCTGCAAATTTTGACTCTGTTTTTCACAAAGTTGAAAAGTTCTTCAGCCCACCATTCTTTCCTGGAAGTCTGTATTTAAAACAGAGACTTTATTGATGAAAATGACAATTACTTTGGCGTCAATACCACAGAGTCTGTAGCCACTATATCTCTTAAGACAGCCCCAGATGGCATTTATTTATTTATTTATTTGAATTTATTAGCTGCCAAATTCCCATGATATCCATGAGACCTCCAAATAAAAAAGAAAATAATTTACCATTTCTGATTTTCTTTCAAAGTGTTTACAAAGAGTCATGGGAGATATGAGCCATTCTAAAATTAATTTAGTTATTTGCAAGTTCTGGTACAATTGTGTAAGATATAATTGTGTAAGATAGTGTCAATCATAAACCAATCCATTACCCTCCACCTAGAAACTAACAACCTACTTTCTAACAAACAATTTGGTTTCAGGAAAAAATTATCCTGTAATCTGCAACTCCTACACTGCAAAAATATATGGACTACACAACTCGATCAGGGTAAAGCAATAGACGCAATTTACATAGACTTTTATAAAGCCTTTGATTCAGTGGTACATGACAAACTACTTCTGAAACTAAAATCTTATGGCATCTCTGGACCCCTACATGATTGGATAACTGCGTTCCTGTCAAACAGACAACAAGTGGTTAAAATAGAGAGTTCTCTATCAAATCCTGTACCTGTCAATAGTGGTGTCCCTCAAGGCAGCGTTCTAGGACCAACACTCTTCATACTTTACATAAATGACCTTTGTGACCACATTATAAGCAACTGCGTTCTCTTCGCCGACGATGTCAAACTATTTAACACCACAGACAATGCTACTACCCTTCAGAAAGACCTT
>QLTV01004101.1:3543327-3563515 GCA_003457575.1 Thermophis baileyi | reverse complement strand
TGGCGACCAGAGGACCGGTTCGGGGGAATGGACAGCTGGCCATCGCTGCAAGTTCGGCAAGCGGGTGCAAATTTCCGCCACCGGTTCAGGCGAACCGGTCCGAACCGGCAGCAACCCACCACTGGTTGGGTTCCCCCCTTTCTTCAGTGATGATACAACAGGCTCACTCTCTTTTTAGAAAGATGTTTGGTACTATCACTTTCTCCCTTTTCTCCTTTATGATTGCCTCATCTTTCTCGACAACAGACCAGCAACCGTCTTGATATTTTTTTTGCCACCTGCTTACAATATTTTAACATCCCTTGCCAGCTTCATCTCATAATACTCTGTAGGATTTCTACCGGCTCATGTTCTCCTCTTGTTATCAGCACCTCCCTGCATTTCCTATATAACTTCTTATTTCTGCTTTTCAGCTTGCTCTTGAGTTTGCTATTCATGCACGAGCCTCTTAAAGCTTTTCCCATTTTTTAATTTTCTTATGGGGATTGATTCTGCCTGGCCTTCCACTCGCTTTCTTTTCAGGTCTTCCCATACCTCTCTGACTTGCTTGTTGGAAGGCTGCCTTTACTATCAGGCCTGCCTGATCAAATTAGAACAGGCTAGGGTGATAGAGCTGGTCTGCTACCCAAATCCAGGGTTAGAAGAGAAAGGCCAATAAAATGGAAGATACCGCTCTGTTTCTGGTGCTTGAGAAATTCAAGGGCATTGTCAATGATAGTCCAGCTGATTTTTAAAGTTTTGTTTACTATCCATAAGCAGGTTTGCAGGAACATTATAAAATTAATACCTGAACTAATTAAAAATGTTCCGGGTTAATCTGTACCAAATAATTAACATGATTAGGAACTGTCATATACTTTACACCAATTGTCTATAAGTTTAGTGAGCTCAGTTAACGAATGTTGACATGTTTAAGTCCTTTATGGGCTTGATTTCATGTTTTCCAAATACAAAATTGTCCTTAATAGTTTTTTTTTTTTTGTACCTAGTATTTTCCTGTGTGCCTTTCAAAGACTACTATAAACTGAGTGGTCTTCTTCAGACCCTGCTGTTTTCTTCTTTGCTTTCTATTTACAGGTTCTTTCTTCCCAACAATCCTCCTCTCTCAAGCCTTTATAACATGTAGGTCAATCAATGCTTATTTACAGTTTTCATCAAAAAAAGTCTCCTTGAGTAAAGCTCCTCGGCCAGAGGTGGGCGTCACATACCGTAACAACCGGTTTGCCTAGCACCGGAAATGTGAGTGTGCGCATCCCATCCGCGCATGTGTGCGGCATCACAAAACACGGGAATTTGCTCACACGCGCCGTCTGCACATGCGTGCAACATCACAAAACACGGAAATTCGCTTGTACGTGCCATCCACACTTGCGTGCAGCATCACAAAACACGAGAATTCACTCACGTGCACCATCCGTGCATGCGTGTGGCGTCAAACAACACAGCAATATAGGACAGGATTGTGCCTGGGTGGGTGGGTGGGCAGGCCCACCCGCAGGTCGCAACTACCGGTTCGCCTGAACCAGCCGCAGCCCACCACTGTCCTCAGCCTATTCCCAATAATAATCCTGTTTATTGCAAGATGTAGAATGTGACAATATTTCAACTCTTTCACCTACACAAATATTCAAGGCAATACACACAAATATGTGTATAGTACAGGGGTGTCAAACTCGATTTCATTGAGGGCCAAATCAGGGTTGTGTTTGACCTCGGGGGGCCGGGGTATGTGCCCGGCCGCAATGGCCTTGTGCAGCCCTCTGCCAGCTAAAATGGAGGTCGGGGGCCGCATGCAGCTCTCTCGGGCCCCGTTTTCACCTGGGACGGACTCCTGCAGCCCTCTGCCAGTGAAAGTGGAGCTGGCAGAGGGCTGCACGAGGCCGTCGTGGCCGAAAATGGAGCCTGGGAGGGCCACATGAGCCCCTCCCAAGCTCCATTTTCGCTGGCAGAGGCACTGTGGGCCTGTCCTTCGCTGTTTCCAGGGTGGCCCCATGGGCCAGATTTAAGAACCCTGCGGGCCGGATCCGGCCTGCGGGCCTTGAGTTTGACATCCCTGGTATAGTATGAAAATCAATGTCATATTGCAATTAAAACCAAGAGTGGGATACCCAGGTTCTAGTCCTGCCTTAAGCATGGAAACCATCTAAGTGACCTTGGATCATAATACTCTTTCAGCCCTAGATTGGGAAGTTAAAAAAAAGAAAAAAGAAAAGCAAACACCCATTTACCAATCTATACTAGGTTAACATCGTAGATTATGATCCATAGTCTGCAGGGGATTGATTCAGTCTAATATATAAATGATTATAATAGTAGTAGTAATAATAATTCTTATTTAAATCAACATTAATTAATCTAGTAATAATAGGATGTGTTTCTGTATATGTGTATGTACATACACATTCACACATTTACATACACTGCTAAAACAAGATTGATGAAAAACATTTGTTAATTATATTGTTAAAGGAAAAGCTCACTACTTATTTATTATTATTTTCATGCCTTATGTGTTTGATAAATGACCTGATTAGCTCTGGAAAATTTGCATTAAATTACAGGGGAATTTCTTATAATTGATTTTTAGATTGTTATTTAGCCCACAGGAAAAAGTAGTAAGATAAAAATTACTAAAGTACTTTTAAAAGTTATTGCCAGCAGTACATAGAAAGGATGTTGACATGTCTCTTTCAGATGTTGTCAAACTTCAAATCCCATAAGTTTTAGCCAGTCAATTGTGTTCTGCAATACTTGGAGGGTTGCTAGTTATTCATCACTTGGATGAGTACAGCTAGTTCTAACCAGTGTTTTTATGTAGCTTTAACCTGTTTGTGGATGGATTTATATTGTAAACTATTGACAATTTGTAAGTGGTGAACATTCAGCATAAATATGCTCAATGTAAGAGAAATGGTCTTCTAACTGAAGTCATGGAAGGTTCAACTAATTGCAGAGTATATTACTTTTTTTTTGTCAGTGATTGTAATCAAAAAAAGTTTCATCGGTTAGGTGATTCATGATGGATTTTGACATTACAAAGAAGAAACATGATATATAAGTGTTGGTGTGGGGGTGAGCAAGCCAAAAATAACAGGTTGATTTTACCGTTTCTGGATGCATTTATTAAATGTTTTATGTCACACCAACTGTGGGTGCTTTAAACACAACTAATAATGTAAGCAGTAAGTAAATAAAACCTGATTATATTTTCCTAACATCCAATTATGCGAAGCAAAAATATAATGAATAAGTAGGTCAAACCCCTGGTGGCTCAAAATCCTAATTTCATTCTAGTTATTTTTCAAAAGACGTTTTGGAAAAGAATGAGTACAATTCAGTTAAAATTAGGCCACAGTTTCACAAATGTATTTTCATTTGCTGATTTCATTTGGTTTATATTTCTATTCTAATGTTCTATAGTATTCAAAAGGCTCTTCAGGCCGTTTTTAAAATAAAGTGCAATCCTTACAAGGCAAAGAGATAAAAATATAGAATAATCCAACCTTAAAACCAGAGATGAGGGGATGTCCACAGAAATCAGTGCGTCTTAAAAATAGGTTTACAGGTTGTGTGTGTGTGTGTGTGTGTGTGTGTGTGTGTGTGTATGTATGTGTGTGTGTGTGTGTGTGTGTATATATACATATATATATATACACACACCCGCACCAGACCGAATATTTCATATAATACCACACAGTTTAGAGTCTTAAACTTTACCAATAGACATGTAAACCTGAAAAAGCATATTAATTTCTACTTCCCTAACTCCATCCCCACTGAAATAATATTAAAAGGATTGTGTGTGTTCTATTAAATCAAATTCTGCCTTGCCTTTCTCATTCCCCCCCACCCCATCCTTGGCAAACAAGAACTTTGACTCCTTTCTCTTCTACCTTCTCTTGGTCTGTGCATTTTTTTTTTTTTTTGCATTTTTGGATGGTATTTTGGGGCTGTCTTTATTGTTGTCAGTGAAAGTGGTAATAACTGTTATGTAAGTGTTGTGCACATTTGTTCATCCCTCAGAATGAAAACTGCCCACACTTCCTAGTTAGAGAAAGTCCAGACTGATTTAATGGAAATATAGATGCAGACCACATGGTTAAAAACAGTACAAGGAAAGACAAACATTCATATACATTTCTTGACCTTTTTTTTAGTTATTTAAGTCTATACTCCATAATCATCCATGAGAATTTCACTGAAATCCTTTTTTTAAAATAATTTTTATTAGACAGTTTTTAAAAAAAACAAACAAAAAAGAAATCTTCTTTTCAACATTTTTGCATCAGTATACATTTCTTACACATCCATTTTTTTCTCTTACTTCAATTTGCCAATTATACATATCATTCTAATGTTAATTTATATACATAAAGATAACAATATACACAGTTTCAATTATACATTGTGTCCGTTCCTTTTTCATTTATTTGTTGCTACTTTTTCAACTCCTATGTCTTTCTCCTGTACACTTTCCTTCCCTTTATCCCTCTTCTCTAACCATTCATACAATTTCTCCCATACTTTATAATATTCTGTTTCCTTTTTTTCTTGTATTTCTTTTGTAAGTTTGTCCATCTCTGCACATTCCAAAACTTTTCTAATCAAGTTCTCTTCTGTCGGTATACTATTTTTCCAATTTTGTGCATGTATTATCCTTGCCGCTGCTATAATATGTATAATTAAATATTGTATTATTTTCTCATAGGTCTCGGGGAGTATTCGTAATAAAAATATTTCAGGCTTCATCTCTATATGCTGTTTGGTTATCTCTTCTAATTGTGTTCTAATTTTACTCCAATACTGTTTTATTTTGGGGCACGTCCACCACATGTGATAATATGTTCCCTGGTTTTGTTTACACTTCCAACAGGTTTTGCAGTATTAGGGAACATTTTAGCCAATCTCGCCGGTGGAAGGTGCCACCTGTAAAACATTTTGTACATATTTTCCTTATAGGCTACAAACATTGTCAGTTTATAATTTTTGTTCCATAATTTCTCCCATTTATCCAATTCTATATTATAACCAAAATTTTTGGCCCAAATTATCGTATTTTCTTTGACCACCTCCTCCTCCATTTTGTATCCCAACAATAAAGAATTTTATCCAATTCGTATGTGTCTTTTTGAAATCCATATTGTTCTAAATCTGATTTATATCTGGATTGTATCTGCATGTATGACCACCAATCAATGTCTGTACCCTGTTCTTTTAATTCTTGTCTTGTTTTCAGTTCCCCTTGACCGTTTAATAAATCTTTATATCTCTTTATTTCAATACAGTCGGATATATTAATGCCTCCATTGTTGATAACCATTCTGGAATTTTACTGTAATGATTCCTTTTTATTTTTTGCCATATTTGTAATAGTGCATCCCTAATTAAGTGTCTCTGGAAATAACTATGTTGTCTGTGTTTTCCATCCCATAGGAAGGCATGCCACCCTACCTGTAAGTCGTGCCCCTCTAATGTTAAGATTCTTTTATTCCTTAATTCAATCCAATCCTTTATCCAAATGAGTGTTGTTGCTTGATAATATGTCTCCCAATCTGGGAGCCCGAAGCCTCCTCTTGCTCTACTATCTTGCAATGATTTTAATTTAATTCTCGCTTTCTTCCCTTTCCAAATGTAGTTCGCTATTAATTTGTTTAGGTCTTTAAAGAAATTCTTCCCTAATTTTATGGGTATTACTTGGAAAAGAAATAATATTCATGGTAAAATGTTCATTTTAATCGATGCTATTCTTCCTATAAAGGACAGTTGTAACTTTTTCCAAATTTCCAAATCTTTCTTTATCTGTAATATTAGTTTGTTATACTTATCTTCTTTGATCGTCGAACATTTAGGTGATAGCCAAATTCCTAGATATTTTACTTTTTTGGTCGTTTGAATGCCCATTTTGTCTTCCAGTTTCTTTTCTTGCTTTTTAGTGAGATTTTTTGTTAGTGCTTTTGTTTTTAATTTATTAATTTTTAATCCCGCTACTCTTCCATATTCTTCTATTTGCTGTATTAATTTGGGTCCTGTCTGTATCAGTTGCTCTATGATAAAGACCAAGTCATCTGCAAACGCTTGGACTTTGTAATCTTCTTTTTTTATTTTCAGGCCTTTTATTTCATTTTCAACTCTAATTTTGATTAGCAATACCTCTAATGTTAATATAAATAATAAAGGCGATAAAGGACACCCTTGTCTCACTCCCTTTGCTATAGTAAATTTTTCTCACTGAAATTCTTTTATACTTTGAAATAAATTATAAACAAATTGTCTTTAATCAAACTTTAATAAGAACTGGTAGCAAAAAATGGGTTGGATCATGCCACAGTTGTTTTAAACTTTAAAATAAATATAAAGTTATATTCATTTCATTGACTATAAAACATACTATTTTACAATCTCTTTTAATTACAAAGGTTCCAAAGAACGCATTTTGGGGGAATTCCATCTTTTATCAACTGTACAGAGATTAACTGGCTTCCCATTTATAAGATCTGCATTTGGGAACAAAGTTAGGAAAAAGATTATTTTTAGAAACCATATATCACCCTCTCTGTGTATTTAAAATAAAAACAAGGCTAATCAATGGGAGCTTGGTGCAGCTATATTAATTAATGTTTCATATTCTTCTTCAATATCCTGGCTTCTCTGTAAGATTACATGTATTTTAATTCTGCTTTTCCCTGCAGGTTTACTCAAAGTAGTTTGTTAATTTCTTTATTTCAACTAATGAGAAAAACTGCACCTGTATTAGGATGTACATGGCAAACAGTATAGACCATGCTTAGCCAGATAGATCCTTTAGTTTATTAATAGCCCAAGTTGCTACCAACATTAATGAAAACTTGGTATAAATTTGCAAATAACCTCTATAATAATTCTCTTTATGGGAATAAATTAATATAGGAAAGAATTAATTAAGTAAAGAAGATTAATTCATTAGTAGTTGACCCTGCTTATTGATTTTTGTGGGGTGTGTGGAAAATAGTTTATGTAGGTGTTTGCTCAGGCCAACTAATAATCTGTTTAATTAAAAAAGTTTAATCAAAGCAAAATATTTGCCAGGTGCTTCAAATTCCAAAGGTTAATGACAATGATAGTGTCTGATAGCTTCCATTTTCTCTTTTATGTTTCTCTTTTATATTTCACAGCAATCTATTATAGCAATGCTTCCAAAATTCTTAGCATATACTTTGGTCCTTGGATTTTGGAATTTGCACTTATCTCATTTTATTTAGAAATGGCATATGGGCCATGTTAGACTAGAAGTTGTTTTCCATACAAATGAAATATGCTCAGGGATGTTCTTTCATGTTTTCTTGGCTCATTTGCCTCTTTCTTCATTGAAGAACTCTTTCATGAACCTTTCATGTAATTGAAATAGGATAAACTAACAATAAAAAAATGTATGAATAGATCATATATCCTTTTTAATCTTCCCCAACTGCCAGAGGAAGTAGCATTGCATTAGATGAACTAATGGCTCAATCCAAAAAAAAAAAAATGTTGGTTCATATATCCACACAAGTGCATATAATTATTTTATCAGCACAACTGGCATTTCCACAATGCCCTTTAGTTTATATAATGATAATTCTGCTCTGCTCCCATCTGTAACAGTAAGTACTGTTTAGGACAGGGGTGTCAAACTCAAGACCCGGGGGCCTGATCTGGCCTGTGGGGTGCTTAGATCTGGCCCATGGGGCCGCCCTGGAAACAGTGAAGGACTGGCCCGCGATGCCTCTGCCAGCGAAAATGGAGCTCACGTGCGGTCCTCCTGAGCTCCGTTTTCTCTGGCAGAGGGTTGCACGAGGCCATCGCAACCGAAAACAGAGCTCGGGAGCCCATTTTCTCTGGTGCCCCTGACATGAGTGATGTCAAGCTGGCCACGTCCACCCTGGACACACCCACTCCAGCCCCCCGAGGTCAGACACAACCCTGATGCAGCCTTCAATGAAATTGAGTTTGACACCCCTGGTTTAGGAGAACAGTTGGATAGATGGATTAGAAGTCAACACAATCCTTTTACTAATAGAAGTCGTTGCAAGTGATGGATGCTAATTTGAAATTGTGTTTTCTGATATTACTTTGGTTCATTATTTACCTTTGAAAACTTAAAAAAGTTTCGATGGCAGTATATTATTCAGCAAAAGAGTAAATAGACATTTCGGGCATTTAACACTGTTGCATTCCATTGATTGCTTTATTATTCAGATTGATACCGTACATCTTCTTAGTTTTGAAATGTTTTTTATTTTGAAATTAGTTTAATATGATGCTTCAGAATCTACAAAGAACAGATATTTAGTATTAGATTTAGGTTTTAAGAATTAGAGGTTGCAACCGAATGGGTGAGTGTTACAGTCTGTAAAGCAGCCATAAAGAGTTAGAATGTCTGTGGGTTGGCATGATCCTCACCCACTCTATAGTTAGGTTTCTATTTGGGTGTAAAAACATTTCATCCAAGTTACAGGATAGATTATTTCCTTTGCCAAAGATTCTTGCAAATGGGCTGGATGCTGGTACTGGCTAAAAGCACTTTATCATATGCCACATCAAATTATCTGAGCTCTAACTAAGGAAACGGTTGGCCTTTTGTAACTCGCTTCACTTTTAACATAATTATTGCTCCATGACTTGTTCTGATCCATCCTGCTGACACTAATAATATAATACAATGCATCACATGCTGTAAGCAGTAATATTTGGATGCACTATAGAAGGGAAGAAGTACTTGGCTCTCTTGTGTTTTCCTGGAATTAAAACATCCAGGTATACTTATGTATTTGATGACTAAAATATGGCATTTAGGGAATTATAATGTAACCTAGGGAGGGTAGATAACTAATTAATTTTGTAATTGCTGTAAAGACACTTGGAAGCCAATTTTTATTTCCTTTCCTTTCCTTTCCTTTCCTTCCCTTCCCTTCCCTTTCCTTTCCTTTCCTTTCCTTTCCTTTCCTTTCCTTTCCTTTCCTTTCCTTTCCTTTCCTTTCCTTCCCTTCCCTTCCCTTCCCTTCCCTTCCCTTCCCTTCCCTTCCCTTCCCTTCCCTTCCCTTCCCTTCTTACTTTCTCTGTTTTTTCACTTGTTCTATATGGTCTTTATTCCTTTCCTTCAATTTCTATGTTTGTTATTATTACTGTATAAAATACTTTTATAACAACTGCATAAAAAAACAAGAACAAAATATATCTTCAGTATTAGGATAAACTGAGTACATCTAAAACAAGAATTCTTAATTTGGGACTCCATTAAGTAGTAGAGTATCTAAACATCCACCTATTCCAAGATCATCTGTGAAAAAGCAAAGGGGGAAAAAAA
This sequence comes from Thermophis baileyi, assembly GCA_003457575.1. Classification (NCBI taxonomy): domain Eukaryota; kingdom Metazoa; phylum Chordata; class Lepidosauria; order Squamata; family Dipsadidae; genus Thermophis; species Thermophis baileyi. Next base: position 3,554,193 of record QLTV01004101.1, on the reverse strand, counting down.
CCTTAGGAATTATTTGTTCACATGAACATCTTGAGCTATTCTGAGAAGGAAAATATCATATGTTACTTTTAGCGTGCTGTGAGAGAGCTTATGGAAAGAAGCCCATTAATGTTTTTATTAGCTTTTTTTTAATAGTTCATATTTTTCCCCTGTCACTCATTCTTTGTCTTGTACAAAGACTAAATGTTTCTGCTGAGTTGTGTTTTTTGGTGTTATGCCAAAGCAACAACCTTTCAAAGTTAACTTTTGTGCACGTTCATATTTTCTAGTGGGGGAAGAACATTGTTTTGTGTGGTTTAAAGAAGTACCGATGTTCCAATGACCAATATCTGAGGTGTTCAACTATGCATCCCTGATGAAGAAAATGCTATTTTGAGTTAGAAGGGAAAAAAAAAAAGAACAGCCTTTAATGAGTATTGTGGACAAAATTACTATTAGGGCTACACTGCATTGACTATTGCTAGCATTGTGCTAGGTGCTGCATAAAACAAATGATAAATGATGTTTGCTTGAAGTGTTTTGCTGGCTCATAAGTCCTGTTTCTGTCCTTGATTTGGTTCAGATCGTAAAGGAGCTAAATAGTCATTTATGCAACTTTTTGATACTTCTTTCCAGCTTGGTGGATAATACCGTAGGATTGTGTCCACTCATGCTTGGCTTTTTGAGACCGAGTTGGGTGGTTAAGAATCTCCTTCCAGCAAAGATCAATAGGCATATCAATCAGAAATTGTCAATTGAATACTTAATTCTGAAAAATTGTATTTTCTTTGATGCTTCCACTGATACTTCAAAGACTAGTCTTCATTGGAAGCCTGATTTACAAAGGAGAAAAAAATGAGCAGAGCAAAAGAAGGAGAGGAATAAGGGATAAATCAATATGATTGACATAACAACTGATGCAGATGAATAAGGGAGAAATGGAATGGCTGCATGATAAGGATTTGCTACAAAAGGTCTAAGTGGTTCTGGATATTGCTAGGAAATGGGAAGAGAAGGAAGGAACAGTTTGTTCAACTGAAAGCAGGAGTTGCTTAGAAATTGAAAGCACTGCTGTGGAAGGCAGGAAACCAATTTAAGTTGCATTTTTGAGAAGTGCATGATAAAACTCTTGAGATGCTTATTTTTATTTGTAGATACTTTCTATTCCCCCATCTTCCACATTTGTCTTCTTGGCTATTATACATTACTGTTACTAATTAGTAGCACAAATGGGAGACTTTTAGTACTGATCAGACCTAGTTTTCATAGGGGCCCAGTGCTGCTGAAAGACGTACCTCCCAAACATGCTGATAATCCTACTCGCATACTTTGAGTTAGTTTTTAGCCTTAAAAGGGCTTTTAACTGGGATTCCTAAATGGAACATCTTACTAAATTTGGGTTTTTAAAATTCTGCTTTAATTTTATTTCTTGGATCATAAACCCAGAAGCTAAGGCCTCATTCTGCCAATTAGACTAGATTAGGCTGATATTTGCACTAAATCTTTGGTGTCTTTTGTGGGTGACTCGCACAAAATTTTCATTTTGAGAATATTAGTGATGATGAGAGTGGTGCTCAAAGATACTGTACTTATAAGTATTTTGCAGTGCTCCAAAACTATTTGGTGACTTGATTCAATCCCTTTCCCATATTCCTGAAAATATGTGTCCCTTCTCATGGCCTAAAGCTAGATTCTGTTGCCTGCTGTCAAAAAAGAGGCCCCAAGAATCTAATATATTTTATCTGTCATTTCTAGATGGACATAAGCCCAATAATTATCTCTCCAACTGTGTTTTAGAGCTGCGGGTGCTCCAACACTGGAGGTTTTTAAGAAGAAATTGGACAGCCATTTGTGTGGAATGGTATAGGGCAGGGGTGTCAAACTCAAGGCCCGCGGGCCGATGTGGTCGGATCTGGCCTGTGGGGCCATCCTGGAAAATGTAAGGGGCCGGCCCGCATCGCTTCGGCCCAGCCTACCCAATGCGAAGAAGAAACATCGGGCCACCATGGCTTTGGCCCAGTCTACCCAGTGCAAAGAGGAAACATCGGGCCTGCGTCGCTTCGGCCCGGTCTACCCTATGCGAAGAAGAAACATCGGGCCACTGTGGCTTTGGCCCAGTCTACCCAGTGCAAAGAGGAAACATTGGGCCTGCGTCGCTTCGGCCCGGTCTACCCTATGCGAAGAAGAAACATCGGGCCAGCGTGGCTTCGGGCCGGTCTACCCAATGCAAAGAGGAAACATTGGGCCCACGTCGCTTTGGCCCGGTCTACCCAATGCAAAGAGGAAACAGCAGGCCAGTGTGGCTTCGGCCCGGTCTACCCAGTGCGAAGAGGAAACATCGGGCCAGCATGGCTTCGGCCCGGTCTACCCACTGCAACTGGCCATGCCCACCCAGTTGGCCATGCCCACCTGGCCCCCTGAGGTCAACCAAAGCCCTGATGCGGCCCTCAATGAAATTGAGTTTGATACCCCTGGTATAGGGTCTCTTGCTTGAGAGAAGGTTGGACTTAAAAGACCTCTAAAGTCCCTTCCAATTCTGTTATTCTGTGTTCTGTATTCTATAAAGTGTGAGAGAGGAGAAGCACATTCACTTGCAGGATTCTATGTCTATAGCTATTACAGTATACACAGTCCTGACCCATAGAGCATTTTTTTCTTAATCTGGTCTACCTTGTATGGCTGATAGTAACTGAGAGTAACTCAGGAGAGTACAAAGGAGTAACTCTCCTTTGAGACCTAGAATTTAGCAACTGTTTTTACTTCAAACAGTGTTGCTGGACAACACTGTGTAGAAGGAAATTGTCAAAGCTTAATTAGAATTTGCTTACATTTATTCTGAACAATGTGCTTTTTATGAAAATATCTTACTCTTGTTTTTTCCTCTGACCTAAATCTGTCAGAATCGTAGCCAGATGGGAATTATAACCTGGATCTCCTCAGTCCTAGTCAGCCAGTCTTTCAAGATTCATTGTTCACCCTAGACTAGCAATGCAGATACCTGGCTAAAATCTTTGTAGTTTCCTGGATCTTGTTCAGTTGCATAGGATTGACATCAGTCTTAGAAATTGTAAGAGAAATTTCGCACCCTCATTTATGGAGAGTGAATTAAGCTCCTTTTCAGATGCTTCTTTTTCCCTACCTTGGCTAAGTTGCCATTTATGAGATCAGTTATCAGCTGACTTGTTCTTTAACTCTTGATAGTTTACAACTGCTCCCCCTTCCATTTCTTTCCAAGCTTTCCCCAGCAATATTTCACAAGTGTAGTTGGGATCTGACTGTCAAGACCAAGTTCCTTTAAGGATTAAACTTTGCATTAAAAGAATCACTCACCTTCATGACTCAGAGCACCTTGATGCCAATTTGTTTAGCCTGTTATTTAAATAACATTATGCATCCTGAGGTGAAAACGTTTTATTGAGAAATAATGAGTGCTGAGACTTCTGAATTTATAGCCCCGATAAACACTCCACAGAGGAGCACTGGGAACATCACATCTCTTTGTAGCATTTAATTCACAAATGTCAAAGTGCCATTGCTCTACAAAAGATCCTTCAGCTAATTTGGTTATAAAATTGGAAATGCATAAAATCTCTGTGCATGAATATAAAGACTTAAATGTGCAAAAATTGCCTTTGTCATTTTGCTCATCTTTTAAAAAACCTAATTATGTCTCAGAGTTGCATGTCACAAGTGGCTGTGGTAAATAACGATGAAATATATTCTTTCTGCTATTTTTTCCCTCATTGCCTCACTGTTTAATACTGGTTAATTCCATGACTTGTTCTTTCTGTTTCATCTGCAATGTTCTTCAGTCGCTTGAAGATCCTACTTCTTCTAAAGATCTGCCATAGGCTTACACAATTTTAATGAGGCTCAAGTAGGATTGCTGTTTGTCATAACTGAGTCTTTCTAATGCAGTGGATATCATTTTACCAGGACATCCCAAACAAACTTCCTTTGTTTTTCCTTGAAGACATTTTGCTTCTCATCCAAGGAGCATCTTCATTTCTCATCAACTTCAGCTTCTTGGATGAGAAGCAAAACATCCTCAAGGAAAAAATAAAGGAAGTCCGGTTGCCTTTTGAAAAAGCACTTTTGGGACAACCATGACCTGGATGACTGAGAATCTCCATAGACATTTTTGCCAGGATTCTTTATCAGTACCTGTTTTTCTAAGCTCATATTTGGGTCATACCATCTGCTCTTGACTTGTGTCAGCTTCTCATTTGATTGCCTTTAATATTATCAAGTGTCCAAGTCTTCTCCAGTGACTTGCCTTCACATAATCTTTCCAAAATATTTAAATGTTAGCTTTATTTTAGGGCCACCAGTGACCAGTCTACCTTTATTTAATCTAGTAGTGAATGATTAATTCTTCTTGTACCCCAAGACATTCTCAACAGTATTTTTCATCATCACAATTCAAAGGGATCAACATTTCCTCCATTCAGTCTTTCCGCTGATTCAACTTTTACAGCAATATATTAAAACTGGAAAAATCATGGGCTTGGTAATATATACCTTTATTGTCAGTGTGCTATCTTAGCACTTTAATATCTTTCTAGATCTCTCCTAGACTTTTTCCCAAATAGCAAATACCTTTTTTATTTTACAGCCATAGTCACTGTCCCAATGAATGTGTAAATCTGGAAAGATAAAGTCTGTTAAAATAAGGATATTACAGTCCCCTATTTGGCATGCAGCTGAGAACATTTTTTTTTTTTTTGGTGTTCCTGACACCTCTTCCAACAGCATAATTAAATGTTAGTGACAGAATTGCCAATATTGAAGCAATTTCCTGCCAGATTATACAACATAGCACACAAACGAAGGTAAAGTTTGGTGACTACATGGACACATTCAATGAAATTTTCTTGCCACTTTTCTGGCATATTTCTCCAAGTTTCCATTCTTACCTGTAATCTTGTGATTTCTACAGGGTCTTTCTTCCAAGTAGGAAGTAGGGATTCTGGTTAGGTTTTTTTTTTTTTTTAGATCCATCAAGATCAGCTAGATGCTGCCACCTAGATGGACAAAAGCCTAAACAATTATTTAAGTAATAAAGGAGAATATTTGTAGCTCACGGTTGAAATGAGGGGTCCTTGGTGCTCTCTGAGCTTGCTTGTTTTCTTCCAGGTGTTTCATTACCCAAACTAGGTAACTTCATCAGTGCTAGTCATAAATTGTAACCTTATATTGACTCAGCCTTCCATCCTTCCGAGGTGGGTAAAATGAGGACCCAAATTGTTGGGGGCAATATGCTGACTCTGTAAACCGCTTAGAGAGGGCTGCAAAGCACTGTAAAACAGTATATAAGCCTAAGTGCTATTGCTATATAGTTTTTAAAATTGTATTTTTAAACTTTAAACTTCAAATAGAACTTTTTCAAGTTCAACTCTCCTCTGAAGCTCTTATGCAAAATTTGGAAAATCCACTCTAAATAGCTGTCTTCTTTCTAAAAAACATTAAGTGAGCCTAAATGTACTTATGGAGGTTCATACATCATACTAAGTAAAAAATGAGGAATGTCTAAATTAGGCCATAGTGAATCCTACGTAATTGTATTGCTGTCATCCTATGGAAACAAATTTTACATGCCGGAGTGGTATTGTTCAGTGTTATTTGTCATTGCATTGTCAGAATCACATAATAAGTTTAAAGCTAGCTCAACACATGCTGGCAACAATCCACAACATGAGATCTATCTACATCTATTCACAGAGAAGCTGCCACATAAAAGTTGCTTCTGATGGCTTCCACAGAATAGGATAAGTGTGATAGTTGGTTTAGCCTTTGGACTTTAATAGAGGTAATCCTCAACTTACAACCATTTGTTTAGTGACTGTTCAAAGTTAGAACGGCACTGAAAAAAAGTAACTTATAACTATTTTCACACTTATAACCGTTGCAGCATCCCCATGGACACACGATTGAAATTTGGATGCTTGGCAACTGGTTCATATTTATGATGGTTATACTGTCCTGGGGTCATGTTATCACCTTTTGCAACCTTTTGATAAGCAAAATCAATGGGGAAGCCAGATTCACTTAACAACTGTGTTACTAACTTAAGTGGAATGATGCACTTAACAACGGTGGCAAGAAAGGTTGTGAAATGGGGCAAAAAACCTCACTTAACTGTCTCACTTAGCAACAGAAATTTTGGGCTCACGTTTGGTCATAAATCGAAGACTATCTGTAGTCACAGTTGGGCCATATATTCACGATGTTTCAGGGCGTCTCTCACCACTGAGTGCTTGAATCCTATATACTTGCTCTTGGGAATGAACCCAATGTGAAGTTCATAGATATTACTTCTGAAAAAAAGAAAATATAAATAGATGATTGCACTGCGAATGCATTTTGTTTGGCATATATAGAAAACCCAGCACCTGTAGATCAGGGGTGGGTTCTAACTTAACTCGCTGCCGGTTCGCTTCCTCCCGCGCCGCGTGGCCGCGCCCCGTGGCCACACGCATGCGCAGTGCCGAAAAATAAAAAAAAATCCCCCCCCCAAAAGCCAAAAACAAGATGGCGATGCATGTGCAGTGCCAGAAACCCGGCTTCTGCGCATACGCAGAAAGAAAAAAAAATTCCAAAAAATATATATTTTTTTCAAAAAAAAAATCCCCCCCCAAAAAAAGATGGTGGCGCCCACAGACCGGCACCGACCGAACCGGCTCCGCGGCATCACCGTGACATCACCAGCAGGTCGCTACCATTCGGGCGAACCGGTCCGAACCGGGAGGAACCCACCTCTGCTGTAGATATATAGAAACCCTGCCTGATTTTGCTGACATTCTCAATAGTAAGTATAGTCATCAACAAAGTTGTCCATTTATACACTTGATTTTATAACAACTTTAAAAATGAAATAGTGTAACAGTAGTATAAAAAACAGAAGATAATACAGAATCATACAGCAGTGATACAAAAACAGTAGCAAAATTATAAAAATATTAAGAATGATGCAATAGGATTGGAAAGAAATAATGAAGACAGTAGAAATAGGCCATAGCTGGAATCCTGTATTTGCTACCATTGATATGTGCTCTAAGAACTGTCCCTTGAAGGTGAAAGAAGCTGAGAGGTCCTTGGTGCTCTCTGAGCTTGCTTGTTTTCTTGCAGACATTTCATTACCCAAACTAGATAACATCACCAGACTAGCAGTGATGACGTTACCTAGTTTGGGCAATGAAATGTTTGCAAGAAAACAAGCAAGTTCAGAGAGAACCAAGGACCCCTCAATTCAACCCTGAGCTACAAATATTCTCTTTTATTGGTGAAAGAAATAGTAGATCATTTTTACTGATTTCATTTCTCCTTCTAAAATCCTGTGTGACTCTCAGATTTTTAATTTGGAGGATCAAGGAACAGATGTGTAGCTTCAGGTATAGGACGAATTGTTGAAAATGATCCTCTCTTGCCAGAAGTGAGATGTTCTCCTGCATTTCAACCTCATCCCAGGTCCAAATGGACAAATGTTCTTTTATAATCCTTATTAGCACACAGGTTATCCTCCCTGCCCTCATTCCTGCCAAATTCTATTATAGAGTCTGGTGCACTTGGCAGTTAGATGAACTTAAGCTCATTAAGAAAATACAGACCTGTTGTTGTTTTTTCCATTTCATTTGAAGGCAGCAAGTTAAGTTAGAGAGGGAAGGGTACCTTATACGGTACACACAACTCTGTCCCCCACATTGAAAACTGAGGTTAATTGACAAAAGGACTTGTCAGATGCACAGATGACAGAAGGTTGGGAGGGGGAGAGAGTTACTACCATTTACAGAATAGACTTAAGGTTCAAAAGAGTCTAGGTAGATTGCAAATATTTGATCCCAGGAAGATGGTGTTCCAAGATGAATGAATAAAAGGCCTCCTGGCTAGAACTGGTACCTTCTCTTTGAGCTGGACATCAGTTTTGCCTGGGGAAGAGCAGTTCCATTTAGAGCTAAAGATGAAAATCCATGTGTCAGGCCTCAGACAGGAAACATGGCTAGATTAACAAAATCTATTTTATTGTAAGGCTACATTAATAGAATCTTGCAAGTCAGAAAGTATAATCTTTCCTCTGCCTCTTTTAACTGTCTGATCAATTAGAGCAGGTCCTTTCTAAGTTTTCTCTCTCTTGAGCATTAATCCACTGGGCGCTCCTCCCTGTCTGATGTCTGATCATTCCCTAGGCAGCATCTCTTTCGCTTGTCCCCCAAGGGTCACCATCGTACCACAAAACCAGGAACACACTGTCTCTGAGTGTTGTCAGCATTGAGTGTAACCCTGTTCTTCCTCATATAAACTCTGATAGTCTTTAGACACAAAGACATGAATGGATGGACAGTGTCAAATTGAAAACCTATGTCTTTAGGCAGGAAGACAGAAACAGTATTATCACTTTTAAATCCTCTACAAGTTACTGAATAATCTCTTTTTTTCAGAAATTTCTTTCTTTGAATATAGGATGGAGAATTTTCAGAGACCTTTTATGTATAACTACAGTCCAACACCGGTCTTCATTCCTTTCAATAAGATTACCTTAACTGTGTCTCTCAAGTGATGCTGAGGGACAACCTTAACTAAGCTAATGTCCTCCAGATATGTTGGCTGTACAATTCCTAACCAAATGGCTGATGGATAAGTTGATTGAGAATTCTGGGGATTGTAGTTCGAAATGCTTCAAACTAGTTTTCCATATTTTCAGTTGTCTACTCTGTTCTTGCTTCCACATGAGGAAATATTTTTTTTTCTCCCTCTGTGTAATGTAGCTCTTTCTTCAATTTATAAAAACTTCCCTTCTTGATTTTTTGGAGGATGCTCAAAGCACTGATGCTCAAAGAGCAAATTACAATAAAAAGAAGTCTACCACTGAAAATGACTGCACTATTTTTTATATGTACCTGTGAGGAGTAAAACTCAACTCCAAAATTGTTGGAAGCAAAACAGAGATTTTATTTGAAGCGTTTGCAAAGGCTGGTGGATCTCAATACATACAGGTAACAGACCACACCCAAGTAATGAAAAAGCATACTTTTATAATCATCCTACACCCGTCAGTTTACACCACATCATTCCTTTCTAGGCCCAGTTGATAGGCCCAGTCTGGTCACATGGTTTCCGACTGCCTATAATATACCATCACACCTAAATGTTTAAAGTTAGTTAAACCCTTATTGTCACCCAAGCTTGCGAAACATTCACCCCCCTCACTTTGTTATTCCCTTATCGGTTCTCTTATTTCACAAGAATTACAGCATAGCCATAGAAAAGAGCATTGTAAAAGTAAAAGAAACATTTGAAAAGGAAAAACATCCAAATGGGTTTGGGTATGATACATTCTCAGCCTTCCTCAAGGTTGGCTTGACTATTTTCTTTGTTCAGGAAGGCCTGAGAACAGCTAAAAATGCTACGATGTATTAAATGCTCTCCTGCCAGGCCTGGTCTCTTGAAAGAGGGACCTTTTCTTGAAAGTTAAGGCTTATGGGAAATTATCAGCAATACAATTGAAAAGCAAATTTTAAACATGGCTGTACCTTGGATATGTAGTAGTGTGGCTATATATAAGATACTAACTCTAGGTAATTTGACCAAAAGACAAAACCCATATAAATTGTAAAATATAGTATTAATGGAAAATTACAACCTATTATATTGTACCCCACATACCTGATACTGAATGGTGAAGAGAGGCAAGACATGTGGCTCCTGTTGTAATCCTCAAGCTTTAATTATTGTGAAAATTTCTTGTTAAATAATTCATAAGAAACTGGAAAGGCTTTGATGCCAGCTGGGTCTGGTTTAATCATGAGTAAAAATAGAATGGTTTGCCAGATCAAAATCACAGGTCCCAGCTTCTGCATGTTAGGCATGCATTTCTTCTACCAATGAATTTCTGACATTTATTGTGCCCTCCCCACCAAAAAAACCACAACCCCTTACAAAGTGTTCATTAATCTTTAGTGAAATTTTGTTTAGAGACATACGAGATTTTATGTTTCCCTTGATGTAAATACGGATGCTATATTATAAGGGAGATGGCAGGATATAGTCTCAGAAGCTTTAAATGAAATATTCTGCCACTTGCAAAACCTGCTAATTTAATACCGTGTTTCCCCGAAAATAAGACCCTGTCTTATATTTTTTTGAACCCTGAAATAAGCGCTTGGCCTTATTGCCATGCACTCAAAAGCCCGATTGGGTTTGTTATCAGGGGATGTCTTATGTTGGGGGAAACAGGGTAGCATGAAGCCACTTAGCACAATGATACCTCTTGTTTACTGAATGGACAATTTATGGAACAGGAGATTTCCCCCCCCCCACACACACACCATTTAATTCATCTCTCAGAAGCTTCAACAGGTGGGCAGTGATTCCTGTCCATTTAATGAAAAAGGCCATTCAACCTCTGAAATGAATACAAACTTCTGTCCAGTTGTTGCATTTTCCATCACAAAATAGTCATTGCTGAGAGTTGGAGTTAATGATCTCTCCCAACTTTGTGCAAGTGAATAAACCCAGCTTGCCTCCGCAGCTCTGAACATGTGAGGCTGCTTTGTCTATCCATTTGTCTATCCATCTACCCCTGAAGAGTGTTCGGAGACTACAGTTGGTCCAGAATGCAGCCGCGCGAGTGGTTGTGGGTGCACCTAGATACACCCACATTACACCAATCCTCCGCGAGCTGCACTGGCTTCCTATTGGTCTCCAGGCTCAATTCAAGGTGTTGGCCATTACCTTTAAAGCCCTACATGGCTCAGGGCCAGGTTATCTTCAAGACCGCCTTCTACCTCATAGTTCCCAGCGACCGGTAAGATCCCACAAAGTTGGTCTCCTCCAGGTCCCATCAGCTAATTAGTGCCGGCTGGCGGGCCCGCAGGGGAGGGCCTTCTCTGT
>QLTV01004101.1:3493783-3526319 GCA_003457575.1 Thermophis baileyi | reverse complement strand
TATTATTATTATTATTATTATTATTATTATTATTATTATTACAGGTGGTCCTCATTTTATGACAGTTGTGACAGTCATAAAGCGGGTTCATCACGTGACCATGACCTTTTTTGCAGTTGCTAATCAATGCCGTGGTCATTTAGTGAACCCATTGTTTGCTATGGGTGTTTGTTGCCAAGAACCAGAAGTAAATGTTGGTTTCTGACAAAAAAACATCACATTGTGGTCACAATGAGCATGGGATGCTGCAAACAGTTATAAATGCAAGCCCGAAGCTGAGCACCTGAAATGCAGTCACATGACTGTATGTGTGGGAGATACCCAACCATTGGATTTAAAATCCAGGTCATAAGTACTTTTTGGGGCGTCCACTGTAACTATAACTCAATGAGTCAAGGATGGGTAATATTAAAGGTTTACTGTAATATAATAAAGAGCCAGTATAAGCTCTGCTGTTTCACTGAGAGAATCTCAGGTTTCCATTTAGCCACAGAGTTCACTGAGTGATTTTCAGTCTATCATGTTTTCTCAGACCCAGCCTAAATCTTGGATATAAATGCAATAATTCATACCTAAAGTATACTGTATATTAATGCTGATTAATAAGCTTATGCATAAGAAGGAATATCTGCAAGAAATCTTTCTTCAGAAAGAGAAGGCTATAAAAGGCACAGCATTTTAAAATAATGCTTCTAGCCTAATATGAGATATTCGCTCAATAGAACAGGACAGCAGGAGCATCCAGGAACACAGGTGGTGTGTGGGTTAAGCCACATGGAGCATAAGCCACCAGGCATTCTTTTAAACAACAAAATACAAAAATTCCAGGAAGCTTTTTTCTCCCTGTTTCAATTGATGACTATGGAGGAATTAATTGTCCTAAAATAGTAATAACAATAGCAATAGCAATAGCAATAGCAATAGCACTTAGACTTACATACTGCTTCATAGTTTAACAGATTAACAGAGTTGGAAGGGACCTTGTAGGTCATAGTGTTTTACAGCCCTCTCTAAGTGGTTTACAGAGTCAGCATGTTGCCCCAATAATATAAGATCCTCATTTTACTGACCTTGGAAGGATGGAAGGCTGAGTCAACTTTGAGCCAGTGAGAATCGAACTTCTGGCAAAGGGCAGAGTTAGCCTGCAAAACTGCATTCTAACCATTCTAAACCACTGTGCCACCATGATTCATAATCAGCTGTAATCCTATGGTGTTGGAATCAGAGGTGGGTTAGCTATCTAATTGTCCTTTCAATCTAAGAGCCAATATATCCATGTTAGAAAGGCCTAGAATTTTATGTTTACCATTGGTGTATCACGATGAAATGTAAAAACACATCTGCACAGGAGGTGCTCTTAGAAAAGAGCTTCAAAAGGCTAACGTAAGTTGACTTTAAAAAAAATTCTGCTAGCATTCTTCCTTGCTTATTGCTTGCTTATTACTTACTGCGTATTGCTTATTACTACCATTTCTTCCCAGTGTGCATCTGCTGCTATTGTGGAAAATAGAAATTTTTATGTTACTGCACAGGTAGTCCTCGATTTACGGTTGTAATTGAGCCTGGAATTGTGACCATAAATTAGGGTGGTGATTTAGTGGCTCCGCACCCAATTTTATGACCTTTTTGCAATGGTTGTTATGTGAATGCCATAGCTGTTAAGCTAACCTGTTTTCCCTAATGGGCGTTTTTTTGCCAGAAACTGGAAGTAAACACCAGAAACTGGCAAAAAAAAAAAGCCAAAAATCATGGTCACATAGCTGCAGGACACTGCAAATGGCCTTAAGCGCTAGTCTGTTGCCAAGCACTCAAAATGCGATCACATGACTATGGCACATGTGTATGTGGCTGTTGGAACTTTGAAATTGGGTCATAAATAGCTCTGCGGATGTTCATCATAACTTAGAATGGTTGCTAAGTGATCGGTTGTTAAGTGAGGACTACCCGTACCGTAAAAGAATGCTTGCGCATAGCGGTGCTACTGCAGGAGACCCATACTTTTTGCTTTAAAAGACAAATCTCTTTGTACTCGCTAGAATATATAGCCTCACAACAAAGGGATGGATGGATGGATGGACAGCTTTTTAAAAATGTACTGTATAGCCACACTGTCACTCACCCACACAGCAACAGATCTTCCTCTGTATTTCCACAGAAGCCAAATTGTACAATATTGTTTTTAGTTTATTATTAGATTTGGAGGATTGCCTGAATCCCAGAAGATTCTGGGCAGTTTACAGTGCACACAAAAATGCAAGCATTTTTTTTTTTAAAGTGCCTGCAGAAGGGTAAAAGAAGCAAACGTATTCAAACACAGCACGAACTAACAAAGGCTCAGCACACACACTCTTATCCAGGGGTCTTGGCACCGGCCTACGGCATGCCAGAAACTGGGCCACGCAAACAAATGAAGCCCCATTCGCAAGATGCAGACAGCATGCGAAACTATGTCCCCTCCGGTCCACGGAAAAACCTCTCTCCACAGAACCGGTCCCTGGTGCCCAAAAGGTTGGGGGCCGCTGCGCTAATCCCAGGACTGGGAGCAGAGCCACTTTTTAAACTTCTTTTAAAAAGCCCTATGATGGGAACCATGCAGACCGTTAACCCTGAAGTTGGCCGAACTGTGGCCATTTTCTTCTTTGTAGTTTTCTCTAGGGAGGTTTCTCTTCTCACTGCTTCAGGGCTGACACAGCCTGGAGCAAAGGGGCCAGGGAGGGGGGGGTGTAGAGATAGCTGGGGTATTATAGCCTGAATAAAATTTTTTCCCCTGGGAATCAAGGATGTTGGTGCAGGTGTTCGAAAGGTGGAGACTGAGGTCACCTAGCAACTAGCCTGTATGCTGATTGGACCATGTGACTGGAGACGGGGGGGGGAAGTAACAAAGTTTTACTTTTAATTGGGTGTAAAACCGCCAGGGACTTAGAGCCAGTTTTCCACCAGGAACGTGCCAATTTGATATGTCCTAATAAAATGTTCTTTGAGGAAATTGCCTGCCTCGGAATCCTTATTGAATGGGATGTATTACTTGGAACCTTGACACAGACCTCCAGGGGGGGTATCAGGGGTGGGCTGCTGGGGGTTCGCAGGGGTTCGGGAGAGCCTCTAGCTAAGATTCTGTGCAGTTCGGAGAACCCCCAAATCCCACTCTTGGCTGGCCCCGCCCACCCCACCTCTCCCCTCCCCGGAGTCCCCACGTGGCCCGTTTTGGATGCAGGTAAGGCTTGGGGAGGGCAAAAAACTGGCCTACCGGACGTTCGGGCCCGTTTCCGGCCTCCAGAGGGCCTCCAGAGCCTGGGGAGGCTGTTTTCGCCCTCCTGGAGGCTTGAGGAAAGCCTCCGGACCCTGGGGAGGGCAAAAACACCCCCCCTCACCATGGTGCAGGAGGCCGGCTAGGCCATGCCCACCATGGACACACCCACCCAGCAACCGGGCAGAGAACCCCTTGCTAAAAATTTTGAAGCCCACCCCTGGGGGATATCATTCTAGAGAGAAGACACGATAGGGAGACAGTATCTCTTGCATTTGCTTTATTTATTGAAAAATTTAAACACAAGAAGAAGACTAATAAAAAGTAGAATAGAACAAAAAGGAAAAAAGAAAAGGAAAAACCTAAAGGTACAAACAGAAATAATAGCAGAAAACTAGAAAGGAAAGAAAAATGATATAAAGTGGCTTTTGATCTTTACAGGAGTCATAAGTACAATTATAAGTTGACCTCTCTCTCTCTAATTACATTGTGACTCTTCTTCCTATATTTTATCCTATCTAATAATCAAAACCATAAATCATATGTTTGTTTTTTTCTGCTTTATACAAAAACCTCAAAGGGGTTTTCAGTCACCAATACTCCCTTTTCAATGACCCTGTAGTCCCTTAATTTGGGATACAGTCGGGGGAACTGGATGGAGCTGAGTATTTACTGCCCAGATGCCCTTCCCGATGTGGAATTTGCAGTAGATGTTTTTTCTTTGTGCCCTAGGAGAGAAACATCTGCTACTACTTAGGATTGAACTCTCAACCTTCCCAGGGGGAGGTGAGAGTCTTCAGCACTAGGCTACCACACCACTCCCATTTTCAATCACCAATAAATATAGATATTGTCTTCTCTCTGATCAAACAAGGCCATTGTGATACGTCACGTGATGTCACGTGATGCGATCGAGTTTGACACTCATGCTCTATTGTAGGTTTTGCCAAATCTTTCCATCTTTGTACATGCAATGGACTTCCCCCACCCAATTATTTATACATATCAGAAATGTTTAAAGTAGAAAAGTAGATAAAAGAATTTATGATATTTGACATTGTAAGACTGATTTTTGAAACAGAATTATGTACAGGTGATGGACATGTTGTGATTGCTAAAAGGTATAAACTTTTATTGAAATTTGAAACAGAAGAAGTTAAGGAATGTATGATAAATGGGCTAAATTTTTTGGTTATAAAATACAGATGGAACAATAGAAAAATATGTGGTTCAAAGGACTGAAATTTATACTATGTTGTAAACTCAAAGAGAATTTTTATAAAATGATGTATCATTGATTTATGATACCAGAATAATTATCTAGAATATACAGTATAAAAATATTTCAAATTTATGTTAGAAGTGTGAACGAAAAAAAGGGCCATTTTATCATGCTTGATAGAAGTGAAAAAAAGCTAGAAAATTCTGGGTTCAGATATATATAGTAATTCAGAAGATTTTAAAGTTTAATATTCAACTGAAACCAGAACTTTTCCTCTTGGGACTGAAGTTACAGTTGGAAAAAAGTAAATCCTGCATTTCCAAAAAGCTATTTATTCCAGGATTCTCACCAATGCTTCCTAGCTGCTGCATCTTTTATTAAAGTCTTATTCTGTGCTGTGAAAAATGACCAGAGTCCTGTAGATTTTCAGCCCCTTTATATAAATTCTGTTTTTCAAAAAGGCTATTTTGGGAGAATGTCATCTTTTGAGACCATTTGGACCTGTAGCTTTGAAACATGCTTGCCCTTTTATTTTCCAGATTTATTTTCTTTTCACAGCAAATTGGCTGACATTTATTGGTGCAAGACACTTCCACCATCTCCCTTAATATGGTCCCTTGCATTTCTGACGTTTTTACTCCTACAGCTTAAGGCATCACAAATCAATAGAAGAAAAAAAAAAGGCTAAACTTGTTGTCTTGGGGTTTGGAGCTATTGTACGTTATGTAACACCCTGGCATTGTCTATAAATAACCTGAATTGTAACAGTAACTCTGATGCTGTGAAGAACAATGTCTCTTGACAATTCATTCTGAGGGAATTCAACTATGGAAGCTTAGACAAAAAGGTGCATTTCATACAGAAAGAAATTTCTGAATCTATCTTTCTGAACTATTTAAATTTCCCATGCAATTTTCTTACAACAGGCAACCGAGTAGCTCTTTTTTAGCACATAATTATATGGAATGTGGTGGGAGATTTTCCACTTGAAGCCTATAATATCTTCTGTAATCTCTCTAGTTTAATGAAAAGAAGGACTAGGGGTGACATGATAACAGTGTTCCAATATTTGAGGGGCTGCCACAAAGAAGATGAGGTCAACCTATTTTCCAAAGCACCTGAAGGCAGGACAAGAAGCAATGGATGGAAACTAATCAAGAAGAGAAACAACTTAGAAATAAGGAGAAATTTATTGACACTTAGAACAATTAATCAGTCGAACAGAAGTTGTAGGTGCTCCAACATTTGAAGTTTTTAAGAATAGATTAGCCCACCAGTTGAATGAAATGATATAGGGCCGTGATGGTGAACTTATGGCACGTGTGCCACAGGTAGCACGCAGAGCCCTCTCTGTGGGCACGCCAGCCGTTGCCCCAGCCCAGCTCCACCGCAAATGCGCTTGTGCCTCCCACCGGCCAGCTGGTCTTCAGGTCTCTGCCGCGCATGTGCAGGGGGCAGGGCACATGGGGGGATGTGCGCGTGCATGCATGGGGGGCGGGGTGCATGTGCAGGGGCACTCACATTGCATTTTGGGGCCTCACGCGGCACCTCCGTGCCCCGTGGCATCCCCCGTGCATGCGCCCCATCCCCCTCAATCATTTTTGGCTTCCAGGTTGGTGCAGGAGGCCTTCCAGGCCCAAAATGGGGAGGGGGGAGAGCATGGCCCCCCTGTGCCCTGTTTTGGCCTGGAAGGCCTCCTGCACCAACCTGGAAGGTAAAATGGGATGCGGGGGCACCGCACGAGGCCCCCCATGCCCCATTTTGGCCGTGGAAAGCCTCCTGCACCAACCTGAAAGCCAAAAATGGGAGAGGGTGGGGGCAGGGTGCATGCGCAGAGGGAACACAGGGGGTCATGTGCGCATGCATGGGGGGTCACGTGCGCATGCACAAGGGGTGGGGCACATGCAGGGGGTCACGCGTGCATGTGTGGGGGTGCGGGGCGCACAGGGGGATCTCATGCACATTGCATTATGGGTGGGGGCGTGCGCTTTCGGCACGCAACAACAAAAAAGTTAGCCATCACTGATACAGGGTTTCCTGCCTTAGCAGAGGGTTGAACTAGAAGACCTCCAAGATCCCTTCCAACTCTGTTATTCTGTTATTCTATTCTGTTTCTTTAGGCAGGGGTATAAAACTTTTCAGTCTAAGGCCACAGCTTGCCTTTGAGTGACGTGCTAGAAGCCACCTTCAAAAACCAGGACAAAAAAATAGTTAATGTATTATTAGATAGGAATATAATTCATGTGGTTAACTCAATATATTTAATACAGGTAGTCCTTGCTTAATGGCCATTCATTCAGAGACCATTTAAAATTATGAATAAAGGGACTTTATGATTTATGCCTAAAAATGTGGCCATTGCAGTACCCCTGCACCGTGCCTGCAGTCATGTGTTTGTGATCTGGACACTTGGCAACACTTTTATCCTTAACACTGGTTGCCAACTATCCTGTGATCACGTGATTACCATTTGCAATCTTTCCTGCCAGCTTCCCCAGAAAGTCAATGGGGAAGCCAGCAGGGAAGGTCACAAACCATTGCTGCCTGCCAAGCAGTTTCTGGGGGTTGGCTGAAAAAGGTCCATCCAGAAAACCAAACTGGATTTTGGCATGGAGTGGTTGCAATATGGGCCACTTGCACAGCCAGCCCCCAGAAATGAGAGAAGAGCCTTTTGTCTCTGAGGACTGGCTGCAATCATCATGTACTGCAAACATTCTGTGCCAAAATCCTGCTTGGATTTCAGGATGGATCTTTTTCAGCCAGCCTCTTGAGAGAAAAAGTCCTGCCCTCTAGAGCAGGGCTGTCAAACTCGATTTCATTGAGGGCCGCCTCAGGGTTGTTTGATCTCGGGGCTGGGTTGGGCATAGCCAGTTCGACGTCACTCGTGTTGGGGGTGCCTGTGGCAGCCCGAGTACTCTGCCAGCAAAAACGGGCTCCCGAGCTCTGTTTTCAGCTGCGACAGCCTCCTGCAATCCTCTGCCAGCAAAAATGGAGTTCGGGAAGGCCGCACATGGCCCTCCCTAGTTCCATTTTTGCTGGCAGAGGCACCGCGAGCTGGTCCTTCACTGTTTCCAGGGCGGCCCCGTGGGCCAGATCTAAGCACCCCATGGGCTGGATCTGGCCTGCGAGCCTTGAGTTTGACACTCCTGCTCTAGAGGGATCCAGCCCTATGCAAGGCTGAGTCCTTCTGGCAGGCAGCTCTTTGACAGTCCTTTCACTCTGTCTGCTTAATTACCCAGGAGATCATTAACACTTACAACCAGGAGTATTCCTGGATTACAGTTGTTGAGTGAAGCCGTCATGTGATGTCTCACCTAACAACCAGTTCATTGAGTGACTGAGGATTCCACTCTCAATTGTGGTAGTAAGCCGAGGACTGCCTCTATTTTCATTCTGTCACACATTCAAATACAATTCCATCAGAACTTCTAGACCAGTGATGGCTAACCTTTTTGTCGCTATGCCAAAAGCGCACACGCACCCATAATGCAATGTGCGCATGACACATGCCCCACGCCCCACGCATGCATGCGCAACCCCCTGCATGCGCCCTGCCCCCGTGCATGCGCACACGACCCTCCGCGCTCCCCCCGCCCCCCTGGCGTATGCTCGCATGTCTCGCATGCACCCCATCCCCCACGCATGCGCGACAGAGACCTGAAAACCAGGTGGCCAGTGGGAGGCGTGCACGCATGCATGGTGGAGCTGGGGCGACGGCTCGCGTGCCCGCAGAGAGGGCTCTGTCTGCCACCTGTGGCACGCGTGCCATAGGTTTGCCATTACGGTTCTAGACGGACTTTGAAGTTTACATAGAAGGGCTTTGAGATTTCACAAAGCCTTAGAAGCTCAGTTGTACATCCTGGTCTTAAGGTGTAATCATCTTTCTAAAATGATGGTAAGACTTCTGATGGAAAGAGTAAAAGCCTTTTGAAATGAACTTGTCCTCTTTTAAAGGTGTCAGCTTTCGAATGTATATAACTTGGATCTGTCGCTATCACAGCAGCAATTTTGCAGTTTATCTTCCAAAACTAAAAAAAAAAAAAGAAACAAAGGAGAAGCACTCGTTCAGAGGAATGATCAAAAACATATTAAAAAAGTAAAATATCCCAATCTTTGACCAGCCTTTACAATAAAAATAATACAGTAAAAAGGGAAATAGTTTTAACATAATTTGATTTTGGGGAAAATCAAATAGGATAGTAACACAACATTCCTTATTAAAAGTATTATACAGATATTTGGCTACCTGATATGTGAATGTGGGTTAGCATCCTTAAAAAAATAATAAATATAACGTTTATCTCCATGGCCCTTGTGTTTGGGAATGATTGGGATGATCGGAGGATGTCTTGGTGCAGCATAGAAAAGAGACCATATGAGGACATGGACAAGAATTTCTACCTCACTGGATCCACAGAGGCAAAGTCTCCGCAAATAAGAAGTCCCATGGAATCTTCCATTCAGTTGTTTTATTGTCCTGTTATTTTTCCCCTTTCCCAGTAACAAATTGCTGTGATAAACTATTTCTCTCTTCATTATATTTTTTTTTATTGTAACAGCTGGTTCAAAGTCCGTAATAAAGATTTTGATCAGAGGAATGATAAATGTGCCATAAATAATTTGGAAAGTTGAGTAAGATAATAGATACAGAGTTCTCTCAAAGATATGAAAGCTTAATACAATTATTAGTAATTAGGTTTAAGATGGCAACTTTGACACATAGCAATGGCAACAATTCATATTAAAGTCTATGTGCAGTTACATTATTATAAATAACTATTCATTAAAAGTGTTTTTGAGTCACTTCCTATTTTTTAAAATTCCAAACTGATTTGCAGTACTTACCAGGACAGAAAATAAAAACAGGATTAAAAAAAGAGTTGAAACAATCCATAAGAAGATAGATATTGAGGAAGTTAATACTAAGTAAGGCCAGCATTAAAAAGTTTTAAAAAGCATCTAAAATGTGACACCATTCAGGAAGCCTTTTTAGTAAAAGTCATTCTAGAGAATATTTGCCATCACAGGGGAATTTCATTCTGTTTCCTGAAGTTTGTCCAAATTCATATTCATTGTGTTTATGACACTATCTAACCATCTCATCCTCTGCTGTCTCCTTCTCCTTTTGTCTTCCTTTCTTCCCAACAACAGTGTCTTTTCAAGTAAGTTCTCTCTTCTCATTTGGTGGCCAAAGTATTTGAGCTTCAGCTTCAATATCTGTCCTTCCAAAGGACAGTCAGGGTTGATTTCCTTTTGGGTTGTCTGATGTGATCTCCTTGCAGTCCAAGGGACTCTCAAGAGTCTTCTCCAACACCACAATTTGAAAGCATCAGTTCTTCGACGCTCGGCCTTTCTTATGGTCCAACTCTCACAGCCATGCATTACTATTAGGAAAACCATAGCTTTGACTATACGGATCTTTGTCAGCAAGGTGATGTCTCTGTTTTTAATATGCTGAGATTGACGAACTCTGGTATCCTGCAGCATTAGTCGTCTTGGTTGAGGTTACTTGAAGATGTAGATCAGGAAAACTGTATCTACCCTAAAATGACAAACAAGGTTGTTCATAATTTGGAAAGAACACTGTAACGGTATGTGGAAATGGCTTTGGGAGACAGAAGGAAGCACTGCAGACTAGGACAACAGCCAGATAAGATACAACTGAGCCCACAGAAGAAATGGGGCATGGCAAACATCTCAGAAGGGATCCTTCTTATTTTGTTAGACTTTAAAAGTGAAGAGCAGGGAGGGGGGAGAGATATCCATTCAGACTTGCAAGATTCTGCTAGTGTAGCCTTACAATAAAGATAGAGTTAGTCTTCTGTGGACTCAGTTGTCTCTTATCTGTGTTTGTTTGGACTACCTCCTAAGACTGACAGATTGATAGATGCCACTACATTTTGGGTTGCATTCTCCTCTTATTTCCCCATATTCTGGACTCAGGGAAAGAAATGGGTAGCTATGTCTAGATCCCACCTACAAGTTTTCCACCCTTTTTTAGGAGCTCATTTGAATAACATGTAGAGCGAAAGGAATCCAAGAAGGTGTAGACTATAACATGTGCCTCTCGGCATAATTAGAAACAACATGATCCTAACAGTTTCAGAGTTTGATTTTGATTTGCATTTCTGCTTGTGAATATACAAAGTGATTAAAAACAATGAAACTTTACAAAAAATAATTAGAAGCAATAATCGTAAAACAAACAGTTCAAAACAATACCAGATGAAAACCAAATCCAAAGCAGCAGGTTAAAAACAGCAGGCTGAACATTCAGACATTTACATTTCCAGCTCAAAAGTGGAAAACAAAATGCTGGCTATATA
Source organism: Thermophis baileyi (assembly GCA_003457575.1). Taxonomy (NCBI): domain Eukaryota; kingdom Metazoa; phylum Chordata; class Lepidosauria; order Squamata; family Dipsadidae; genus Thermophis; species Thermophis baileyi. The sequence goes on along the minus strand of QLTV01004101.1, from coordinate 3,515,524 downwards.
ATATGTTCCTTTGTAGGGGGGGTGGGGGTGGGGAAATACGGACAGTGTGCTTGTTCTGCTGTTGATTTTATAATGCATGGAAACAAGCTGTTCTGGTACTTTTAATAGAAAACCAGGACATTATTGTTATTATTACATGCTGAGTCTTTATTATTATACTTTCATTCCCTAGACTGTAGTACTTCTCTTTTTAATTTTGAATATTAAACAAAACTTGTGATACTGGTTAGTGACACCATAAACATACTACAGTAATCCATACTCATATATTTATGATGCTATCAATATTTATTAAAAACATTAGTAGCACAGGAAAAGAAAAGTCTGTGCATATTTATTATTTCATACAGCTTTACCCAGAAAACATTTTATTAAAAAAATCTAAATTAGAAATGTTTAGCTTTGAAAGGGAGAGAACAGAGATGATGGCAATCTTGAAATACCTGAGGATGTCACATTGAAAGTAATCAAAATCTCTACTCTTGCCTTTTTTGAATACAGGGCATAAAATAATACAATTAAGTTATAGGAAGATTAGGAGCTTGTTGGCTCATGTGATTAGGATGCTGGGTTGACAATTTGCAGGCCCGTGTTCGAAGCCTGAGTGCTGGTATGTGACACGGTGAGCTCCTATCATTTGCTCCAGGTTCTGCCAACCTAGGAGTTTGAAAGCGTGCAAATGCAAGTAGATAAATAGGTACCACTTTGGTGGGCTCATTAACGAGAACATGGGAGGAGCCCCCAACTGGGGCATCCCCTGGGATGGTGATGTCACCGGTTAATCATTTCACCACGGAACTCTTTGGTGCTTCCAACATGGAAGTATAGTATAGGAAGGTTTTGGATTTTTTGGGTGGTTTTATCATTTTTGATATTTTATTATTGTTTTGTAAGCTGCCCAGGGGTTATGCTATATAACAGTGATGGCAAACCTTTTTCTTCTTGCATGCCAAAAATGGGAGCGTGCGCACGCTAGCATGCGCGTGCACTAGCATGCGCATGTGCTGGTGCACAACACCCCCCCCACATGTGCCGCACTGCGCATGCGCGCACCCCTGTGCATGTGCCCCCTGTTGGTCCATTTTTCATGCTACGGAGGCTTCAGGAGGCTTCCCTGAAGCTTCCGGAGGGCGAAAAACGGCCCAACGGGCAAACCAGAAATCCGTTTCCGAACTTCCAGTAGGCCCGTTGGGCCGTTTTTCGCCCTCCCCAGGCTTCAGGGAAGCCTCCTGAACCCTGGGGAGAGCGAAAACGGCCTTCTCCAAGGCCGAAAATCAGCTGGCCAGCGCGCGCATGGAGCTGACATAGGGCAATGCCTCGCATGCCCTCAGATATGGCTCCGTGTGCCACCTGTGGCACGCGTGCCACAGGTTCACCATCACGGCTATATAAGATGTGTGACCAAATAAATCTACCAAATAAATAAATACACTCTTATTTGTATCTTACAAGGAGCATTCTAGGAGCACAGTTAGCTTCACAGTGTAATAAGTTATCCCAAGGTGATGGACTCCCCTTCATTTTTCAAACAGAGTAAAACTAGCAATAGCAATAGCACTTAGACTTATATACCGCTTCATAGTGCTTTACAGCCCTCTCTAAGCGGTTTACAGAGTTAGCATATTGCCCCCAACAATCTGGGTCCTCATTTTACCCACCTCAGAAGGATGGAAGGCTGAGTCAACCTTGAACTCCCAGGGATATTTCAGTTTGGTTTCTTGAATTGAGCAAGAATAGGACTCAGTGGCTAAGTAGCCCTTTCCTACTCTAGGATGTTATGATGCGATGTCGTTGGTTACATCTGCAGTCCACCTTTGTAGAACGGGTCTTCTGATAGCTGAGCTTTGCGACAGTGTGTATTTTAAAAGTAATAACTGTAATAGTAGATTTTGTGTAGCACACAGCAAAACACAAAGAACAAGGGAGAGGCACTGAAAGTAAATTACAACTTTCCAGGCAAAAGTCTTTTTATAAAGGGCTATCTTCTCTATGGAGTTTGGTTTAGTGGTTAAGGCATCAGACTTGAAACCTAGGAGACTATGAGTTCTAAGCCCACTTTGGGCACAAAGCCATCTGGATGACCTTGAGCCAGTCACTTTCTGTCAGCTTTAGAAAGGAGGCAATGGCAAATCACTTCTTAGAAACCTTGCTAAGAAAACTTCAGGGACTTGTCCAGGCAGTGCCAGAGAATCGAGTACAATTGAATGGAAGGAAAATATCTGTCTGTCGGTCTGTCTGTCTACAACAGAGGTGTCAATCTTGATTTCATTGAGGGCCACATCAGGGTTGACCTCGGGTGGCCGGGGGGGGCGTGGCCAGCTCGAAATCATTCGTGTCGGGGACGCCTATGGTGGCCTGAACACTCTGCCAGCGGAAACGGGCTCCCAAGCTCCGTTTTCGGCTGTGTCGGCTTCCTGCAACCCTCCGCCAGCGAAAACGGAGCTTGGGAGGTCCACCCATGGCCCTTGTGAGCTTCGTTTTTGGCTGTGAAGGGCTCCTGCAACCCTCTGCCACAGAAAACGGAGCTCAGGAGGGCCACATGTGGCACACCCGAGCTCCGTTTTTGCTGGCAGAGGCACCATGGGCTGGTCCTTTGCTGTTTCTAGGGCAGCCCCGCAGGCCAGATGTAAGCACCCCGTGCCTTGGATCCGACCCCCGGGCCTTGAGTTTGACATCCCTGGTCTACAATCTATCATCTACCTGTCTATCCTATCTATGAGACTGGAATCATTTTTACCAAATGTCATACACATTTGTTTTCTTGAATAAGGAACAGAAACCTTTTTTCTTTACATATTAAATATGAAGCAGTATGCTTATAAAAATGAGCTGATGGTTTTAAACCTGCTACTCATAAATTTAATGCCATTCCCTTCTTAGATGAGAAGAAACAGCTAGATGGTGTTCAAGGAGGCCTCTTAAGTTCCTTTACAGCTGTTATTTGAGGGAAAACAGCAGTAAGTTAGACTTCAAGCATTGCTGTTTATTATCTACACTGTAAATCTTAATCAGCTTCATTAATAACAATCCTTAACTGTTGGTAATATTCACCTATAAAATGCTGACATTTTTCTAGGAATGATGCAAGAAAAGAACAGGGAGTAATGGAAAAGCTGCATGTTTCTGGCCCAACGAAGAGGCCAAGTTTGTCTTGTTTTCATTATAACCTTCTTCTTGGGAAGGACCGAGGTTGAGCTTCATTGTGACCCTTAGCTTTCTTTTCTCCTCAACTTAATCAGGACTATGAATTACTCTTAATTAACAGCAAGTCTGGAATTTCCTGACTTGCAGCTTATAAAAACAAACAATTGATAGCAGTTGGCATGTGTCTCTCCTTTTCAAATATGTATACATTTTAGAAAAGTTGTTGTAGAATGATAATCATCATCTCCTTTTAATGATCCCATAATCCCTTGTGGGGTGGAGTCTGGGCAACTGAATGGAGCCGAGTGTTTACTGGCCGGATGACTTTCCTGTCGCCAATGTGGAGTTTTATTCAGCAGATATATTCTCATTGTGCCCAGAGAGAGAAATATCTGCCTCTACCTAGGATTGAACTCACAGCCTCCTGATTGTGAGGAGAGAGCTCCACCTCTAGGCCATCGCACCACTCAGTGTTGTAGAATGATAATATGATAATAAAATGATAATAAAAGAACTTTTGATAAGCAAATACATTGTTACATCAGCACCCCAGTGTCCATGGACTTTTTCATCCTACAATGTTAAAACAACCTCCATACTTCTAAGTGGTCTGGTAATTCAAGACATCAGCCTGGAGAGAAAGTAATATCATGCTGCTTAAATATCTTCCAATTTTCCCATGTTTTTGATAATACCAATTTATTTAAATGTCAAAGAAAATGCTACTTGGAATGCATTTAAGCTCCGAGTTTTACTTTCCTGCATCTTGTGTACTGGGTACTTCTTTGCAAATGAACATATTTTTTGGTGCTTTGCCTAAATGTCAAAGTATTTGTGCATTGTTAGGCACTGACATACAAATAAGTACCTAAAAGCTTCTCCCCCCCCCCCAAAGCAATTTTAAGAGAAAGGAGAATTTTATATGCATTATAAATTTGGACATGGCTATATCAAATGCTACTCATGGATTCTTGGAATGAAGTCTATTTTTTTTTTACTCAAGGCTGTTCACCCATTATTATTGCAATACAAATACATGCATATTTAAGTCAATTTCTGTTGGTTTTGGCCAAAGAAGCAAAAGAACAACCTTCAGAAATAAATACAGTTGGGGGAAAAAATTAGGAATAGTTTGTCTGGTTCCTCTCATGGCTGAAAAATAACCCCCTTACTTAGTTGAAACTCTGAGCTTTATTTAACTTTCTTTAAATTGCTGTATATCACTTTATTTGACAGCACATATATTCTCTTAGCAGGCAAGGGCAGAAACTGCCAGATTAAGTGATTTAAACAAAATAAAGAGTTGCTGAGAAAATTTCTTTTTCCTAGTTCCTGAGCCAAGCCAGACGTCAAATAGCTTAGGTCTGGTTTAAGCATGAAACAATGTGTGAAGCGTTCAGGGATCCCACCACTGTATCAATTAATTGACAGGCTTTGCTTGAGGAAGATGCCTGTTGGCCTTATGTTTTGTTTTTTTCTCTGTTGGCATAGTTAATTTCTTGTCTCCCATGGTTGTATACTTTTTGTATATTTATCAGCATTACATAGCAGGGGGATTTATAAGCCATCCAGAGCCACACTGGATTTGGGCAACACCAAAATCAAATCAGAACAAATATGAATGCATAAATAAATAGTCCAAAAAGAGTGTATAATAAACAAGTTATTTGAACAATCCAATTGATATTCATAAGTAATGAAAAAAAAATGTATGCAAAGAAAGAATGCACGGAAAATCATTTGTTAAAGCAGATGGATGCTGCTTTGATAGCTTTAAATGTTTGCTTTGAGAATCTAATTCTGCATTATCAAATGTCTCTTTGTTCCAGGTCATGGAAATCAAAGGACAAATGATCCATGTCCCAGAATCAAACTGTATTTTGTTTTTGGGCTCACCATGTGTGGACAAGCTGGATGAACTGATGGGTCGAGGCCTCCACCTTTCAGACATACCAATTCACGATGCTACCCGTGACGTCATCCTCGTCGGGGAGCAGGCTAAAGCCCAGGATGGCTTGAAGAAGAGGATGGACAAGCTTAAAGCAACCTTAGAACGAACGCACCAAGCTCTAGAAGAGGAGAAGAAGAAAACTGTGGATCTTCTTATCTCGATCTTCCCAGAAGAAGTGGCTCAGCAGCTCTGGCAAGGGCAGCAAGTTCAAGCCAGAAAATTTGATGATGTTACCATGCTCTTTTCAGACATTGTTGGCTTCACTGCTGTCTGTGCCCAGTGTACACCCATGCAAGTGATCAGTATGCTCAATGAGCTGTACACCAGATTTGACCACCAGTGTGGATTCCTAGATATCTATAAGGTAACATCTTTCACCCTTCAAGTTTTTACACAAGTATGATATTGCTAACATACCTTTTTCTTACTAACAGTGTTCTATTTTCTTACTAAAAGGTTGATCTAAGTCAGCGGTTCTCAACCTGCGGTGCCATCTTGGTGCCACCGTCACTGCAGAGGTGAAATGCTCCCGGTTCGGCCGTGCCTGCGGGTCGCCGGATAGCCGGTAGCGACAGAAGCAGGAGACTTCGCCCACCCACCTGGACGCCGCCATTTGGGTTCTTTTACCCTCTGCGCATGCGCAGAACGCTTTGCGCATGCGCAGAGGGTAAAAGAACCCAAATGGTGGCATCCGGGTGGGTGGGCGGCGCCTCGCGCTACCCCCTTTGTCACCTCATCCTGTGCAGGGAGGGGAAGGGGTCGTGGTGGGGGGGTCACGGTAGCAGCGGGGGGGTCACGGGGGGGTCGTGGCATTAGAAAGGTTGAGAACCACTGATCTAAGTAAATGACAGTTACATGCTTGTTGCCAGAAATTTGACTATAGGGAAAAAGTGAGCAATGGGGTGATCCAGTCTAGAAGGCAAAAATCACATCTTTAAAGTGATCCTATTTTTACTGTTGATGTATAATCAACAACTTAGAAGCAGGGGTGGGTTCCTCCCGGTTCGGACCGGATCGCCCGAACTGGTAGCGACCCACTGGGGACGTCACTGAAGTGGATAAGCCGGTGCCGGTCCGTGGGCGCCGCCATTTTTTTTTGGTGAATTTTTTGCGAATTTGTTACTGTTGGGAAGGTTTTTCCTCTTCTGCTGCTTGAAAAAGGGCCCTCCCGCCTGCCCCCAGGTTTATACTGACCTTTATTCCTTCGCCCGAAGCACAGCTGATCAGCTCCTCAGCTGTGTTTCGGGCTGATTGCAGCTACTGAGCATGTGCTGAAGCAAAATTGCGCGAGGGAACGCGTGCGCGAAATGTCGCGATGCGAACCGGTGGGAAAGGTAAGTGGAACCCACCCCTGCTTAGAAGTGAGCTGAGTTGGAACCATGTTTCTTGATGTACCATATTCAAAACTGGCATTCCTCTCACTCCCAGATTGAAATTGTATTTGAACAATTTCAGATTTCTCCTATTTCATTCAATTGTCTTTTAGTTCCAAGGCTGAAGAGTCTAATTCTATTAGGTGAATAACTGGTATAAATGTGCCCCCTCCTCCACTTTCAAAAATCAAATTTGGGACCATTGTATATAAAAAAGTAAAAGCACATTACAGGTAGTCCTCGACTTACAACCACAATTGAGCCCAAAATATCTGTTGTTAAGCAAGACAGTTAAATGAGTTTTGCCCCATTTTATGGCCTTCCTTGGCACAGTTTTTAAGTGAATCACCGCAGTTGTTAAGTTAAATAACATGGTTGTTAAATGAATCTGTCTTCCCCATTGACTTTGCTTGTCAGAAGGTCCAAAAGTTGATCGCATGACCCCAGGACACTGCAACCGTCATAAATATGAACCAGTTGCCAAGTGTCTAGATTTTGATCACGTGACCATGGGGATTCTGCAATGGTCATAAATGAGAAAAACAATCACAAGTCACTTTTTCAGTGATGTTATAACTTTGAACAGTCACTAAACAAATGGTTGTAAATTGGGAACTACCGTTAACTGATCTAGAGCAGAGGTGTCAAATGCAAAGCCCGGGGGCCGGATTAGACCTACAGGGTGCTTAGATCTGGCCCACAGGGCCGCCCTTGAAACAGTGATGGACCGGCCTGCAGTGCCTCTGCCAATGAAAACGGAGCTCGGGAGGGCTGCTGGCGGCACTCTCGAGCTCCATTTTTGCTGGCAGAGGGTTGCAGGAGGCCATCGTAGCCGAAACAAAGCTCGGGAGCCCGTTTTCACTGGCAGAATGCTCGGGCCACCACAGGCACCCCTGACATGAGTGACGTTGAGCTGGCCACTCCCACCCTGGCCACTCCCACCCTGGCCCCCGAGGTCAAACACAACCCTGATGCGGCCCTCAATGAAATTGAGTTTGACACCTCTGATCTAGAGTCTACTTATGTATCTAAATTCTAGAACATTCTGAGAAAACACATGTCTGGTATATGGTCTCTTTATAGACAGAAATGTCCAACCTTCTTATTTCTTAGCTGCTCCTCTGGGCTGATTGCTGATTTTGTTTAGTTGTATACTCAGTAGAGAGTATTGAATGATTTATTGCTATCAAAGGATGCCTGGGTATTAGATTTTCTCCAAAAAGTTATGAGACTTATTGGCTGTGATGTTTTGCTGGCCCATAGTGAATTTTTGTGTGGGTTTTCTTTGGTTTTTCTTTGGGATGCATAGCGACAGGGTAACGGTGAGCAGTGTCTATTTGTGCATTCTGTGTCTATTTGTGTGTTTCTATTATCTTCAAACATGTTTCTCAAGCTGAGCATTTATGAATATGAGATGAACAGATCTCTTTGATACCTTTAAATTCCAAGGGGTGGATGCTAAGAAAAGTACTGGATTTTTTCCCCCAGAATCTGCTTTCCTCTTTGGAAAAAACTGCATCAGAAATTCACAGAATCTTTTGATAATAAGTTGCCATATGTGGTGAGCAGATCATAATATAATTTAGGAGCAAGTGCGTAAGCATTGCTAATTTGGCAGTTATATCAGCTCAGCTGTCTTAGATATCTAATTCCCAGCACAAGAAAATTAAATCATTTTCGCCTCACATTCTTCCTTTCTGAAAAAGAGCATTCTTAAAAATGCCCAGACAGATCAAGATGATGTTGTCTACCCTCCCAGATGATACATTTCCCCTTTTGTGTATTGTTTGTTTGGGACATATGATTTTCTACTATTATTATCCATTAACCTCCCATAAATTCTAGTAAGAGTTAAGAAAATGCCTTTTACCAGGCATAATTTTTTTAAAAATGTAATCAAATGGTCAAAGAAGATGAGTCTGGCCATATGATGGAATGTAGTCTGGAGTTGCAGAAGGAAGGGGCTCTTTCCCAGAGAGCAAAGAGATAGCAGAGTTTTTGGAATTTATGGTAGGCAGGAAGATTAAAAATTTTAAAAAAGGTGAAGGTTTCCCCTGTACTAGGGGGTGGTACTCATCTCTGTTTCTTAGCTGAGGGAGCCAGCATTGTCTGAAGATACTTCCGTGGTCATGTGACTATACGCCGAGGTACACAAACGCTGTTACTTTCCCATCAAAATGGTACCTATTTATCTACTTGCATTTGTATGATTTTGAACTGCTAGGTTGGCAGGAGCTGGGGCAATGAACAGAAGCTCAACCCATCATGTGGTGCTTGGGCTTGAACCTGGGCTATCAGGAAAGCAAAGGCAATTCCTCCCCCCCCCAGCAATTCATAGAGTATATTTAATATGAAGTAAGAATGACATGTAGAGTTACTTCTGAGTAATTCTTTATTGCTGTTCATCTCTAGATAGAATCTTGTCAGACTAAAGCAACAATCTGCAAACTATTAGATCATCATCATCATCATTTTAGCCATTGTCTATCCACTGCAGGATGAAGGCCTCTTCCGCATGTTTCCAACCAACATGGTCCTGAGCTTTCTTTGGCCAATGGGCCCCACAATACTTCAATCCATTTCATCAATTTCAATTTCATCAATCCATCTTGTTTTAGGTCTCTTTCATGGATGCTTTTTATCAAGTGGGATCCATTCTATGACTGCCTTGGTCCACCTGCCATCAATGCTTCTAGATATGTGACCAGCCCATTTCCATTACAATTCTTTTACGCTCTTGATGATATCATATACTTTTGTTTGTTCTCTAATCCATGTACAGGTCTTTCTATCTTCTATCTAAACCATATACATCATTAAAATCTGCTGAGATAATTAGATATACTCTGTGAATTGCTCGGGGGGGGGGCTTTGCCCTCTTCCTGTCTACCAGAGATTCCAACCTCTGTTTCTTTGCCCTCTGGGAATCAGCCCCTCCCTCCTATTTCTATGGAGATTCTGAGTCATCCAGGTCATGGTTGTCCCAAAGGTGCTTTTTTTCAAAAGGCAACGGGACTTTGTTTTTCCTTGAAGACATTTCGCTTCTCATCTAAGAAGCTTCTTCCGTTCAGACTGAAGAACTGAAGTCAGAACTGAAGAAGCTTCTTGGATGAGAAACGAAACGCCTTCAAGGAAAAACAAAGTCCAGTTGCCTTTTGAAAAAAAGCACCTTCGGGCCTCCCTCCTGTGATTACGCACTGCATTCTACCACAGGACATCACTTACTATTCAAAAAAGTGTAGTAGTTCCTTCCATCTCAATGTGAATAATTAAGTACAGTGGTGGCAGTGAGGATTATCTGTGCTCTTAAAAAGGCAGTGAGTCTTTTTCTTTCTGGCATCAAAAGACCACAAATTGAGCAACCATGCTTAAAAATCCAAACTCACTCCATCCCTTCATCTGTGCTCTGTGCAGAAGCTTAATTGCATTCTGTCACATACATGCTGTATGGTGTTTTGATTTCCCACAGCTGTAATTTGAGTCTCACTAATACAGATTCTTGCCAGACATTTCTTGAAAAAAAAGAACAAACTTTCATGGTGTAAGATTGCTAACAGGGCAGTACCCTCTCCTTAGCATTTTTCTCTTTTTAAGGGATGGCTACATTGACCTTAGTTAGGCAAAACAGTTTGAAATATTCACTTGAATTACGCATCGCTGTCTGTGATCTCGCTCGTAAAACCATGCCATTCTTCTTCAGATTCAGATTCTTCATTAGAATGTGCTTCGTGTATAAACATTAGAGCAATGAAACACTTAAATTATCTTCCCTCTCATGGTTGTACTCTTCTGATGTTAACAGATTAACAGAGTTGGAAGGGACCTTGTACTGTAGGTCATCTAGTCCCTTGGGAGTTGGGCGGCATACAAATTTAATAAATAAATAAAATAAATAAATTTCTGACAAATGGCGGCCCAATCTCTTCTTAAAAGCCTCCAGTGATGAAGCTCCCACAACTTCCGAAGGCAAGCTGTTCCATTGGTTGATTGTTCTCACTGTCAGAAAATTTCTCCTTATTTCCAGGTTGAATCTCTCCTTGTTCAGTTTCCATCCATTATTCCTTGTCTGGCCTTCAGGTGCTTTGGAAAATAGGTTGACCCCCTCCTCTCTGTGGCAGCCCCTCAAATATTGGAAGACTGCTATCATGTCTCCCATGGTCCTTCTCTTCACTAGACTAGCCATGCTCAGTTCCTGTAATCATTCCTCATATGTTTTAGTCTCCAGTTCCTTAATCATCTTGGTTGCTCTTCTCTGCACTTTTTCTAGAGTCTCAACATCTTGTTTGTAGTGTGGTGACCAAAACTGGATGCAGTATTCTAGGTGTGGTCTTATTAAGGCTTTATAGAGTGGTATTAGTACCTCACTTGATCTTGATTGTATCCCTCTGTTAATGCAATTTAGGATTGCATTGGCTTTTTTGGCTGTCATCACACACTGCTGGCTCATATTTAACTGGTTGTCCACTAAAACTCCAAGATCCCTCTCACAGTTACTGCTATTAAGCCTGGTTTCACCCAGTCTATATGTGTACTTTTGGTTTTTCTTGCCTAAGTGCAACACTTTACTTTTCTCTATATTGAATTTCATTTTGTTAGATAGGGCCCAGTGTTCAAGTCTGTCAAGATCTATCTGGATCTTGAGCCAGTCAAATATCTTTTACTTCAAGAACACAGTTGGAAATGCTGGAGAATGTTAAGAAAAGTATTCCTTACTCTGTGTTGCTACCTGAATTTCTGAATGCTGGTCTGAGACTACTTTTCCATTCAAAACTTTTAGTTTTGAGATAGGGTCATCTTAAATCCCCTGAGATTTAGGAATAGAGTTCAAATAAAATCAAACTATAGATGTTCAGAACAATGTGTGCCCTCATTATCTTGATATCTAAAATCAAGATACTTTTTAGTAGTATACAGAATAATAGAGTTGGAAGGGACTTTGGAGGTCTTCTAGTCCAATCCCCTGCTCAAGCAGGAGACCCTATAACATTTCAGACAAGTGGCTGTCTGGTCTTAAAAACTTCCAGTGTTGGAGCACCCACAACTTCTGAAGGCAAGGTGTTCCACTGGTTAATTGTTCTAACTGTCAGGAAATTTCTCCTTAGTTCTAGGTTGCTTCTCTCCTAGATTAATTTCCATCCATTGCTTCTTGTCTTGCCCTCTGGACAAAAGTTTTTGTTCACTGTTCACTGAAAATGTGAATCACTGGGGGGGAAAAATCAAAGTGGAATGCATGCATGTATTTGTGCCTAAGAGAGATTAAAAAATGAAAGTCTGAAAGGTTAAATAAGCAGACATATTAAAATTCTGGTTTGTGGGTCTTAAAGTGATAGCTGGCATGGAATGGCTTGCTTTTAGTTTCCTGCTGTTAAATTACACATTAAAAGCTATCTAAAAATATACTTTTCTGATGCTACTTTCCTATACAAATAATTAGTGTAGTTGCTATAGAGATATTAGATGATCACAAAGGAGACGGCTCATGTGACACCAAAGAGGAGGAAAAATTATGTGACTTAATCTACTTTAAAAACAAAACAAAACCTCATATTAGCATGCATATATTCATGCACAGTCTATATACTTAAAATGCCATCAGCAAAAGATTTTTCAAATTACAATTCTAGTTTCACCAAGCAATTCTGGGACATTATACTAATTTGCTCAAGAACAAAGCTAAAATGGCTCCCATTTATTTTAACTAATGTTTTCGAAGTGAGAAAATAGTCAGTCCTTCAGGCAGTTGTTTTCAACATTTTGAAAACAACAGTACTGCATCTTTCTCTGTAATATTTAGAATTGTACCCTCAACCACTGAAGGAAAGAATATCTTGTGTGCTGCTTATAAACTGGGTTGGTTCATAAATGAAGCAAGATAGTTGAAGTAAGAAGCGGTGATAAGGCAAGAGAGATTTAGTGTAGAGAAGATACAAAGCCAAGGAAAGGAGATGATTGGAAAAAAAAGGTGCAGATTGGCCACATTTAACACACTTATAACAGAATAACGGAGTTGGAAGGACCTTGGAGGTCTTCTAGTCCAACCCCTGTTCAATAGCAATAGCACTTAGACTTATATACCGCTTCATAGTGCTTTTACAGCCCTCTCTAAGTGGTTTACAGAGTTAGCATATTGCCCCCAACAATCTGGGTCCTCATTTTACCCACCTCAGAAGGATGGAAGGCTGAGTCAACCTTGAGCCGGTGAGATTTGAACCGCCGAACTACAGCTAGCAGTCAGCTGAAGTAGCCTGCAGTGCTGCACTCTAACCACTGCGCCACCTCGGCTCAAGCAGAAGACCCTATACCATCCGAGACAAGTGGCTATCCAGTCTCTTCTTAAGAGCCTCCAGTGATGGAGCACCCACAACTTCTGAAGCCAAGCCATTCCACTGGTTAATTGTTCTCACTGTCAGGAAATTTCTCCTTACTTCTGGGTTGCATTTCTCCTTGATTAGTTTCCATCCATTGCTTCTTGTCCTGCCTTCAGGTGCTTTGGAAGGTGGACCCTGTCTTCTTTGTGATAGCCCCTCAAATAGTGGAATATTGCTATCATGTTACCCCTAATCTTTCTTTTTCGGAATAAATTTTACCCAGTTAAAAAATACGCATTATTACTGAAATCTGAAGACTCAGTGGCACAGAAACAAGTTCAAAACCTCACTCAGTCATGAAATCCAGCACAAAATCCAAATGATTTTGTTAACTGCTCTTTCAGCTGACCACAGAATTATTTTAAGAGTATATCATTTATAGCAGAGGTCCCCAACCTGTATGCCGCAGCCACTACAGGGCCATGGCCTATTTACAACTGGGCTGTGTGAGCGGCAGGCCGACGCGCTTGCAGCTACATTTGCGCTCATGCCAGGCACCGGTGCTCGCAGGCCCACTCGTGTGAACGACAGGTGCTGGCGCTCGCAACCCCACTCGTGCTCGCAGCTGGCACCAGCGTTCGCAGCCCCACTCATGTGTGTGAACCCACACAAATGAAGTTATGGGTGCATGCACATGTCCCTGCCCCTCACACTAAACCATCCCCTCTTTCCCCCTTCCTCTCACGCCAGGCCACCAACCTAGAAAGGTTGGGGAATGCTGATTTATAGGCAGAGCAGCCCAAGAGAAAGGGAAGCATAGAAGCCTTGTTAGTAGACAGCTTTGATAGTACTTTATATTACAGTATTTTATTTTCAGACTCTGATTTCAACAATTGGTGTGACTAGCAGAAATGTAACTGATGCGACAGCCATGAAACTGCAATAATAAAACAAGCTTTATTTGTTGACAGTTTGCTTATCAGAGTAACACCAGTATAATTTGCTATGGAGAACAATTGGGAACATTTACCCTATCCTGTGCGATGTTTTTAACTTGTGTGATGTTTTAAAAGAATACAAGCTATTAACGGTGATCTTCATTGAAAATACTTTATAAAACATACTTGTATATGCTCTGGGAAGTTTTAAAGAAAAAACATCAACAGAAAATTAATATTTCCCAAACCATATCTGGGCCTTTTATTTTCTATGATGTACACTTTATTTGTATTCTGCTGAAATTCCTATAACCATGACAATATAAAAAATGAAATATAGGTAGTCCTCAACTTAGCGACCATTCAAAGTTATGAGGGAGCTTCGTGATGGTGCTTACAATCCAATTTTGAAATTCCAATGGTCCCCCTGTGATCATGTGACTCAGGGGTGGGTTGTAACTTACCTTGCTGCTGGTTCGCTTCCTCCCGTGCCACACGGGCGCGCCTCATGGGTGCGCGCGTGCTTTGTGTAGTACCGAAAAATATCCAAAAAAACCCAAAAAAACAAAAACAAAACAAAGCCGAAAAAAAGATGGCGACCACATGCACAGTGCCGGAAATCGGCTTCTGCGCATGCTAAGAAGGAAAAAAAAATTTCAAAAAAATAATAAAAAAAAATTCAAAAAAATAAATAAAAAAAGATGGCGGCCCCCACAGACCGGCACCGACTGATCCGGTTCGGTGATGTCATCATGATGTCACCAGTGGGCCACTACCGGTTCGGGAGAACCGGTCCGAACCGGGAGGAACCCACAAAAAAAATATTTTTTTAAAAAAATTAAAAAGCCAAAAACAAGATGCCGACGCATGCACAGTGCCAGAAACTCGGCTTCTGCACATGCTAAGAAGAAAAAAAAATTTAAAAAAATTAAAAAAAAAAAAAAGTCCAAAAAAAAGATGGCGGCGCCCACGGACCGGCACCAACCGAACCAGCTCCATGATGTCACCGTGACTTCATCAGAGGGTCGCTACCGGTTCAGGCGAACTGGGAGGAACCCACCTCTGATGTGACTGTATGTAAGGCGCTTGGTAACCGGCTTGAAATTATGACCACTTGTAGCATCCCATGGTCATGTTTCAGTTTTGCGGAAAACCAGCATTTACTTTTCCTTTTTGTCAAAACCGATCCTTAGCGAACAATGGGTTTGCTTAACGACCATGGCGTTTGCTTAACAGCCACCACAAAAAAGTTTGTAAAATCAGATGACCCGATTTACAACTGTCCTGGCTTACAGCCATGATGGGCAGGCTCCTTTACAGTTGCAAGTTGAGGCCTGCATGTAAATAATAACTCCCCCCTCCCAAATCATCATTAAACCAAACTCGGAATGACTGCCCAGTCACCACTCAATTAGTGATTTAACGTCCACTGAAACATAAATGTTTCCAGCATTTTTCAGAATCCCATGAGAGAGTGGGCATAATGTCAGGGCACCACCACACGTGGCAACATTTCTATGGGCAGTTTCCAGTTTCAGTTTCTCATCGGACCGCTCCCATTTGTTTCTTGCTCCCAGATCAGAGCAGTTTAGAACAACCACACATGCCACTCAAAGCAGCTAGCAGAAATATTTGAATGTTTATTATGAAAGATCAGCAATCATCAAAAACAGTTAAGAGGCAAAATGGCGCAAAAGACAAACAAAGCACAGGAGAGGCATGAATACAGGGAAAGATGAACACCCTTTGAATGGTGTGGGAGTAGGAATGGATTTCTAGAGGAAAAATTGCAGACTACAGGAACCAAGAGCACTACTCAGGTAACCCTGAGGACACCAGCTGTCTGCAAGGAATATAAATCCTTCCTTCCCCAATATTCTGTCAGAGCTGAAGAAGCTTCTTGGATGAGAAGCGAAACATCTTCAGAAGGAAAAACAAGAAAGTCCAGTTGCCTCCTGAAAAAAGCACCTTTAGTACAGGGAAAGATACAAAAGATGCACATATGTTATGTACAGGGGTGAAATTCAAAATTTTTCCCTACCGGTTCTGTGGGCGTGGCTTGGTGGGCGTGGCAGGGGAAAGATACTGTAAAATGTCCATTCCCACCCCACTCCAGGGGAAGGATGCTGCAAAATGTCCATTCCCACCCCACTCTGGGGCCAGCCAGAGGTGGTATTTTCCAGTTCTCCGAACTACTCAAAATTTCCACTACCGGTTCTCCAGAACCTGTCAGAACCTGCTAAATTTCACCCCTGGTTATGTAGAAACAGGAGACTGAGATTTCTAGTCCTGTCTTGGGCACAGATCCAACTGGATGATCTTAGGCCAGTCAACTCTGCCAGCCCTAGGAAGGAAACAATGGCAGACTTTGTTCCTTTGTCTTCTGAAGTCTAGCAATAGTTTGTGCAGCCTCACAGCTGCCTTGTTCTGCAGTGCAGTGTTCAACCACCATAGAGGACAAAGCTACTGTGCTTTGTTTCATGCTGTACCAGGCAATGAGTTACTCCCTCTGTCAAAATAAATCTATGGTCTGTAAGTTGACCTCCTATCAGATTTATCTTCACCTCAGGCCAAAACTGTAATCCAGTAAGTTTTGGATCATTAGTTACAGAGTATTTTAAATAAAAGATATAGCTCTTTTTAAGCATGTACTTAGGTTTTTTTTTTTTTTACTGCTGTCTGATAATCCTGGGTTAGCTAACTGACATTTATATTCAGTAGTCTGCCTTTACTGGTTATGTCAGATCTACTCACAGTTAACCTATATAATTACTTTTCTACACTGCAATTTAGAAAGTTGATAAGGCTTGTTACCTATTGGGTTCGATTGAGCAAGTACTTTCCATTTTTCTTCTTTTTTTAATTTCAGTTCTGAGATAGTGGAAAATATCCCGAAAAGTTTTATTTTCTGTTCCTTACTTGCTTTATTCACTATATTCAAACTGTCTTTCTTTTTTTGTCCGCTGCAGCAGTGGTGGGTTCTAACTTACCTCGCCGCCGGTTCGCTTCCTCCCACGCCGCGTGGCCGCACCGCACGGCCGTGCATTCGCATTGCTGAAAACTTGGCTTCTGCGCATGTGCAGAAGCAAAACAAACAAAAAAAGTTAAAAAAAAGCCAAAAACAAAATGGCGGCGCATGCGCAGTGCTGGAAACTCGGCTTCTGCTCAACAGAAGAAGCAAAAAAAATATATCAAAAAAATAAAAAAATCAAAAAAAAAAGATGGCGGCATCCACGGACCGGCACCGACAGAACCGGATCCGTGACGTCACCACCGGTTTACTACCAGTTCTATAGAACCGGTGTGAACCGGGAGGAACCCACCTCTGCTTTGCACATACAGTTAGATCGTGACATAACAGAGGATATACATCAGGGATGTGTGACAATTTTACGATCTGTGGACTGTGACAATTTTACGATCTGTGGACCCAGAATTCCTGAGACAGCCATGCTGGCTGTAATTAGCTATGAAATTATTACTAATGAATAATTAACTAGTAATTAATTAAACAATTAACTATTACTACATATAATTTATTATATGTTGCTTTCCTTTGTCAGTTTTCTGGGTGCAAACAAGTATTGTTAATAAAAATAAATATTGCGGCTCATCTGGGTTTACCCTTTTTTTCTTCAATAAAATGATCAAGGCTTCATTCCGTATATTTAATTTTCTACTTTTTAAATTTCAAACTGGAGCCTTTTGTTCTTGCTTGATAGCCCAGGATTATTCCTAACTGGGTTCTGCAATTTAATTTTTTCTTTTTTTTTTCTTTTTCTTTTTTCTTTTTTGCTTTAGAGACACATACATACGTTTTGCACTCACATATCGTTAATTGTGACAGATTGGGTTTGCTCTCCTTCCCCAACTCATAGGGGATTTTATCTGCATATTTTGTAGGCAAACAATTTTGCAGGTAAGTATCTTAAGTGCTTCTCCCCAGAGATCAACTGACAACCTCTATCAAACCAAAGGCATCGTCTCATATTTAGCAGGTTTTGTTATTTTATATTTCTTTCTGCAACCACATTGGACTCAAAGCTGTAGCTTAACACTTTTTTCATGTTTTACTCTTTTGTTCTTCCAATAGTTTTCAAATTCCTGGTTGTAACGTTCTCCCTGTTATCATACTTTAATCTCTTTATTTTTATATTGAACTAGTTTCCAGTGTCAGCATAGAACACGTTGAATTTCTTAAACACTTCACTCTTATTGGGTATGAGGTAGGTAGAGGTAGTCCTTGACTTATGACCACAATTGAGCCCAAAATTTCCACTGCTAAGCGAGACAATTGTTAAGTGAGTTCTGCCTCATTTTATGACCTTTTTGCCACAGTTGTTAAGCGAATCCATGCAGTCGTTAAGTGAATCATGCAGTCGTTAAATGAATCTGATTTCCCCCATTACCTTTGCTTGTCGGAAGCCAGCATGGAAGGTTACAAATAGGGATCACTTGACCCCAGGACAGTGCAACTCTCATAAATACATGTCAGTTGCCAAGCACCCGGATTTTGATCATGTGACCATCGGGATGCTGCAAGTGTGAAAAACAGTCATGAGTTACTTTTTTCAGTGCCATTGTGACTTCAAACGATCATTAAACGAATGGTTGTAAGTTGAGAACTACCTGTACATGTATATTTCATAGGAATGAAATATGCAATTATTATTATTANTATGGTTTTTTTAACGGTTTTTTATATTGTTGTGAGCCGCCCAGAGTCCCTTGGGAGTTGGGCGGCATACAAATTTAATAAATTATTATTATTATTTAATTAAATTTGTATGCCGCCCAACTCCCAAGGGAGTTTACAAGTACATGCATATACATGGGATAGGATTTCCTGCCTGAGCAGGGGGTTGGACTAGAAGACCTCCAAAGTCCCTCCCAACTCTGTTATTCTAATATTTTAATGTTACAAAGTAGCTTTTTTCACTCTTCATTTTTATTATTGGGATTGGATCCCAAATATCTGAAAACTCAAGTTCCATCAGCCGCCTGGCTTATTTGAACTTCCAGCTGGGAAAATTGTTTCTTTTACTTTTTTTTTCTTTAGTTAGCAACCCCTTTGTTTCTTGCAAGGACAAACATTCACTCCAGTTGGTAAGTCCTCATTCTTCATTTTCTTAATAACAGACTTATAGGGTGACCAAAATTTCACAGTATTATTTTTATGCCTGCATCCTGTTAATCTGTTTGCTTTAGGCTGAATAAACTTCAGCAAATTAGTTTCATTGTGCTTTCCTTTTAAAACTACTTGATGGTTCTTTCTAACAGTGCAAAATTGATGCTTGAGCACAATGTCACGGTGACATTGCATAAGATAACATATGTAGAGAACATACAAATATGGCTTTTGGAATATCGTATCCCTGATTTCTTTAGAATTTATCAGACATTTCAGTTATAAAAGTTATATTACCAGCTTAGAACATTGGTGCACACTTTCTTCACCTGGAAAGTGGGTATCTACCTCTTCAATGCACCAATGGATAATTAGTAAGAGGATCAAGAAAGCTTTATCTCCATGTACTTGGAGATAAATTTGGTGCTAAAATATAGATAGCCGATTGTTAGGATTTCTGTAACCGAATTTCCTTTTCTGTATATAATCTATAATTGGAAAAAAATTGTAGTTCTTTTAAAAACTTACACTGGATTGCAGTCTAACGAAGTAATCCTAGTTGCAGTTATTCATACTACTGCTACCATTACCACTAATAATATTCAGTGAGATCGAATCCCTTAAAAGTGCAAGGTAGTCCTTGACTTATGACAGGTTGCTTAGTGACAGTTCGAAGTTATGACAGACCATGAAAAAAGCTACTTATAACCTTGGATTTGAGGTTCCAACAATTGTGCCTCTCCCCATGGTCCCATAACAGAGGTGGGTTCCTCCCGGTTCGCACCGGTTCTATAGAACCAGTAGTAAACTGGTGGTGATGTCACGGAGCCGGTTCTGTCGGTGCCAGTCTGTGGATGCCGCCATCTTTTTTTTTTTAATTTTTTTTAATATTTTTTTTGGAATTTTTTGCTGGTTTTTGCTTCTGCGCATGCGCAGAAGCCGAGTTTCTGCTTCTGCACATGCGCCATCTTGTTTTTGGCTTTTTTGGGGGGGAATTTTTTGCTTGTTTTGCTTCTGCGCATGCACATGCGCAGAAGCTGAGTTTTCGGCACTGCGCATGCGCGGCCGTGCAGCGCAGCAGGAAGCGAACCGGCGGCGAGGTAAGATAGAACCCCTCCCTGTCCCATAACTGCATTTTGGGTACTTGGCAACTGTCCCACATTTATAGCCATTGGCAATGTCCCATGGTCATGTAACTGAGATTTACAACATTTTAATCGGAAACTGGTTTTTACGTTGGGCTTCTGGTGAAAAGGACCTCATAGCGAACAGTGGGTTCCCTTAACAACCATACACTTGCTTAACAACCACCTCAGAAAAGGCTGTAAAATTGGGTGTGGACGTGTGGTGATCCACTTAATCGCCATCATGACTGATGACCAAAATTGCGATTGTAGTTGTAAGTCAAGGACAACCTGTGCAGCATTAGGTCTTAAGAATATCTGTTGTATGTGGTTCTGCCCAGGCATATTAATGTTGAACATTATTGCTTTGCTTCTGTCTAAAGATTCTTTTCATTTTTCCTGTGCAGTTTTAAAAAAGGCTCCCTCCTTCTTTATATAGTCAATGGACGGTGACCAATGGAGTAAAATATTATTTTCCTTGGACAAAAAAAACCCTCCCTAAAAATAAAAATAAAAAAAAGGCAAAATGTCCTTTAATGTCATTTAGAGAGACTACATGGTGAGAATTGATTGCTGCTTTCCATTCCCTTGAAAGTAGCTGTCTATGGTTCAGCACATTGTTCTTGTCAGGCTTTCCCTTCATCCTTCGTTCTCAGAGGACTCCTGCTTTGACTACTAAGTAGGATCTACAGTGTGAAGTTAGAAGGAGAGGGTTTTTTGGTTGCCAGGTGGGCTATCATTAAATCCTGGCTGGGTGTATGTGTTGTTGTTGTTGGTTGTTTTTTTTTTTTAATGACCGCCTGATAACACCAATTACTTCATAATTAGACTCTCGGGAAGGAGAAGCAAGCTTTAGAAGAGCACACTTTAAACAGATGGTGGGATTACCACTTGGAGTCTCTTTGGCCTCTCCTTCCCTCTTTCTCTGCTCATCACGGGCTCATTTTCAAAAGCAAACTGCTGTGCAGATCAGAGCAGCTTTATTTATTTATTAAGTAATCAAATTTATATAGCTGCCAATTTCACAAGAAGTGTTACTCTCTCAGGAGGAGATTGAGGTGTATGCAGAGAAGGAGAGGGCAAAAGAAGGAAAGGAGAGGGACGATTTTTTAAAAAAACAAAAATAGAAATATTTGTTTAAAAAAAAGAAACCTGTTTGAAACTGTTTGAAGATGTTCTTCGTTTATTTGTTTGCAACAATTACTTATAACAAACAGTCCAGAGGTGGGTTCCTACCGGTTTGGACCGGTTCTATAGAACCGTTAGTAACTTGGCGGCCTGGGTCGCTGGAACCGACAGTGACCTAGGCCTGCCATGCCCCCGAGCTGGTTCTCTCGGTGGTGCCATAAGTGCCGCCATCTTGTTTTTTTGCTTCTGCACATGAGCAGAAGCTTTTTTTTAGTACTGCGCATACGCGCGCACGGCACATCCCTGAGCGAACCGGCAGTAACAGAATCCGGAACCCACCCCTGAAACAGTCCCAGTCCAAATTCCTTCTCTTGTATTGCAGCTATTAGAATGAAAGAGAGGAACTTTCTGTTGGCTTCTAGCTTCCATTAGGGATGGTTTGCTTGCGTCTTTGATTAGGAAAAAAGATTGAATCTGGGTTTCTCATTTATTTATTTGTTTGTTTGTTTATTCAATTTCAATTTCTAAAGCACCCATCTCACTCAGCGACTCCGGTTGGCTTACAACTCAATTGTTTTGAACCCCACCCTGTCACTCTCAGAAGCTACTAGTTAAACTTCACATTTATATGTGTATATATATATATA
>QLTV01004101.1:3451147-3481122 GCA_003457575.1 Thermophis baileyi | reverse complement strand
TATCTCTGAAAACAGTGATGGAAAGACTAGAAGTAATTAATCTCTGTCTGATCAACTGCCGTATCTCCACTGTGGTGAACAAAAGTAGTTGAGTAGCATAGACTAAAAAAATAATTTCCCAAGGAATGACTGATGGCTGCGGCAATCTAAGGCAAACATATCTCCTGCCTTCTTTAAGTCAATTCACCATTCTCGCAGCCCCTTCCACCTGCTCTTGAAGGGAAATTAAAAAACACATGAAAGGTATGCAGCACAGCAAAAGGAATGGAGGTGGATAATTTTATTGGCAGTCTCCTGCAAAGACTAAAGAACATTCTGTCATTTTATTCTTCGATTGTTAGGAAAAGAGAGGTAGTGGCATCAAAGAATGGTAACTTCCATAAAGCATCCAGGGACCAATATCATCTTAAGATATGGATCACAACATATAGATTTTTTTTCTGCAAAGACATGTTCTGCTTTGTTCGTTTTTCCCTCTACAAATAATTTTCTATATTGCCACCTGTTAAATGTTGCTATCATTTCAATGTTATTCCTAAATTATCTCCCCCTTCAGTGTCTTTAACTTCTGCAACATAAATGGTTTAGATATTTGTTTTGCTCCATTTGAAAGATAAATTACAGGCCATCTCAGTTACGGACAATGCAGAAAATAAAGAATAAATTAAAAAAAGAAAAGAAACTGATTGAGAGAAAAGAAGTCTAGTTCAAGAAGGCAAATTGAAGCTCTTCAGTGGGCATTCAAAGATGGACATGCAGTTTCTACATGGAGAGATGACAGATCCTTGTAGTCTTCGACTTTATGACCACAATTAGGACCAGATTTTCCATCAAGTGAGTCACACCCAGCTGCTGTGGCCTGGAGGTGGAGCTCTTGCCTCACAATCAGGAGGTTGTGAGTTCGATCCTAGGTAGAAGCAGATGTAGGGTCTCCTGCTTGGGCAGGGGGTTGGACTAGATGACCTGCAAGATCCCTTCCAACTCTGTTAATCTGTATTGTACACCCAATTTTACCACCTTTTTTGCCATGATTTTTCAGCAAACCACTGTAGTTGTTAAGTGAATCAAGCAAATCCAGTTTCCTTCACTGATGATGCTTGTTAGAAGATGACTGGTAAGGTTGGAAATAGCAATCACACAATCCTAGATACTGTAACTATCATACATACATACCAGTTACCAAGGACCTGGATTTTGATCATGTGACCATGAGGATGCTTCAATAGTTGTAAATATGAAGACCAGTTGTAAGTCACTTTTTTCAGTGCTGTTGTAACTTTGAACTGTAGCTAAACAACTAGTTGTAAGTCAAGGCAATCTGTATGTTGGAGATCTTTAATACCCCTGTGCACGATATACCATGACCATGCTATCCCAATATTTCCCCAAAACATGGGAAACAACTGCATGCATGCAGAGATGATAGATAGAGATAGATAGATAGATAGATAGATAGATAGATAGATAGATAGATAGATAGATAGATAGATAGATAGATAGATAGATAGATAGATAGATAGATAGATAGATAGATAGATAAGCCAATATCGCAAGGAGTCCAAAATTTGATTGTAAAATTAAGTGAATATTAATATATATGTTCATAACAATGTATGTATGGATAACAGTATATGGGTGGATGAGTACAAGCCAAAGTATTACTTATACCAACGTTTCTCAATCTCAGCTACTTTAAGACTGTAGTCTTCATAGACATTGTCCACACATCTTAAAGTTGCTGTGGTTGAGAAACATTGATCTATACTATTGATTAGCTGGAAAGCAACGCATATACAGTATGTGTTAACCCACTGAAGCAACTCTAATGTTTACAGACCTCTTAGTTTATGAACTAATTTTAGAATACTCTCCAGTCATGCAGAGCCCTTTACCTATAGGCAGATACTACATTTTTTAGGAAACTATTTTTTTAACAATCAGGGAAGGCAGCTTAGCTATTTTATCCACACCAGCAATTATATTTTCCGCAATGTGACTTGGACTGTCTCCCTTCTCTACTGAGTGCTGTAAACCTGCAGTGGCCTCCTGGGTCTGACCTTATGCTCCTGCTCCTTTCAAGGATGAATTCTTCAGGGAAACCATGACAGGTGAACCGAAAATAGTCCCTCAGAGCGTACGGCTTTCCTTTTACTGAAGATTAATAAACAGAAGCCAAAGATGTTAGCAAAAAACATGAAAATATAAGATCTAAGAAAACTGATGAATAAGACAGCTTATAAGGTTGAGAAGAAGGTAAAATATTTGGGTATAATTATGATAAACATGAATAATTTGTTATTTCAAAATAACTTTATTATGACATGAAATGACGTAAAACAAGATACATCAAAATGGGATGTTAGTGGTTAAGATGATTTTTTTTTTACCTAGAATGTTATTTTTGTTTCAGACAATACCTATTTTGACAACTGAGATACCGTTTAAACAATGGCAAAGATATATCTAAATTTATATGGCAGGGCAAAAAAATATAAGATACTACTGTACAAGATGCAAAAGAAAGAGGAAGATTGGGTCTACCAGATCTGAAATTATGTTTTGCATTCTGTTGTTCTGCTTGGATGAAAGAGTGGGAGAATGTTAACAAATAGAAGGCTATTTGAGTTAGAAGGACATGATCTGAGATTTGGATGGCATGGATATTTACTCTCAGATAATGTAGATTTTAAAAATAAGCGGTGTGGTGGCCTAGTGGTGAAGACCCTCACCTCTCACTCGGAAAGTTTAGAGTTCAATCCTAGGGAGTCGCAGATGTTTCTATCTTAGGGTGCAAAGAAAAAATATCTGCTGCGAACTCAACGTAGGCATCAGGAAGGGGATCTGGCCAGTAAATGCTCAGCTCCATCCAGTCGCCTCGACTCTACCCCGAACTAAGGAATTACAGGGTTGTAAAAAGGGAGTAATGTAGATGTTAAAAATCATTATGTCAGGCGGGCCATTCTTAGAGTATGGAATAAATATAAATTTTGATTCTGCCTGAAAATACCCTTGTGACTCAGTGCAAAAAGCATTTTAAAGACAAGAAAGGATAAATAAACATAAATGGCTAACTTATTGTAATGTACTATAATTTGCTCAAGGGGATTGTAAAATAAAATCAAGACAAAATTTGACAATAGAAGAATGTCCTTGTGGTTTTCTTATGTAAAATTACCAGAAAGATTTAAAGTAGATAAAATATTTTATGGTTTTGAACAACGTAAGAGGGAGTTTGTAATAGAATTATATACTAATGATATGATATTGCTAAAATGTATAAGCCCTTGTTGAAACTTGAGCCACAAGAAGAACAAGTGAAAGTATCTATATACTAAAGCTTTCTGTCCTGTAACCTTTAACTGAGCAAAATAGTGATTCATGGGGCAAAATGTTTTGAACCAATGTACCTCAGTTGAATTAACTTACGGAATGCATCTAAAATCCAGGAGCCATGACTCCTGTGGAATTGAAATATGGAAAATTTTATAAAACATGTTATGACATAAAATTATACTAAAACATACCTCTCCACTGAGCCTTGGTAACAGGTCTTGAGGGTTAACTCTAGCTAGTTTATCCATGATCTCATGCCACATATCAGCAACTGTGCTCTGGAATGGAGAGGGTTTTAGTGACATTCCAGCTTCAGGTGTTGGCTTCACACTTGTTCTTTGGGGTCTTCTTGAGTCTGGGATGTAATGTTTTGTCTCAGCTTGTGAGAGCAGCTTCCTCTTTGCTATGTTGAAGTGTTGGGCAACTAGCTGTTTCTCAGTGGATGCAGTCTTCTGTCCATCCATAGTTCCCTCATATGTTCTCGCTCATTACATCTAATGTTGTAATAGCATTCCATCAATTCCAGGTGCTTTTGTCTTGACCATGTATGGTAGCCCACTTATCATCAGATTGACCTGGTTCCCCAACATCTGATGCCGATCTTGTTAATCCGGGTGAGATTTAAGCTCTCATGACTCCTCTACTTCATGTCATTTTCATAATTTAAGGTAGGCGGGTGAAAATTAGGAGGCCTTTGCCCAAGAATCCCTACTAATAGGGAAGGTCAAAGACAATGCTCTAGCAACCATGCTATCCAACCGTGTGTGTGTGTGTGTGTGTGTGTGTGTGAGAGAGAGAGAGAGAGAGAGAGAGAGAGAGAGAGAGAGAGGGCATAAGTGGACAGAAAAGAGTCCCTTGGACTACTCATACTTTACCAACCACATATGGAGTTTATTGAAATAGTGTGCAACCAATTCTCTTCCAGCACTGTGAACAGCTCCCAAGTACTAAGCAGTGAAGTGTTTCCATTAGCTTTTTTACTCCTGCAACTGGATGAGAAAAAAAGAGAAAAGCAAAAACATTTAATTACATATGTCTTCTTGGATAACTGTTATATTAGGTGGTAGTGGAGAGAGAAGGGTTCGGGTTAGCTAAATAACACACCACTACAGGGGTGGGTTCTAACTTTCCTCGCCGCCAGTTCGCTTCCCCGCGCGCATGCACATGCGTAATGCCAAAAATTCCAAAAAAACTCCCCCCCAAAAAACCCTGAAAACTAGATGGTGGTGCATGCGCAGTGCTCACATGCCCAGTGCCAGAAACTCGGCTTCTTCGCATGCGCAGAAGAAGAAAAGATTAAAAAAAATCAAAAATCCAAAAAAAAGATGGTGGCGTCCACGTACCGGCACCGACCGAACTGGCTCCGTGACGTCACCAGCGGGTTGCTACCGGTTCGTCCGAACTGGGAGGAACCCACCTCTGCACCACTACCAGATCTTTAGTACATTGTTGATTGTCTTGTCTGGGGGTGCACAATTCTAGATGATGTCTAGATTTCTCAGTGTCTTGATGCTGCCATCTGTTTATCTTGATTTTTGCAATTCAGATAAGGTAATGCTACTTCTGTTATCCTCTTTGATTTGAAGTTGGTGCAAGAAAAAAATGATATACACACTTTTAAAATCAGTTAGGGTACACTGTAATGGGCAGATGAATAATTTTGAGGAATAGTAAGAAGAGCTCCTACCAAGACAATACTGAGACATTTGAGAAGAATTTGAAAAGAAATTTGAGTTTAAGATGGAACTGTAATTCAAGTAAGCATCTCAGACAAATCCTTCCTTAATTGTCATGAAGATAAAAGAAGAGAGGAGGGGACACATTCTGACTTGTTACTGTAAAAAAAGTAATATTAGCAATCATGATTTTCTGTCAGGCCCCAAGAATCAAGAACAACCTGTTATTTAAGAGTATTTTCCTTTATTGTTCTTCAGCTATAGACAGAATCTTGCCTGATTAAAACAACTATTTGCACAACTACAGTACAGATATATTCTGGGAACAGCTAGGGAGGAACTGTTTTAATCTAATTCATGTGGACCACACTTTCCAAGCTCCACTGTCTCTTTGCACTCTGAAATGCAGAGCCTTCCTCCTGGGAATCCAGACTACATTCCAGTACAATTTTTCTAGTCTGGTCTACCTTGAATGATTTATACACACATGTACATCATGGTTCTGTTTGTGTGCAGACATTTACTGGCATTCATCTTAATCAGCAACTTCCCCTCTATTACCAGTCTTGAAGATAAAGAGTATAGCCTAGGAATACTTATTACCTAATAGTAATAGTTAAGATATAAACCACCTATAGCAATTGCAGTGGCAGTGTGGGAAGTTATAGTCAATACCAAAATGAGTTTTGATTATTAAAACAATGTTTTCCAAATCAGTTAATTTTTAGACACTAAGATATAAAGCCCACTGAACATGATGGCAGTTTCTTATACAGTGTGTGTGTGTGTGTAAATACATACACATATACATATACACACATATATATATATATGTATATGTATATACACATACATATACTCATATGTATAATATATATTGATAGCAAGAATATACATTGTCACTGCAGCATAAATTGATTAGAAATTAATTCAATTTCCAGATGGATTTTTTGCAGCCTGTATCTGGTAACCCTGAGCTGGTATTAAGACTTTCATCCTCTATTTCTGATTAAAACCATGGGATTTCTAACAATATTTTAAGGCTGTATTTCTGTGAACAAAGAGAGAGAGATGAAAGTTTGCTTACAAAATATTTGCTCTGTTTTTCTGTGATTTAAAGGTTCAATTCAAAGCAGGAACCCTAATAAAAGAAGAAAGAAAATTACCTAGCCTGGACTTGCATTATTTGCTTCCTTTCTCTTGTGCCTTTCCTCTGATCTACAAGCCTTCGGGTGGAATTATGACTGTGTACCAGTTAAAATACTAATCTTGCACATTGTTAGCCTGCCCTGTCAGGGATTGAATACTAAAGAAGAATCCAAATCAAAGTCAGCTTGGCATTCTTTTCCTCCCTTTAAGAATCTCTCCTTAGGACAAGTAAGATAATTGACTCCACCAGAGTCTGCTTCACCTCTCTGTAAAACAGAGATTCAGATTTCCTTAAAAAAAAAATCTCCACAAAACTCCACATTCTGGACAGAGTGGACCTCTGGTTTGAAAGAGCGATCCCTACGTTAAAATTGAACAACCCTCTCTCAACAGAGGGGGAGGGGTACGATACCACCTATCCCAGGGGTGGGTTAAGGCTTACCTCGCTGACGGTTCATTTCCTCACGTGCTGCGCGGGCGCACGGACGCATGTGCAGTGCTAAAAACCCAGCTTCTGCGCATGCGCAGAAGCAAAAAACAAGATGGCGGCACCTATGGCGCCGCCAAAAGAGCCGGTTTGGGGGCGTGTCCAGCCAGCTATCGCTGCTGGTTCAGCGAATGGGGGGGGAAATTCCTGCTAACGGTTCTAAAGAACCGGTCCGAACCGGCAGGAACCCACCTCTGACCTATCCCTTGTCTACAACACTTTCAGCAGTCCCAAGAACATTCCACACCCATTTGTACTCTGATTCAGATGACCCTGAAGGTACAGATAAACCCCAGTGAGTGACCTCAACAATTTTCAGAAAGAGTGCTAATGACCAGATGACTGCAAGGAATATAAATCCTTCCATTCCCCACCATTCAGTCAAAACTGAAGAAGCTTCTTGGATGAGAAGCAAAACATCTTCAAGGGAAAAACAAAGAAAGTCCAGGTGTCTCTTTGGGGACAAACATGACCTGGATGATTGAAAATCTTCACAGACAAATCCCCACAAAACCACCCCATATATTAAACTAAAAGTGCTGTCATCCTTCTGCACTTTAGTCATCTCTGAACTCCAGATGGAAGATGTTTTAGTTTTGTTTAGGAAAACGTTGATGTCCTCCTGATCCTATACTGTGATACAGGTCCTTGCTTAACAACAGTAATTGGGACCAACAACTCCAACATTAAGCATAGTCATAAAGTCCAATTGTGGACTTTATAATTGTGTCATCTTATGATTGCAGTTGCAGCAGTTCAAGTTGTTGTTGTTAAGCAAATCCTGTGGAGTTGATAAGCATGATATCATGTGATTGTGATCACTATTTGTGACCTCCTTGTCAACTTTGCTTGTTCGAAGCTGGCAGGGAAGGTCACAATCATGTGACTGGAGGATGGTGTGACTGTCATAATTGTGAGCCAGTTGCCAAGCGCCTGAATTGCGCTCACAGAGACATTGTAATGGCTGCAACTACAAGGACCCATCTTAAGTCTCCTTATTCAGTGCCACTGCCATAATAACTTTGAATGGCCATTGAATTTAATTATTAGGTGATTACTCATTAAGTTAATTTGAATTGTTAAGCCAGGACTATCTACATTGTGGAATTATAGGGATTCTGTATTTTGTTGGTTGCTTTAATCTGATTTGGGAAGGTGGTACTAGTATGCCTCTAAGAGTTGATTCTGATGGAAGCAGTCTATAACCCTTGTAACATAATTAAAAGAATAAATAAATACCTTGAGAATGGGCCCCAATCTAAACAAAAATGTGAACCATGGTTGCAAAACATGTAGACATGTCTATGGAGATTCTCAGTCATCCAGGTCATGGTTGTCCCAAAGGTGTGTGTGTGTGTTTTTCTGTTGAGAGAGAGCTAAGACAACAAAGTCCATATTTTGGACAGAGAGGATCGCTGGTTTGAAAGAGGTGTCAAAGAGGCCATCTATGTCAAAATTGAACAGCCCTCTCTCAACAGAGGGGGAGGGATACAACATCATCTATCTCCAAACTACAACACAGTCCTTTCAACAGTTCCAAGAAGGCTTCACACCAATTTGCACCACTCAGGTGACCCTGATGACACAGATAAACCTCCAGGTGACCTTAACAACCTGCTAAAAGAATGCAAACGACCGTCGGTCTGCAAGGAGTATAAATCCTTCCATTCTCCACCATCCAGTCAGAGCTGAAGAAGCTTCCTGGATGAGAAGCAAAACATCTTCAAAGAAAAACCAGAAAGTCCAGTTGCCTCTTGAAAAAAGCACCTTTGGAGAAAGCACGTAGACACTTTTTTTTTTACTGGTATTACATATCCCGTAATCCGTGTAACGATAATCCAAACAATCTACGTTCTTTTGGTATAAACTCTTATCGCTCACTTTGTTATACAAGTTGTCTTGAGTGCAATCGTTTCTTGTTCACTATGGAAAATAACTGCAGCGAGGTGTCAAGATTTGATGGTGCCTGTTTACAAACTTGGAGAGTAATTATACTCCCTTGTCTTAATAGCTTCTCTTATTGATGCTCCGCTGACATGTTTTTAAACAGTATTTGGTGATTGTAAATACTTAATGGTACCAATTCCCCACTCATTATCATATGTTTGCATTTGATTTGCCTGATTGCTGCAGGTGGAGACAATAGGGGATGCATACTGTGTAGCCGCTGGGCTCCACAGGCAGAACCTGAATCATGCAAAGCCAATTGCCCTCATGGCCCTGAAGATGATGGAGCTGTCAGAGGAGGTGCTCACACCAGACGGAAGACCAATTAAGGTACCTTCTTTTCTATATATTTGCAGCAGTTCAATGAACGAAAAGAGCAGCCTATGCTTGCTAACATAGTGAATAATGTGTCTAAAGTTACAGTTTTGGTAGAAGAGGTGAGTCGTTGGGCTGAGCATGATTGTCCAGGATAATATAGCAATAGCACTTAGACTTATATCCCGCTTTACAGTTCTTTACAGCCCTCTCTAAGCGGTTTACAGAGTCAGCATATTGCCCCAAACAATCTGGGTCCTCATTTTACCCACCCCGGAAGGATGGAAGGCTGAGTCAACCTTGAGCCTGGTGAGATTTGAACTGCCAAATTTCAGGCAGCCGGCAGTCAGCAGAAGCAGCCTGTAGTACTGCACTCTAACCACTCCACCACTGTGGCTCAATATCCCACTTAATTACTTACTCAGGCATTGGTAAGGCATTGGCAAAGGATTGAGAAGAGCCATGGTGGTGCAGTGGTTAGAATGCAGTACTGCAGGCTACTTCGGCTGACTGCCGGCTGCCAGCAGTTCAGCAGTTTGATTCTCACCGGCTCAAAGTTGACTCAGCCTTCCATCTTTCCGAGGTCGGTAAAATGAGGACCCAGATTGTTTGGGGGGCAATATACTGACTCTGTAAACTGCTTAGAGAGGGCTGCAAAGCATTGTGAAGTGGTATATAAGTCTAAGTGCTAGTGCTAGTGCTAGTGCTAGAAACCAGTTATGTTTTCCTTATGGGCTTCTGATTGTCTGCTTTGGAAATAGCTGGAGTCCATCATACTGTCTTAACTTCCTAGACCCATCATCCACAGGCAACCTGTAGCTTCTCAGTTATTTTTTTGTTTGGTAATTGGAGTACTCTGAGATTCAGATCTTCAGAAGCAAATTATCAGATAAACAGGACCCTGATTTTCCCATTATGTGTATATTTATGGAGAAGGCTAGAAACCAGGAGACTGTGAATTCTAGTCTCATCTTAGGGATAAAAGTTACCTGGGTGACTTTGGGCCAGTCACACTCTCTCAGCCCAACTCACCTCACAGGTTGATGTTGTGGAGAAAATAGGAAAAGGAAGCAGTATTAGCTATGTTCATTGCATTGAGTTATCTATAAAAATAAGGGCAGGATAAAAAAAATTAAAAAGAGGGAATCAAGCCTCCAGTAAACTTAATGCGCTTAGTTTACTTCAAGTTCATTGCACTTCAAAAATGGAAGAGATGTGGCCAAAATTCTGGTGAGCTTTAGGATTGATGTCTTTGATTAAAGATTTGTTGCTTCATATGCAATCTTAGATGAGAAATGAGTACTTCAAATTTATGTTGGAAACGTGGACAGCATGAAGGGTCATTTTGGCATACCTGGTGGATTTGTAAAAAAAAAACAAGAAATTTTAACAATCAATATTTAACTGAAATCAGAATTTTTCTGGCTGGGATTAAGGGGCAGTATATTAGAAAATAGACACAGAAGTGTTGTTTTTATACATGATTACTCATATGACATTATATGTGCAAAATGGAAAGACACTGAAATACCCACAATGAAGAATGGTTGGTGAAGTTGACAGAACTAGCAGAAATGACAAGATGAACACGTTCGATTAGAGAAAGATCAACAGCTACATTTAGTAATGATTGAAAACCCCTTGTAGTTATTTTTTTTTTACTGAAAAAGAGAAAAATGGACTTGTGATTTATGAGTTTGAAAATTAGAAAGGGTAACTTATGGAAAGAAGGAAATTATGATGTAACCATACAGAGACAGGGCAAAGTAAAAATTTATAACTGTTGTCACAAAGCTCAGAAGCTGGTTCTTTATAATCTTACTTTTTATTTTTCTTTCTTTTTCTTTTCTATCTTTTTTCTGTTTTATTATTTCCATTGTTTACTATTCTTCCCTTTATTTATTTCTCTTATAGTTTTTACTTTGTTAAACTATTGTTAAATTATAAAAAAATATAATATTACTTCTTCTAATAACAACTCTTTGCTCCTATATCCTTTGGAAAACTTTATTTCCTTGCTTCTCTTGATGGCATAAGCATGTTCTTATTTATTAGTTCTTATTTATTAGTTCATCATTTAAAAAGAGATGATACTAGATGTAAGTGTTGCTATTTGTAAAATATTCAACTTTGGATTGATAAAGGTGCACTTAATTTGAAAAAAAGTCTTTATTTTAAATTTACTCTGCAAGCAGTCTTAAATGTATACAAATAAAAAGAGAAACCGCTGAAATTGTAAAGGATATCAGGAATGGGCATGAGAGGTAAGGCAATTATTAGCCCAACCTAAAATTCGAGACTATAACAAGAACTAATCCTATGCAAATAGTGCTAAATTTCATGTATCTCTTAATAAATTGAGTAATAACATGTCATTTAACAGCAGGTTTTGCCATCAAGATATTCCACAAGATACACTAAACTCCAGATAATTAAAGTTTAAATTAATTAATGAACTTGCATTACACATAGTACAAATAATTCTCAGCTCTTCCTTTAAAAAAATCACTTATACTTCATTCAGTAAAAGAGACTTAATAGCTTGATCTTGACATCAATATAACTTTCTTCACCAGCAAAGAACAAAAGACAATAAGTGAAATGGGTAATATGGACAGGAACAAGGACAGAAAAATATGGAGAACAGTGCCCCTGTAGGGGTTTATTTATTTTATTCATTTTATTGTGGCTGCATAATCCAGATGATGAGTTATAAAGAATGATAGTGCTCTAAAGTAAATTTAAATATATTTTATTATCTCATTCCTTTAATTTATTTGGCATAGGAATGCAATGGGATATGAGAATAACCTTGGGAGACAGGAGGAAGAACCACAATCACGGCAATGGTCAGATAAGAGAAATATTGAGGCCAAAGCAGGAATGGGATAGAGAAAGTGTCTCAGGATTCTCTGGAATATAAAGGGCAGGAGCAGAGAGGCGCCCTCAGACTTGCAAGATTCTGTTTTAGTTTAACCTTACATTAAAAATTGTAATCGTTTTCATGAATCTGGTTTCCTGGTCTGGACTACCTTAAAGGGCTGACAATTGTTTTGTACAATCTTTCTGCACTTTGCAAACTGTTGCTCACCCTGAAAGGGGGGTGGGAAAGCAAGTTCAATATACAGTATATATCTTTCCAGAGAGACTATTCTATACTATGGGATCGTAATAAGAAATGGAGAAAGTAAGGATCATCTCATGATTGGTCACGGAGACCCTTTTTCTGATGAATTTCAAAATAGGAGACTAACTAACTAACTAACTAACTAAATAATAAATAAATAAATGTGGTCCTTTTTGTGATGAATTTCAAAAGAGGAGACTAACTAACTAACTAAATAAATAAATAGAGGTGGTCCTTTTTCTGATGAATTTCAAAAGAGGAGACTAACTAACTAACTAAAGAAATAAATAAATAGAGGTGGTCCTTTTTGTGATGAATTTCAAAATAGGAGAAGAAAGAAAGAAAGAAAGAAAGAAAGAAAGAAAGAAAGAAAGAAAGAAAGAAAGAAAGAAAGGAAGGAAGGAAGGAAGGAAGGA
Source organism: Thermophis baileyi (assembly GCA_003457575.1). NCBI lineage: Eukaryota > Metazoa > Chordata > Lepidosauria > Squamata > Dipsadidae > Thermophis > Thermophis baileyi. The sequence continues at coordinate 3,468,672 of QLTV01004101.1, read as the reverse complement.
AGGAAGGAAGGAAGGAAGAAAGAAAGAAAGAAAGAAAGAAAGAAAGAAAGAAAGAAAGAAAGAAAGAAAGAAAGAAAGAAAGAAAGAAAGAAAGTCCTCAACTTACAACTGTCACTCAGTGATTGGTTGAAGTTACAAATGCCCCCCCTCCCCCAAAGATACTTATGACCAGGTTCCAAAGTTCCACTGACTGCCTCCCCCAAGTCACATGACTGCATTAGGGGCACTAAGCAACTGGATCACATTTATGGCTGTTTGCAGCATCCCATAGTCATGTGACTGTGATTTGCAACAACATTTGTTTCCAATTTTTGGAAAAAATGCCCCATAGTGAACAATGGGTTCACTTAAACTGCCACAAAAAAATAATAATGTAAAAACAGGTCTGGTCTTGTAATGACTTGCTTTATGACCATCATGACTTAGGACTGCAATGAGCAGGCTCCATTAAGGTCGTAAATCGAGGACCAGCTGTGGTTGAAAATTGGTTAATGGCATAATTTTTTTTCCCCATTAGATTGCGATGTTCGATTTCAAAAGTGTTGACGCTTTTGTCTTGCAGGAAATGCCTTTTTTTTAAAAAAAAAAAAAACAGTGTTTCTAAACACATAGAAAGATTTTCAAACATATAATTTCCTTCCCACATAAACAGTCTTTCCAGCATTCTTCAAATATAAGGAAAAGCTGATGTTTAGTGCTCATTCAAATGCATCCTCCTAGAAAGGTTTGTAATAAAGATAAAAACTGAACATGCAGATGTTTACGTCTTTTCCTCAAGCTTTTGCTATTTTGGTTTTTAACAACAGTGCCAGTAACAAAGATATAGAATTCCAATACATACACATACTTTCACAGTTTGTGATTATTGATGCCAAAAAGTCCTCATCCATATTTAGTTAATAGTTTGCTCATGATGACTCTCCGTATCAGTGAAACTATGCACTCAGATTTATATCACCATTAACTGCACACGCAGGCAAGGTTACTTTTACACATGGATGATTTCCTTTGCTAGTTGTCTTTAGGGACCTAATTTTTCATAACCGTGTAAGGGGAAATTGTTTTCCTCTGATATCTAGTAATGAACCTCTGTGTTGTACTGTAAAAATAGTTTGATTGTTAAGGTCCCACTGTTGGCTGATTTTTGTCGTGGAATTGCCTGAAACATTAAAATGTCTTTTAGTTGTTCTTTTCTACAACATTAGTATAAATTATGATGCTAGTATTACTATTAGTTCAGGAGGGTTGGTAGTGTTATTTGAGAAGCTTTCAATAGCTTTATTTATTTTTTAAAATCCAGTTTATGTATTCTTTTATGTCAGTTTCATTTAATGTTAAGTTCTGATGTTACATTTCCTTCAGCATTGCTCAACAATGCATCATAGATGCTATTTGAGCTACGCAAACATTTAAAATTCCCACTAAAAATGTTAAGGTAAATTTAAATGGGTGATATTACAAATGCTTACACTTTGGCTGGCTTCTTTGTCCTGTAGCAAAAAATGGAATACTGAAAGGCAGAGTTAATGCTGCAGTAGGAATTCCCTAAACATTGGCCTTTGTTTATTACATTCTCCAGAATTAAAGGCATTTTGGACTGCTGTTTTCTAAGCAGCTTAAAAGATGGCCCCAAGCATGGCCATTGGCACATGGCCTTTATTCCATACCACTTTAAGGCCCAGCAGAAATTTTCCCTTGCCACTTACAGTGATGGTATAGCAAAAGGTATTTACATCTTCCATCCACTCTGAATTTCTAGAAACTGTATTTCAGATAGTGTTGAGGCTTGGGTCATTATGTAAGAACCCATCTGGAGAGAAGAAACTCTCATTATCTACTGCTCTATCTACTGGAGGGCACAATGGCTCAGCAGTTAAAGATACTGAGCTTATCAGCTGGAAAGCTGACAGCACGGGTTTGAGAACCGAATACCGCATGACGGGGTGAGCTCCCGTTACTTGCTCCAGCTCCTGCCAACTTAGCAGTTCGAAAGCATGCAAATGCGAGTACACAAATAGGTACCACTTCAGTGGGAAGGTAACAGCATTCCTTGTGATTTGGCATATAGTCATGCTAGCCACATGACCAGGGAAGTGTCTTTGGACAACATGGTTCCCTCAGCTAAGAAACCCCGCTCCCCTAGACTCAGACACTACTGGTCAGGGAAAACCTTTAACTTCTATTGTGGCTATCAGTATGGTGGAAATGTTATAAGAGAACTTCAGCACATGCAGATACAGCATCAGAATTAGAGTATGTAGGATTTTTTTTAAATTGCAGAAATATTTAAAGAGGAAAAGAGAACGATGGATCTTGGTTGTAGTTTAGGGAACGCTACTCAATAACCAGAAAATTTCCTAAGGAAACCTTGAAAGAAGACTTTCCCACTTCTATCTGGCCATCTTTTTTATATTGATTTTCTGGCAAAAGTAGTTCCCTGCGCAGCTTGTGAAAGCTTTCTCTTTTCAGTTGCCTACAGAGGGATTTGGATATGAAGCTACCCTCAGTTTATGATAAATAAACTGGATATGAAGGTAACCTCAGTTTATGATAAATCCAGCCTAAAGGTGAAAATATAATTCCATTTTTTTATAAAGGATTGTAGTGAAAAGAAAGAGCCAATTTGGTGTAGTGGTTAAGAAACTGGGAGAGGGTGAGTTCTAGTCCAGCCTTTGGCACAAAACCAGCTGTGTGACTTTGAGCCAGTCAATTTCCCTCAGCTCTAGGAAGCAGGCAATACCAAAAACCATTTCTGAAATCTGTAGATTCTCAGTCATCCAAGTCATGGTTGTCCCAAAGGTGCTTTTTCAGGAGGCAACTGGACTTTCTTGTTTTTATTTTGAAGACGTTTCTCATCCAAGAAGCTTCTTCAGCTCTGACAGGATAGTGGGGAATGGAAGGATTTATATTCCTTGCAGACAGCTGGTAATTTGCATCCTTTTAGAGGGTCATTGAAGCACTTGGAAGTTTATCTGTGTCCTCAGGGTCACCTGAGTAGTACTCCTGGTTCCTGTAGTCTGCAATTTTTCCTCTGGAAATCCATTCCTATTCCCACACTACTCAAAGGTATTCATTTCAAATTGTATAGCTTGGGACAACCATGACCTGGATGACTGAGAATCTCTACAGACTTTTAGCTATACATTTTGGGATGAACACCCTTTGAATAGTGTGGAATGGATCTCCAGACTTGTCCAGGTAGTTGCCTGGAGTCAACACTGACTCAATTTCATACACTCACACACATACACCAAAAAAAATGCAAAGGAAAACAATTTTTGCATTAAGGTTCCTGACTATTCCAGTGGTCAGTATGTATCATCAATAAAAACAGAGGTGCCCTTTCAGGTTTATGACAAATCCATTCCAATTTCCTGGAAGATTGTCTCAATCTTTAACCAGGACCATCCAATCATTTATGTGGCACTCCCTGCTTTCATCAGTAATGACTCTTTGAAATTAAATGTAAACCTTTTTATTGGAGACTTGAGGATCAGACCTAGACTTTTGACAGTACACAGGCTGGGCTTCAAACTATGAGTCTTCCAACATAGCAAGGACAAATTTAATTGAAAATTCTGAGAGAAAGAAATTTTTCTCCTTCTCTCAGAGTTTTGAAAGTTGCCACTATTCACTTAAATTGAGAGGATTCAAGAGTGGCATATTTAAATAGCTTTTCACAGGTTGTAAAATGAAACTGAATCATTCTTGCTAACAATTGCAATAATGCTCCATCCCATAATTGGGTAGACCAGGTTGCCCTGACAAAAAACACCTAATCTTTCCCCTGGTATAGCCGACAAAGGGAGGAGAGCCCATGACTTAGAAATTAATATATCTACCTAATATGCAAGTAGCCCAGGTTCTAATCCCAGAAGCAATAGCAATAGCACTTAGACTTATATATCGCTTTACAGCCCTCTCTAAGCGGTTTACAGAGTCAGCATATTGCCCCCAACAATTTGGGTCCTCATTTTACAGACCTCAGAAGGATGGAAGGCGAGTCAACCTTGAGCCTGGTGAGATTTGAATTGCCAAATTGCAGGCAGTCAGCAGAAGTAGCCTGCAGTACTGCACTCTAACCACTGCACCACCGAGGCTCAGAAGGATATGGCTAGCTGATGAGAGCTAAATAGCTTGAAATAGATCTATACTAGTCTCCCTTTATTTCTTTGTCGGTAAAACATAAATTCAACACAATTACAATAATGGTAGTCAGTTTGAATGGCTTACAGAGGAGGCTCTGTTTACAGAGAAACAAATTTTTCAGTGTCTACTTCAGAGGTGGGTTCCTACCGGTTCGGACCGGCTCTATAGAACCATTAGTAACATGGCGGCCTGGGTCGCTAGAACCGGCAGCGACCCAGGCCTGCCACTCCCCTGAGCCGGTTCTCTCGGCAGCGCCTATGGCACCACCATCTTGTTTTTTGCTTCTGCGCATGCGCAGAAGCTTTTTTTACTGCGCATGCGCACGCGCGCACCCATGACCTGCCCATGCGGCGCGCAACGCATGCGCGCAACGCGTCCCTGAGCGAACCGGCAGTAGGAAAATCCGGAACCCACCCCTGGTCTACTTGTACCAATGGCTGTCTACTAGCTCCAGAATCATAGGCAGCTTGATATGTTTACTGGGAAGTGACAGTGGAAAGAGACAATCACCCTTCAGGCTGGGCTTGTGAGCTTTCCAAATCCATTCAGTTGGCTACTGTGCCTAGATGATCTTTGGCCTGATCCAGCCTTGGGGCGGTTCTTAAATTCTTCTCATATAGCACTTCCAAACAACTTACTATTGGTGATTCATGTCTACTAAATTGCTATAGCTGTCTTGATTCCAGATATGAGTGAGTTCTCTGTACAGAGTGCATTCCAAAGCTCTGACCTTAGCAGTTGTTATCATTCACACTTCAAATCTTGGGCACTGTGTCAATGTCTCTTGCTAATGTTTGTGCTGATTAGAGAGAACATAGACCAAATATCTAGCAGGACAAACAGTTTCTCTTGTCTCCTATTACCAGGGAAGGCAGAAGAGAAGGAGCTGTAGGATATCCAGTGCAGCTTCTTTGAATCTAGAAATTCAGTTCCCAGCATCTCTGGATAGGGGAATGACATTGCACATACTTTTCCCACCAATGAAAGAGGTTCCCAGGAGAATCGCGCTCAGAGCATCCTAACATGACACTCCCAGTAAGAGCGCTGTTTACATTTTAAAGTTGCAGTTGGATAATTATGGCTTTGCTTTGACCTTTGAATGTAAACAAATAAATGACTGCTGAATTCATTACATCCATCCTGATGTGGTCATCTGACATTCTCCTTATAAATAAACTGAGTGTTCACAACAGGGGTTCAAAAATAAACTTGCATCAAAGGATTATAAACAATTCTGATAACATAAAAATTTGGTGCTGCAATCCTATATGCAGTTGAGAAAACAGAGAAATTTCTCTCCGACGACCGGCAGGCACACCCGAACCGGGAGCATTTGATCTAATCAGATTCTTAGTTTCTCAAGGTCAGCCAAGGTATCAGATCTAAAAAAAATTTTTTTTCTTATTTAAGAGTAAGTCTTACTGATCTCAGAGTGGTTTATTTCTGATGAAAAGGAGAACCTGTAAATTTGAAAACTATATCTGATCAGAAATTCCAAACGCATAAGGACCCCTTCATGAAAATAATGGTAATATTTTGTATAAAAATAGATTCTAATGTTTAATATTTCTATACTGCCTTCTTCAAAGACTATGTACATCCCTGTGGACAAACCTTTCAGGTGGCAGGCGTCACTGCAAGTTTTCATATCTCATGTGAGACCTGAACATTCAAAATAATGGGTTTGGGACATTTTTTACTTCAGGTAGACATATTTTGGATGAATATTATTTAGTAACTTTGTGGATACTAAGAGCCCAGGATTCTACTTTGCTGACCCATAAGCTTTTCTTGAAACGAATTCATCACTTTGGGTAGTTACTGAAAAAGTGTGCCTATTAGAGTCCACCCAGAAGGTATTTTGCACCAACAACATTGTGGCTTGCATCTCTACTTTCTCTTAAAAAATGAACTTTGGAAGGAAACTATTGACTTACAACAGGGGTGTCAAACTCAAGGCCTGCGGCGTGCTTAGATCTGGCCTGCAGGCCACCCTGGAAACAGCAAAGGACCAACCCGCGGTGCCTCTGCCAGCAAAAATGGAGCATGGGAGGGTGCGCCCCCCCGACCTCCGTTTTCTCTAGCAGAGGGCTGCAGGAGGCCATCCCGGTAGAAAACGGGGCCTGGGGGGTGCACATTTCCCCTTTTGCATTTGAGCATGCAAGAAGGGACAGGAAAGGAGAAAGGGAAAGAAGAAAGACAAAGAAAAAGAAGGAAAGATGGGAAGAGAGCAAGGAAGGAAAAATAAGGAAAGAGGGGAAGGAAGAAGAAAGGAGAATGAAGAGGGAAGGAAAAGAAGGGAAGGAAGGAAGGAAGGAAGGAAGGAAGGAAGGAAGGAAGGAAGGAAGGAAGGAAGGAAGGAAGGAAGGAAGGAAGGAAGGAAGGAAGGAAGGAAGGAGATTATAATGAGAGTGAGGGAGGGTCTGAGGGAAGTCCTGCCTTAGCACTTGGCCACCATAGGTGCCCCTGACATGAGTGACATCAAGCTGGCCATGCCCACCCTGACCATGCCCACCCCAGTCCCCCAAGGTCAAACACAACCCTGATGCGGCCCTCAATAAAATTGAGTTTGACACCCATGACTTACAGTATGAATTTGGTAGCTGAGAAATGCCTTTCTCCATTGGGTCGACAGGAGAATCCAGGATGGGACACTCTAGTCTTCTAGCTCTATAGACTGAGTTGAAATTGTGAGGACACGCCTCCCTGGTGACGTTCCCCAGTTTCAACTCAGTCTCAGCTCTTACCAGTCACTTTTTTTCAGCTAGGAAGAGCTTCTGAGTGAAGACTAACGTGTAAGATTCCCTGGATTTCTTTTCGACATCAGAGATCACAGTTGCAAGGCAGGCATTCTCCCCATGGCTGCGGTAAGAGGCAGGGAGTCCCTGGCCACTTCGGCGGTCAGACGTCATTCAAGAGAAGTGGCAGGAGTTGCGTTTGGCGACCCGCCATCTTGGTTGCCCTATTCCACCAACGGCACGCCCCTGACTATTCCTTGGCGGCGGACAGGGGCAGGGAGTCCCTGACGGCTTTGGCAGTCACACTCCAATACTGAGGGGCTGTGTTGTCGCGCTCTAGAGTGTCACCCCAGTGAGCCCTATACTACCATCGGCTAAGCCCTGGTTTACCAGGTGACAGAAAGGGGCTAAGAGACCTGGAGAGGCTCGGTGGCCATTTTTAACAGCCGCGTGGCGGCGCCTCTACAACTGGCCATATACCACCAACAATAGGCCCTGAACTAACCGTGAATGCGGATCAGGGCAGTGGAGGCCTGACCACGAGGAGCAGCAGCAGCCGTGTGTGCGCTTAAGTTTGCCAGCGCTCCCTACAGATCGGTGCTTAGGCACGTACTTTACAGAGGCCCAGGAGTGGAGTCACTGGTCACTTGGTTGGCCACACTCCTTGAGCTCCTATTCGCTGCAACAGCTGTGAGCCGCTTAAGTCTGCCACTAGATAGCGGCGAGGCCAGCGTTCGTGGGTAAGACTGGGAGGATCCCAGCTTACCCTTAGTCCTGCTAGCCTAAGCTTCAGGACATTGAGGCCCATTCCCAGCTTTTGTGGGGGGCCTAGAGACCTTGCCTCTAGTGATCTGGGTGGTCTCTCTCATTTTACAATGCTGTGCCAGCAGCAGTGCTTTCGAGCGTGTCTGCTTTGTATTCCAGATTGCCTTTGGGGCATTTGTGCAAACAAAATGGAGGATGCCGGTGAGAGTTCAGGCCTACCTCAAGAGACAGCCGTTTTGCCTCAGGCTTTAAGCAAGAGGGCTTCAGTCAAGCCCAGAAGGGCTGGATTGGCAGCAGCAACCAAGATCTCAGCTAAAGCTCGGGCCCACAAGCAATCCTCCAGGGCAGAGGAGAAGGCAGTCAAACAAAGGCATAAGGCCTTAGATAAAGAATTTTACAGAGCTCAAAGGGGATCGGAGTGAGAGGGATGGCCTGATCCTAAGATGACTGGCAAGGCACCTTCCTGCCATTCTGCTGACAGGGCCATGCAGCTGGAACAGCAACCAGGCCAGCAGAAGCCACAGGCTAGGACCTGGTTCCCTGAGGGCCCCGCAGAGCTTGAAATTGTAAATCCTGTGAGAATTGCAGATTGCTTGGTCCCTTTCCTGTCTCAACCTTTAGTATCAATGGTGCAGGGAGGGCAATCTTTACAAGGCATGGCTTGCCTGGGGAAAGAGACTATGGTTCAGGACCCCAGTAGAGAACTGGCTGAGCAGGATGACTTCCTCTTTACGGAACAAACAGCTGAGACGGAGGCTATTCCCGTCCCTAGAATGTTCCTAGATGTGATAAAGAGGCAGTGGGCCACACCAGGGGTATATTCCTGGCCCAGTGGGTCAGAGAACACGCTTTATGGCGTAGACTCAGAGCTGCTAGACCTGGTCCAGGTTCCCAAGGTTGATACACCAGTGGCAGTCTTGACGTCCTCCTCAGTCCTACCACCAGACGCTGAGGATGCTTTGAAGGCGGAGGAGCGAAAAGAGGAGATGGCTCTTCATAGAGCCCATCAGGCAGACTCCTGGGCGATTTGAGCTTCCACTGCAGCTTCATTTTTCACCAGAACATCGGTGCGATGGCTCAGGCAGCTGCAGGCATGGATCCCACCGGAGGATGTATGCGCTCATCAAGACATTTGCAAAATTCTTGCGGTGGCAGAATATACAGCAGATGCTTCCCTGAATGCAGCCAAGTTTTCGGCCAGAGCCATAGCTTCGTCGGTGACTGCCCGTCGTATGTTGTGGTTGCACCATTGGCATATGGATTCTAAGAACAAATGAAAACTTGCCTCCGCTCCATTCGGTGGGGAAAAGCTGTTTGGAGAGGCTCTGGATCCACTTTTGGTGGAGACCAGGGACAAGAGGAAGGTTCTTCCATCTCAGAGCAGGAGGTCGGATTTCTGCCTCTCACCCTACTTCAGACGGTCCTCCTTTCGGCAAGGGGAGGCTGGGGCAAGCTTTCCCCGTCAACAGAGGCCCTTCTTTTCCAGACCCACCTACCAGTCTCAGAGTTCGGGGTCCGGTGGCAGAGGACGTCAGCAGGCCCAGGGCAGGCGGCCCTTTCGGGGCAACATCAACAGAGGGTTTAGATGCCCTAAGTGACGTCAGGACCCAGGTCCCCAGCCTCTTCGCAGCTTGCTGGGATGAGATCCTGACGGACGCCTGGGTCAGGGAGATGATAAGATCAGGGCTCTCCCTAGAATTCCTGTCCTTCCCTCCAAGCCATTTCTTGCGCTGTTCCGTTTCCAAGGACCCGGTAAGACAGAATCTCATGGCATCGGCAATACAGATTTGCTGGACATTCGTGCCATACAACCAGTACCTGAAAGTCAGTGTGGGCAGGGCTTTTACTCAATTTTATTTGTCATTCCTAAGCCTTCGGGGGGGGGGGGTGGAGAGCAATCCTGAACCTCAAGGGACTCAATAGACATCTGGTCTACAGGAGGTTCAAAATGCACTCCCTTCACTCCATTTTGGAAGGTATCAGGGAGGGAGACTTCTTGGCTTCCGTGGACTTGACGGAGGCTTACCTCCACTTCCCTATTAGTCCAGGCCACAGGCAATTCCTGAGGTTTTGCTATGCCGGGTGCCATTTTCAATATGCCGCCCTCCCGTTCGGCCTGTCCTTGGCCCTGCGGGTATTCACCAAGATCATGGCTGCTCTGGCAGCTCACCTCAGAGTCTGTCCCATACGAATTCAGTGTTACTCGACAACTTGTTAATCCAAGCAGCTTCCCTACAGGCGGAGCAGGATGTAGACACGACAATCCGGATTCTTTGGGATCACGGGTTCTCGGTCAACCTGGACAAATGTCATTTGACACCCATGACAAAGCTTTTGCACCTGTGGGCACTCATAGATATGGTGTCAGGACTGGTCTTTTTGTCTCAGGAATGCCAGGACAGCATCAAGGCTTTGACAGGCCAGATTAGGACACAAAGAGTAGTACCATTGGCGCTGCAGTCCCAACTCCTGGGGAAAATGATTTCTTATATTACCATAGTGCCTTGGGCTAGGTTCCATGCCAGACCCCTCCAATGGTTTTTGCTTCCCTTCCAGAGGGCGGGCCACAGCACCTCATCATCAAGGGTTCGTGTTCCACCAAGAGTGCTTTGGTCGTTCCATTGGTGGAGATCTTGAGCCATCACACGAGGCTGTTTGTACAGGGAATCGGACAGACTGACGATTACGTCAGATGGCAGCCTCTTCGGCTGGGGGGCCCACTTCGGGTCCCAGGTGGCCCAGGGGCGGTGGTCACAGCAGGAGCTCTGGCACAACATAAATTGACTGGAGCTCAGAGCGGCCCGTTTGGCTCTCAGAGAATTCCAACAGGGGGTATCAGGACACCACATCCTACTCCTCATGGACAATGTGGCAACCAAAACCCATGTCAACTGACAGGGGGGGACTCGGTCAAGGTCCCTCTTGAAGGAAGCAGAGGCATTGTGCAGGTGGGCAGAGAAACATCTACTGTCGATAAAAGCGGAGTACATCACGGGAGTAGCCAATGTGCAAGCAGACTGGTTGAGCAGCGCCACTGTTGACCAGTCGGAGTGGCGCCTGCATCCAAGTCTGTTCGCAGAGTTATTGGGATGGTTCGACCTCCCGATTCTGGATCTCTTTGCCTCTCCTTCGAACACTCACCTCCCACGGTTCTTTGCCAGGTTCCTGATGCCAGAGGCGGAAGGAGTGGATGCTCTACGCTGCCCGTGGCCAAAGGGTCTACTGTATGCCTTCCCTCCCTTCCTCTAATCCCAGGTGTGATACGGAAGGTGCTGTCAGAGAGGGCGGAAGTGTTGTTGGTAGCTCCCTACTGGCCCAGAAGACCGTGGTTCACCGACCTGGTCGACTTGTTGATCGTCAGACCATGGAGGATCCCCCCAGACAGGGTCTCCCTCAGCCAGGGCACCATCACTCACCCAGAACCTCAGTGGTTCAGGTTGACCATTTGGAGGTTGAGTGGGGACTTTTGACACGGGAGAAGTTCTCCAGCAAGGTTATTCGGACAATCCAGGCGGCCAGGTGGCCTTCAACGACTCGTATTTATGATGCTACTTGGAGAATTTTCTGCAGCTGGTGCGCCAAGGGCCACATAGATCCTGCCTCCGCTTCAGTGGTGGACATATTGGAATTTTTACAGGATGGGTTGGATAGGGGACTCTCCCCTAACACCTTGAGACGGCAGGTAGCAGCCCTGGCTTCTGTTTTAAAGTTAGGGGACTATGGCTCCCTTGCTCACCATCCCAGAGTGCAAGCTTTCCTAAGGGGGGCTTCCAATTTGAAACCACCAGTGGTGCACCACTACCCCACCTGGGACTTGACCAGTGTGTTACAGGCTCTTACCAAAGGTCCTTTTGAACCCTTAAGGGAGGCTAGTTTACATCTTCTTTCGTATAAGGTGGCCTTCCTGGTGGCAGTTACATCTACAAGGCGAATTTCGGAGTTGGCGGCTATAAAAGCTAAAAAGGAAACCTTTGTGTTTCATCAGAACAGGGTGGTCCTGCGGCTAGATCCGGCATTTCTCCCAAAGGTCAACTCCTTGTTTCACAGAGCACAGGAGTTGATCCTGCCTGACTTCTGTCCCAATCCTTGACACGACTTGGAAAAGAAATGGCATACGCTAGATGTCAGACGTGCCCTCCGCATTTACATCGCCAGAACTGCCGCCATCAGAAGGACAGAGTCCCTTTTTGTTTCTTTTCAGCCGTCAACTCTAGGCCACAAGGTGTCGCCTTCCATGTTGGCTTAGGGCTTGTATTGCCAGGGCCTATGAGCTTCAGGCCCTCCCAGTGCCTAGACAGATTACGGCACATTCCACTAGGAGTTTGGCCACAATGGCGGCCTGGGCAACACAGGCTTCTGTGGAAGAGATTTGTTGGGCAGCAACGTGGACGTCTCTGTCACCGTTCATCTGGCACTATAGACTGGACACATTCGCTTCGGCTGAGGCGGCCTTCGGCAGGCGTGTTCTGCAAAGAGTGCATGAGGAGACGGGGACTTCAGACCAGAGCAGTACCCGCCCGTAGGACTGCCAAGCTTTGGTATGTCCCATCCTGGATTCTCCAGTCGACCCAATGGAGAAGGGGCGTTGGTCTTACCTGAGACGCCCTTTCTCATGGAGGTCAACGGGAGAATCCAGTCCCACCCAGTGGACTGTCTGGTCCTAAGTCCGGGAGCAGACTACAGGATTCTCTTCGTCTTCGTTTTCAACTGGGGAACGTCACCAGGGAGGCGTGTCCTCACAATTTCAACTCAGTCTATAGAGCTAGAAGACTAGAGTGACCCATCCTAGATTCTCCCGTCTACCTCCATGAGAAAGGACATCTTGGGTAAGACCAACGCCCCTTCTCATTTTTGTTTAGGGGGTTGCTTTGTAAGCACTTAAAAATATATTTCAAAAATAATATTACATCTTTTCCAGGAGTACCTGGAATTGCCTGTTAAATTTCCTAAGATTTTGGCAAGTTTTCTGATATTCCTTTGAATTTTACACAATCAAAACTTTGGTGGCAAATCTCTCTAGCCTTATGTAACCTTTGAATACCGTACGTAGTTGTCCATTTATTTACATGTACAGTGTAAAATGTAAAATGAGAAGATACAGATTCATTTTTTTTATCTTGTTAGAGCAATCTTCTTTATTACCTTGAAGTTCACACATTGGATATTTGTTCCAGCTGTAGAATTTAGCAGCTTAAATCACTTGAGCTGTGTACAGTTTAGCTAAACAAATTATATTCCAGAAATGCAGGACTCATGTTTTCTGTTGATAATTCCTTCTCTGGTTTTGGAAATCTTTTTTGATAGCACCACCGTATCCTAGCAACTTCTGTCTCCCCCTTCTTCTTTTTTTCACTCTCTCCGCTCCTTTCTAATATCTAAATTAGTCTCTAAAAGCTACCAGAAAGGCTGGTTTTAAATGAAGAAATATTTGTCTTCTCATGGACTAACATTAGTGCAAATAAAAAAAAGTACACAGTTGTTCAAAGAACACTATTTATATTGTTAATGCCTAAACGATGTAGTCATGTAATGGAATATTTTTTTTTGCTCTTTTTTTTTCTGGATGTAACTGGATTGAATATGGCTGGTAGGGTTCATTTCATAGAAACAAAGCAAGAGGTATTTGTGTTCAATCACCTTAAATATGCGAGAATTTTGATTACACAGAATTCTTCTGCAGTAGTGGTAAAGCAGTAGTTTTGTTCTCCTTTCCCCTCCATTCCCACTTAAAGCCACAGGATAAATCCCCACATAAGTGTAATTAGCATGGTTTCTTCTTTTAGGAAACATTTTCCTTGTGACCTTCCTTTTGAGATAAAAGCAATTTTTTGAATGCTATTCATCTTTTCATATTGATGTTAAAAAAATATGATTAAAGATGTAAAGCACAAACATCTTATCCCAAAATTGTGTCACTTTTTAGGTCATCCTTCCACTTCTTCAGTTCTAGACTGAGATGACCAACATGTCTCATACTAAAACATAATAAAATAATAAAAAATAAAAAACATAACAAAACATGTCTCTGCTAAACACCTAATTCTAACAGCACTGTCTTATGCTTAAGGATATTTACCCACGTAGTAGAGCCCTATTATTACTATTAAGACAAATTCCTTGCATGTCCAATCACAGTTGGCCAATAAAGAATACATCTTCAGCCATTTTCTCTTCTTTGCTGGAGTAGGAAATAATTAACGGTATATAAGAGTTACAATCAGCTACCTGACTTGATACATATTTTTCTAAAAACAATTTAAAAAAAATTCTGTGTAGTAGGCCTCATTTACTAATAGGATCATCAGGTTTGAGGAAATCTCAGATATATTTCCAAGCAGTTTGGAATGGTGAAATGTGTTTACACAGCATTATCATGATCCCTTGGTAAAGAATTCTTTGCAGGCCTTATACAGTTTGAAAATCAATAGATTAAACAACACAGACTGGCCAGTCTTGGGGTGGCAGTATTGGAACAACTTAGGAGTCTCTCTCTCTCTCCATCTGTCTATCAGTCGGCACAATAAACTCTCCCAAAAGTATATAGAACAAGACCAAATTGGGGGAGAGAAGAAGAGGTCACCCAAAGAAGATATTTGCAAATGGGATAGATCAGTTGTAGATCAGTTTCAGATCCTACAAGTTAAAAAACACCTGAAAACTTCTGTCACGGATTGTTTTAGGAGAAATGTTGGTGACTTCTTATTCTAAGCTGTCCTACTTCCCATTCATGTGATCCAGACCACTACATTCAAACACAAATGCAATGTGTGGGAAAAACTAGGGTGAGAAAATATAACACAGAATAACAGAATAATAGAATAACAGAGTTGGAAGGGACCTTGGAGGTCTTCTAGTCCAACCCCCTGCTCAAGCAGGAGACCCTATATCATTTCAGACAAATTGCTGTCCAGTCTTTTCTTAAAAGCCTCCAGTGATGGAGCACCCACAACTTCTGAAGGCAAGCAGTTCCGCTGGTTAATTGTTCTTGCTGATAGGAAATTTCTCCTTAGTTCCAGGTTGGTTCTCTCCTTGATTAGTTTCCATCCATTGTTTCTTCTCTTGCCTTCTGGTGCTTTGGGAAATAGGTTGACCCCTTTTCTTTGTGGCAGACCCTCAAATCAGGGGTGGGTTCCAACTTAACTCGCTGCCGGTTCGCTCCCTCCCGTGCCGCGTGAGTGCGCATGCGCAGTAACAAAAAATCCGAAGGGAAAAAAAAACAAAGCTGAAAAAAAGATGGCGACCACATGCACAGTGCCGGAAGTCGGCTTCTGCGCATGCTCAGAAGGAAAAAATAAAAATTAATTTTTTTAAAAAATAAATAAAAAATAAATAAAAAAAAGATGGCGGCCCCCACAGACCTGCACCGACCGATCCAGTTCGGTGACATCATCGTGACGTCACCAGCGGGCCGCTACCAGTTCAAGAGAACCAGTCCGAACCGGGAGGAACCCACCCCTGGAACACTGGTCTCATGTCACTCTTAGTCCTTCTTTTCAGTAGACTAGATATACCCAATTCCTGCAACGGTTCTTCATATGTTTTAGCCTCCAGGCCCCTAATCATCTTTGTTGCTCTTCTCTGCATTCTTTCCAGAGTCTCAACATCTTTTTTATATTGTGGTGACCAAAACTGGACACACACACACAAACAGCACATTACTTCTTTACACAGAAATATATAAATGGCTGCTATTACCGGGGCTGATAATAAGGTTTTAAAAATTGCCATAAGCCACGTTCTGCACCGTTTCCCCAGCTTGTTTATACAACAGCTGCCTTGTATTCCCACTACTGCAGAATCAGTATTTGCCTTAAAGTTGAAATATTTGCTTGATGCCTCTGTCTTTTGGTTTTTATTTAGAAAAGACCTTCTAAAGGCATCTCTTGAGTAGCATTAGTATTGAAAGAAGAAACTCCATGATTGTCTTTGGGATTTTATAAGAGAAATAGGGCACCGAGAAAAATACATAACAGCCTGTCTGCAATGGAACAAAGGCATTTACTTAGTCAGGGTCAGAGATGCTAATAAATCACAACATTGTGTTGGAGGAGGTCCTGAGATGTACAAGTCCCTGCAGAAGGACAAGATGATGTATTAGCTTTAGAGCCAAAAAGCACACTTCCTTCATCTTTCTTTAATAATTGCAAGACACATTTGCAACTGCATCTAGAGGTAGGTGCCGTTTATTTGTATTTTATTTATTCATCAAATGTGTTTTTAGTTGACTTTAGAGGTTGCAGTCTTCCCAAGAGTTCTTAAAATAAATAACATCCATATCATAAACATTGTGCATGTGTTAATTTAATAAGTGCTTATTAAAAGAAATTAAAATATAAAAAACAACTGAAAAAGTATAATAACCAAATAGAATATGTAATTTTAAAAGTAGCCATTTGGTGGTCTTCTTTCTTCTTCTTCTTCTTCTTCTTCTTCTTCTTCTTCTTCTTCTTCTTCTTCTTCTTCTTCTTCTTCTTCTTCTTCTTCTTCTTCTTCTTCTTCTTCTGTAATTCCATAGAGTTGTGGTTGCCACTGAGAAAACCTCTCTAGCACCTTACAGTCTTGCAGATTATGCCATCCAAGCAAGAATAGCCTCGGTTTAAAAGCAACATTTTTTTTTTATTTGGGCCATCTTTTCAAAATTATTTGCAATGTGGAAGGGCTGCTGAATGCTGTGAGTGAATTCACCAGGCAGGAGAATAAATATTGGTTCCTTAGAAAGGACCTCTACCCTTAAACCACACCTCTCTCTATTTTCTCTTTCCTCTCCCCTTTGAACATGGCAGTATCAGATGCAGCTTCTCTTTCGCTCCAACCAGAGAGCCTCAGGAGATTGGAAACCTCCTTCCATTTCTTCATGAGCTGGAGATGACAAAGTCTCTCTCCACTTCAAACCTCCATGTCCCTCCCTTCTTCCTAGAGATATCAAAGGCAGGGAGAATTTCCATTTCTTTAGCTGAAGTTGGGGAGATACCCCACATACAAACTGCCCTATCGCCTGTTATTCTATTTCCCATACCAGAGCCGCAGTATTGCAGGCTAACTCTGCTCACATTGTTCAATTCCTTCGATCCTGATCGGCTCAAGGTTGACTCAGCTTTCCATCCTTCTGAGGTGGGTAAAATGAGGACCCAGATGGTTGGGGGCAATATGCTGACTCTGTAAACTGCGCAGAGAGGGCTGTAAAGCACTGGGAAGTGGTATATAAGTCTAAGTGCTATTGCTGCTCCTGACACCAAACAACAAGAAGTAGGAAGGGGGAAATTCTTCTGTGTCTTCACCAGGAGTTCCATCATTGCAGAATTCTCCTTCAGTACTGGGTGGGGCAGCCTTGAGTTCTGGTTAATTGTGCTTATTAGAAACTAGGTAAAACAAAAACAAACACAAAACTTACTAACCCTTTTACAGCTTTTTCAAAGTATTTCCTAATCTATTTACAAATTACAATATTTCTTATTTTTATTTTAACATTCGTTAATATTTATCTAAATCTATCTTTAAAGAATTGAGTCTCATAATATATTTTCCACATCTATTTCTTCCATTTTACTTACATATAAATCACTTGTTTATCATAGGAAAAGAGAGTGAGAACATTTACGGTTTCGTCATAGATAGTCCCCTTTTTATAACCAAATTTGAAGTTTTTTGTTGTGTTTTAACCACGTATACCATTTATTCCATGCTACATAATATTCTGTATCTTCTTTTTCATATATCTCCATAGTCAATTTGCACATCACGGAACATTCTAATATTTTTTGAAACACCATAGAGGATGTAGGAATAATATAAGTTTTCCAACTCTGTGCATATACAATCCTGGCAGCTGTGGTTATATGCAGTATTAAATAGCGGTCCTGCTTTTTAAACTTT
>QLTV01004101.1:3412595-3445792 GCA_003457575.1 Thermophis baileyi | reverse complement strand
TAACACGGTGCCTCCCACTCCCAACTCCCTTAGTCGTCCCAGAAGGATACCATGGTCAATGGTATCGAAAGCTGCTGAGAGGTCAAGTAGCACCAAGATAGAGGAATGACCCCCATCTCGGGCTCGCCAGAGATCATCCATCAGCGCGACCAAGGCAGTTTCAGTGCTGTAGCCAGGCCTAAAGCCAGACTGAAAAGGGTCTAGATAATTCGTTTCATCCAATGACCGCAGGAGCTGACATGCCACCACTTTCTCTACAACCTCTCCCACAAAGGGTAGGTTGGAGACTGGACGAAAGTTCTTTAATTCTGCTGGATGCAGGGAAGGTTTCTTGAGGAGGGGCCTTACAACCGCTTCCTTTAATGGCTGCAGGAAGGATCCCTCCCACAAGGACGTGTTGACTAAAGCCTGGAGCCAGCCTCGTGTCACCTCCTTGCTGGCCGAAACCAGCCAGGAGGGGCACGGGTCCAACAAACAAGTGGAGGAACTCATCCCTCCTACAGCCTTGTCCACTTCCTCAGGAGTCACAGGCTCAAATTCATCCCACACAATAGGACTAAGACCTGTCCCCGTCATCTCAGTCAGACTTGCCCAATCAGAGTCCAGGTCAGTCCGAATTACATGGGTAGATTTTATTAATTTGACTTTGGTTGCTGTCTGAGCCTAAACACTTTTAGTTGACTTAAAATCTCATTACTCTCATTATTGTTGATGAGCTTTTTAAAGGATAGTTTCTAGAATCCTTAGTTATCTACTAAAAATAATATAGTGAGTTATCTTTCACACCAAGAGAGAGAAAATGTTTTTTGAATAAAGTATGAGAATTAAATTTGCCCTTTTAAAAATGCAGGTCAGCAAGTTCTCAGAATTAGCTGGCAATTCAGCAGGTTTGGTAGACATCAGTCCTTGGCTTGGACAGGATGAAAAACAACTGCTTCAGAATGATTCAGTAACCTAAGGTTGAGTGTATTCCCCATTATAAATAAATGCATTGCTAGAATATTAAAATATTTCTATATCCTTGACAATGAAACTTGGAAGATTTTGGACCAATAAAGAAACACATACATTGCCAAAGTAAGTTAATCAAGTAATTGCTCTATTGTGTTGAGATTTTTCTCTTAAAGAAGAGCAAAATAAATGTAATTAAGACAGAAATCCAATTACATATTTCAATTAATTTCAAGCAGTAACGCTTGACTGTCAGGTTCAAAAAATACTATAGATTTAATAATTTTAAACAGGTTAAATGAAAATGAGATACAATTGGGATGGATTTTTTTTCACTTAATCATGAATATAAATGTGAATGTTTGAAATTCTGTGAAGTTTTATTATGCTAAAACTGTTAAGACTTGCTGTTTTTTTCCTAATCTCTATGCCGTTGGTAAACTCCTTGTTTGCTCATACTCTATTTTTCATCCCATCCCTGTTTATATATATTTTGTGAAATGATTAATATATATACAGTATATACATACTTGCTATTTTAGGATCTAAATAAATGGCTGCTTTTTGTAAAACTGCCAGGAGGGGCAATCTAAAGTGATATCTAAAAAAAAAAAAAAAAGAGAGAGGGAATCTGTCTTTGCCTATCATGTCCCAGGCATTGTTTATTCACTGAAAGCAGTTTTATCTCTCTTCAGCCTGAAAGCTTCCAAGGACTGCTTATGGGGCAATAAAACCCAAACTCTCCCTCCTGTCAGGTTGAGAATTTAAAAAGACTTTTTATTATTGTTAATTGTTGATTTGAAATATTTATAGGATCTTGTGGTGGGTCACAACCCATAAAATAAACAAAAGAAAACAGTAAAATAACAGCTTAATTTAAAACTCACAGTAACACTAATAACAACCCTCGAAGGACAAAAGGCCTGGTCAGACTAGAGACACTAAATCCCCAATGTGAGAGTAAGTCTGTATGTCACACAGAAAAAGCTGCCTCCTACCCCGAAACTATCCCACCCTAAGGACTTTCAGAAAGCTATTAAAAACATATTTCTGCTCCAGGGTCTTGAGATAGGAGTATTGTCCCTATGATTTTGGTTCTTTTGATATAGAGTTCGCTTTTCAGTCAGTTGTGTTCTCTTCTAATACATGTTGGTTTTGCTTTTGTAAGCCACCCAGAGTCATTATGTAGTTGGGCAGCCTTGAAATAAACATATATAAAATCACACTTGCACCAGCCTGATCTTCAAAGAAAGGGCATTCCAGAAGTTAGTTCAACAATGAAGAAGTGTAATTGCCCACCTTATTATTAAGAGAATAACCCACATTGGAAAGCTGCATTTATGTCCCCAATTACTCTGTGTACT
Organism: Thermophis baileyi; assembly: GCA_003457575.1. Taxonomy (NCBI): domain Eukaryota; kingdom Metazoa; phylum Chordata; class Lepidosauria; order Squamata; family Dipsadidae; genus Thermophis; species Thermophis baileyi. The sequence goes on along the minus strand of QLTV01004101.1, from coordinate 3,443,477 downwards.
GAATACCCAATGTCACTTGGGACCTATGAATCATGTTTACTGATGTCGACCAAGTCTGCCTAATTACAGTGAAACATGGAGATCTTTTCTTGGAACTGCTTTGAAAAAATTATATCAATATGGATGTGTATAAGAAGCCCTTGCATATATAATTGCTATTGTATTTTCCTTTCTTCTTCTTTCGTTTCACTCTGCTTTTCTTCTGTTTTATTAAGCAAAATAAGCCATGCCCTTACACAATTTATCTCTTAATCATGGGACTGAGCGTTACTGCCTCCCAATATCTTAAAGTTTGGAAGATGCAACCTGGGAGTAGTGTGTCCAGAAGAAAAGGGGAGTAGACAGAGGTCTCTATGGAGGGGCATCACATTGCACTTGGGGCAGAAGCCGTTGCCTGGGGGGATGCCCAATTGGGGGTTCCTTTCATGTCCCCGGAGCTAGAGCAAAGGATGGGAGCTGACTCAACCCCGTGGCAGCACTCAGGTCTCAAACGTGGGCTTCCTAACCTCCAACCCAGGATCCTAACGACATGAGGGGCAAAAGGGCGGTCAGTGATGAAGTATGAATATCATGCTATCACAAGACAAGTTTGCCCCATGTCTATGAGTATTGTGACAGGTATAGGTACAAAGGGAATGAGGAGGGAAGAGAAAAACAATATGACTCAGATTCTAGTATATGACTAAACAACCTATGACCTCTTTGGTCATAATTTCCTAGAAATTTCCATAACACAACCATCAATGCCTTCAATGATGGCAGAGTTGCTAATGTCATAAAAAAAGTTCTTAAGTTATTCAGAGAAGTATCTGCCTTGAAAATAGCCCATGTTGAACTGTATAGTGCAGTCAAAGATCAAGAGTTGACCACAGGAAATATTCTATGACATTTTGTATTATGTCATAACATGTTTTATAGTAATACTTACGTCATTAAATGTTTTATAAAATTTGCCAAATTTTAATTCCACAGGAATCAAACTTTAGTTTCTGGATTATGGACACATTGTGTAAATTAATCCATTTGAAGTACTTGGTTCAAAAATTGTTGCCCTACAATTCACCGTTTTGTCCTTTTAAATGTTATAGACAAAAAGGTGTAAGCAGTAATTACTAAATTACTACTAGACTAAGCAGCCCAGAGTTATCCTGTAAGTAAGACGGACAGCCAATAAATTGAATGAATGAATGAATGAATGAATGAATGAATGAATGAATGAATGAATGAATAAGATAATACATAGCTGTTGAAGAATGTAAATTGAAGACATCCTCCCCTCTGTAGATGATACCCCACACTTGCCAGAAGTGAGGAAACCCTTGTAAGAAGGGAGGAGCCTTCAGCTTAACTAGTACTATATTAGCAATGAAGGAAGTGTCTGTTTCTATTGTCTGCTGCTACGGTATCTCCTCCTCACAGGACGGATGATGCACTTGGTTGTCCAGATAGCTCATGGGTTATATTTATTCTTGCATTTAAAACATTTCTTTACCACTTCTTATGACAGAGAATCCCAAAGTGCTTGACAACACTGTAAAACATCTCAGAATAGAAACCATCAAAAGGGGGGGGGGAGCAGTCTATTGAAAGACAAATGTTACAGGGAGGCAGTACTTGGGGAAGGCTAACAGAAGAAGCAGGTTTTAAATTATACCTAAAAGTCATAAGCCTTGGGACGGGTACCATAGAATGAATTATTTTATACAGGTTAGTTGCCAATATGGAGAAGGCTTGTTGCTGTGTCACCAGCAGATGGCAAAACACAAGATACATCAAGTTATTCTAGTCTTAAGTTACATAGTGCTCCAATTCCTTGATTCTGACTTAATAGCAGACTGAAGCCATTTTAGCATAGATATAAAATGAGAGAGGATCAAATACTGTATGTAAGGGACAGTGTTTGTGTCATGCACTGTGCAGCACATGTTTTATCACACACACACACACACACACACACACACACACACACACACACACACCACACCTATGATACCACCATTGTCAGGAGCCTAGCTGCTACCGTACATTTAGGGAATGAATGTAGCTTCCTGACCAGTTCCAAGGACAGATTTCCATAAACTGCATGACGATTAAGCCAATTTGATTTCTTATTATTTTAATAATAAATCTAGTCCAGTTTTATACTATTGTGCCTATTTCATAAGTTGAATAATTGAAGAAATGGTTACCATCCAGTCATGATTTCACTAGAAGTTCTTTCATTTCTAATAATTTATAGTTTACTTAATTAAATAACATTGAGTGGCTTTGTATATTGCCAAAGTCTTCACAAGAAACCCAGAGTTTGAACCCTTCCTTAGGCATAAAAGCTAGCTGGGTGACTTTGAGCCAGTCATTTTCTTAGTCCAATCCACTTCTCAGGGTTGTTGTGGGGAAAAGAGACGTGTTATGTATGTCATCTTGAGTTGTACAGAATTAAAGGGGGATATGATCACCATCCTCATCCTGTAACCCAGTGGTCTCAACCTGTGGTCTGTGAACCCCTGGAAGGCTGCAGTGTTGTCACGGGGGGGGGGCCCTTCAAAGGCTTGAAGAAATGTTATGATTGAAATGTTGAGTTAAGCTTTGGGAGTCTATGGCCATGGTCCTTGGCCACGAAATGTATTTAAAGGGGGTTCATACTGAAGAAAAGGTTGAGAACCACTGATCACCACTAACCCATAATGGATTTTGTATTACTGTTTTGAGTGAATCCATGGTTGATTTACTAATAGCAAATCATTGATGATAACAGTCATCAAGATGTGTTGAATGAACTATTTGGGTTTATTTAACAAACCGTTGTTAAAGCAAACCATTGCACAACATGATGTGTGCAGTCAGTATTCAGTGAAACCATGAATCCTATTGCTGTTTAGTGTTGTTGTTCTAACACTTTATGTGTTAACATTAACAAGAAATAGAATGAGTCTATTGTGAATGTTGAGAATTGTTCTGCTCAATCAACCCAAAACTTGTCTTAGCGTTTCATTTCTCACACTGTCTGACCAGATTCCCCTGGCACTCAGGAGCACAAAAAAGAAATATACCAAGCTCAGAGGATTCCATAGAAACATACCTTTCTCACACTATTGTGACTCTGCAATTAGTCTTTGGAAACCTGTTACTTCCAACCAAAAGATAGCACTGAATCGTCAAGGCCAATAGCCCTTGACATGTCTGATTCCATAAATAGAGTAGAGTGGAGTACTTTATTGGACAAGTGTGACTGGGCACACAAGGAATTTCTCTGGTGCAAAAGCTCTCAGTGTACATACAAACAACAAATTAATATAATCAGTGTCATACAAACATACAAACAACATTACAAGCAAACAACAAGGTAATATAATAATAAGATACCAGTAGGAGAAGGTAGTAGTAAAGTTGAGAAAGGATAATAGTAATACAGCTCTACTACATGGCAAATAACCTTAGGCATAAGAAAGGGCTGTGGGAATTAGGTGTTTAGCAGTGTGATGGCATGAGGAAAAAACCGTCTTTGTGTCTACTTGTTTTGGCATGCAAGGCTCTATAGCAGCATCCTGAAGGGAGGAGCTGACACTGTTTATGTCCAGGATGTGAGGGATCTGTAGATATTTTCTCAGTCCTCTTTCTAGCTCATGCAGTATACAGGGCCTCAATGGAAGGCAGGCTGGTTGCAGTTGTTTTTTCTGCAGTCCTAACTATCTGTTGCAGTCTGTACCTGACCTATTTGGTTGCTGTACCAAACCAGACAGTTATAGAAGAACGAATGACAGACTCAATAATTCCTCTGTAGAACCATATCAAGTACAACTGTAGAACTGTATAAAGACTACTGGAACTCCATTTTATTATTTCAGGGTATAATAACAAAATCTTGAATGTCTGTCAGGTTTGTTTGTTCCTTTTCTTACACTAAAGAGGATTGTGGTGAGTCTTCCTCACCCACTCCTTCTTTCAGGACTAAGCTGATGTTAATATACCCACCCTTGCATTCCTTCTTCAAGGTTATTTTTATACTCTTGTGCACCATACACATTAGTGTCCATTTGCATACCTTGTGGAACAAATTCCGCAGATTATAATTATGTACATTGTTGAATAAATGTTTTCTTTTGTCTAGTTCAAATCTTCCAAACAGCTTTATTTAATGTCCTCAGGTCCTGCAGTTTGGAGAAAGAGAGAGAGAAAAAAATCTCTTTGTCCATTTCTTCCCTGCCATGCATGATTTGAACCTCAGCTACCTTCTTCTTTGTAAGAAGTCTTAAATAGGAGCCATGAATAAATCAATTTGGAACAACCAGTTTGCTGGAAGCTCCTCAATCAAGGTGGGGTGAGGTGGTCCTTGTTTAAGAACTCACTTTTAACATCTATTAGCTGATGTCCAATTTTAGGCAAGCTAAACCTTAAATTTGAATGTCTTTACTGCGTTTTTGCAAGTTGCTTAGAGCTATTAAGGGAGTGGCTGATGTGTACATTTTCTAAATAAAAAAATACTGTTGGAAAAAATGTGAACAGAAGATTCTTTGCTTTAATATTCTGCTACAGCTTGGAATAAAAAAGTTAAGTCACAAAAGTGATTATGTTTGCTGTGTTAGCCTGACTTAATTCTTTGTTCAAATCCCAAGTAATAATTGCCACTCACAGAAAATTAAGCAAAGGAACAAATCTCTCCCAAAAGATGAATTTTGAAAAATCCCTGGGTCCATTGGGCAAATACAAACCTTGGAGGAAAAAAGAGTTACAACTCTCAAAGCTTGCTAAAGCAAGATGTAATGAGCTCCTAAAACCCAAGCAGCCAGTAAGGCTTTGTTACTGACTTCGATAACTCTCTTTTGCCTATGTTTTCATTATGCTTTTAGCTTCTAGGCTCCAGAGCACAAAAAAAAATAGCAATAGCAATAGCACTTAGACTTATATACCGCTTTACAGTGCTTTACAGCCCTCTCTAAGCGGTTCACAGAGTCAGCATATTGCCCCCAACAATCTGGGCCCTCATTTTACCCACCTCGGAAGGATGGAAGGCTGAGTCAACCTTGAGCCGGTGAGATTTGAACCGCCGAACTGCAGCTAGCAGTCAGCTGAAGTAGCCTGCAGTACTGCACTCTAACCACTGCGTCACCTCCCAAACCCTTTCATTCATTTGATATACAATACAACTTACAACACTAATAAGTTTTTAATCCAAATTATTCTAGTGTGGTGCTTTATGAACATTATGGAAATGGAACATTTCTTTTCCCAAGATTTCACTGATTTTTTAAAAAAACAAAATCAAATTCAGTGGAAACTCTCAATCACTAACCATAAAGGCAAGCTCTCTAAAACAATGCATGTGCACAGTTTTTTTCCTGGATAACTAACTCATAGTGTAGATTCAACAGAATTTAAAGGTAAATGCCAACTGTTTTTAAGATGAGATGGAAAGGATGGAGGGAGAGTGAGGAATGAAGGTAGGAAGGAAGGATCAAATGGAAAGGATGGAGGGAGTGAGGAAGGAAGGAAGGAAGGAAGGAAGGAAGGAAGGAAGGAAGGTTCAAGTTCCTTTCAGTCAATATTAACTCCTGGTGACAGCCTGAATAAGTCCCTGCAATTTTCTTGGCAAGATTTCAGAAATAGTTTGCCATTGCCTTCTTCCTAGGGCTGAGGGAGAGTGACCAACTCAAAGTCACCCAGCTGGCTTTGTGCCCAAGTCAGGTACTAGAACTCATGGTCTTCTGGTTTCTAGTCAGATGCCCTAACCATTATGCCAAACTGGCTCAGTTCACATCTATTGGCTGCTCGTTTATTTATACTCAAACCTATTTCAGTTACTAACTTGTCATACATAGACGTTGTACAAAAATAGCAAGAGGAATGAAATGCTGCCAAGGCACCAGATATATTGTCAGAAAAATGATGGCTTCCATTGTTACTGCTCTACAGCCACCCCTGAATGCCACTAATTTGGCAAAATTGATAGTTTAAAGATTCACAAACATGTCTCATTCTTTATTTGGATGTGCTACCAAAATTATTATCAGGAGTTTGGCTTGGCTTGACTTGGCTTAGCTTTGGTTTTTGGGCTGAGATTTATTTGGGAATATACCTGCCAATTTTTCCTCCTTGAAGACATTTTTTCCTCCCTTCTTCTTCTCTTCTTTCTATAGTAAAATGGACTTAAAATGGGTATCTTAACCTAAGAGAATGATGAGCCAGTATACTTTTGATTGTTGACATAGAAACAGATAAGAATTGCAGAGCCAACCACAAGTATACAACCTGAAGGAATGATATACAATCACTTTTATTGAGTTTCATTTCCTTGTTACGATAAAAACAAATAAAGAAGACAGTATGCAGATTTTCTACATACTTAATTTTACATAAATAAGTAAATCCCTAGTAGCTATTTTCCAGTCTAATCTGTCTAGTTTTAACTTAATGTGCAGGGGTATCTTGTAACATCTTTCAGTTTCATTTAACACAGTACTAGAGAAGTCACTGAAGAAGTTGTTGGAAGAAACAGAGTGAAGTTGCTCCACTCTTGAATAAGTTCTGATGTTTGCTCCTCCGGCTTTACCACATGATATTCCCATGACCAGAAAATTTATACGGATAGTCCTTGACTTATGACCACCATTGAGCCCAACATTTCTGTTGCTAAGAGAGACATTTGTTAAGTGAGCTTTGCCCCATTTTGTTAAGTGAATCACTGCGGTTGTTGAGTTAATAACATGGTTGTTAAGTGAATCTGGCTTCCCCCATTGACTTTGCTTGTCAGAACGTTGCAAAAAGTGATCACATGACCCTGGGACACTGCAACCGTTATAAATATGAGTCAGTTGCCAAGCATCTGAATTTTGATCATGTGACCATGGAGATGCTGCAATGGTTATAAGTGTGAAAAATGGTCATAAGTCACTTTTTTTCAGTGCCGTTGTAACTTCAGTCACAAAATGAACTGTTGCAAGTCGAGGATTACCTGTACTCACTGCCTTTTTGCAATGAGAATTGTTTTTTAAATGGCTATAGCAGTCACCTCTGAGATGATCACTAAAGGAAGAAATGATGAGTTGAATTTCTTGCTTTAGTTAAGGAGAAATGAGCATCTCAGACTTCTGTTCAGATTCCAGTTGGCCATCAGCAGATACCTGTGATTCTTTTTTTTTTCCATTTTTCCAATTTACATATCAATAAACATTTTTTAACAGTACTGTGTCATATGTCTCTTACAGTTATTTACATTTATTTCTATACATTTTTATTTCTCTGTTCTAACCAATTATACCACTTATTCCACACCTCATAAAATTCTGTTTCCTCCTTGCCTTTCATTTCTAATGTGAGCTTATACGTCTCAGCACATTCCAATATCTTATATATAATCATTTCATTAGTTGGTGTATTTTCATGTTTCCAACATTGAGCATAAACAATTCTTGCTGCTTTTACTATGTGTAAAATGATATATTGGAGTTGTTTCTTTATCTTTGGGTTAATTATTCCTAATAAGAATAGTTCAGGTTTAAATTCTATTTGTTCTCCTACTATCTCCTGTAGCCATCTCCTTATCTGTTCCCAATACTTCTTCACTTGGGGCATTGCCACCACATATGATAAAAAGTTCCATCCTTACTTTTACATTTCCAGCAGTCCGGTTTCATATTTCTGCAGATACCTGTGATTCTTGGCAGGTTATACCTTTCAGGTACTCAAACCAAAGCCCCATATACTGCAAGCATCCCTTGAACCCTTAACTCAGGAGTGAACATTAGAAACAATTATGTTTTACAGGAAGAACATGCCCCTAAGCTCCAAGCTTTAGGTTAAATCTCCTGTGGTTTAAGTCACCATTTAAAAGTAAAGCAACACTTCTATACATTTTAGGATTGTACTTTGTACAATCTCTGCTCTGCCTTTTTTGCATTCAGATGAACCCCGGATCTCATGGCAAAGGGAACTAATTTAGACTGGAGTTTCATTTCCCTGGCATGACACTAGTGGGCTTGAATTCATTCTAATTTGCGGATCTTGGCAAAGATCTGTTTTCCTTTTATTCTTCTGGAGTTCTTGGGAGATACAAAAAAAGAGGTGTCATTTGCATAGCACTGCTATTGGAGAGTGAGGAGAGGGTATTGGCTCTTATGACCAGCAAATCTATCTTCAAATCAGAGTTAATCTGTTCACTATTCCAAGCACAGCATTCTGGAAAATGGAAAGATTTTGTTACCTAAGAACTTACTGTTCATTTACTATGTGTGGTACTTGTGTTCTTATCAGCAGTCCCTCATCTTGAGCAGCTGAGTAACTACATTTTTCTGGAAATTTCATATATTTCTGCCTCAAAGCCTGATATTGGGATCACTGTATTCAAGAAAGGCCATTGCAATATCTATGTCACCAAATCCCTTTGGATCAAAATACTCTCAAATAACCAGATTTCTGGCTGGAGTTCAAGAAACTCCTGTTAAAAAAAATGCTACTCACCAAATATGGAATATAAGCTTTTAAAAACTGGGGCATAAGAATAGAGCTCTTGGGAAAATCTTTCGAAATATAGTTTTTATGATAGATGTATACAATAGATGGAAGCAGACATATATTCAAGAAGCCTTTGTACCTGGAAGTCACCAGCATCTTTACTGTTAAGATTTCCAAAATTTTCAAATGCATCTAATTTGTCTCCAAATATTCTGGATGCCTCTCTTTACAAAATAAAGAGACTGCTCTGGGAGCAAACATATGGTCCTTATTAACGCTCTGGGAAGGGGCATATGGCCTCTAAGGTTGTCATGGAGACAACTCTGAGTAAAACAGGCCAAACAGCAACAATTTCAAAAATTCATTCTTCCTTAATATTATGATCTGTACAGAACCAATCTTTTTCTCTCCCTCCCCATGCAGAATTCTAACACTAGGATTTCAATATGGTGTCCATGGGCACCAAAGTGTCTGTAGTCCTGTCTTTCGGTGGCCATAATGCCTCATCTGATTTTAACTTCAAAGCAATGATGATGATGATGATGATGATGATGATGATGATGATGATGATGATGATGATGATGATGATGATGATGATGATGACAGCAATAGCACTTCGACTTATATACCGCTTCACAGAGTTTACAGCCCTCTCTAGGTGGTTTACAGAGTCAGCATATTGCCCCCAACAATTTGGGTCCTCATTATACCCACCTCGGAAAGATGGAAGGCTGAGTCAACTTTGAGCCTGGTGAGATTTGAACTGCCAAATTGCAGGCAACCAGCAGTCAGCAGAAGTAGCCTGTAGTACTGCACTCTAACCACTGCGACACTGGGGCTCATGAATGATATCCATTCAGTTGAGTCCAACACTTGGCAATTCTATGGTTCTCTCCACATCTTTCGATCCTACACTACTTCTTTGAGTTTTTCTATGTTCTGGCTGGAGTCAGCTTTGATGGTGTTCAAAGCAAAACACTATGTTATTTTACAAAAATATCTCTTAGCCCCCAGCTTTCCTAGAGTTCTTAGAAAGTAACAACAATGGATCGCTCATTGCTTTATTTGTAAGTTTACCCCACTGTCCAGGAGACAGAAGTCATTTGTGGATCCCACTTGGAGATAATAAGAACATTCCTGTTTGGGATCAACTGTGCCCAGAATAGTAGCCATTTTAAGAATTCTACTATGGCAATCCTTTTTGTTGAATCTTCCCATCATGCATTCCGGATGTGCTTCTGAATAATAACACACATTTTGGGGGATGCTTGAACACGAATAAGAAGTATGAACAAGAACAAGAAGCTTTTGTGGAATTTATTTGAATGGCTAGCTCAGATGGAACACATCAGATCTAGGACATAACAATATTTCCCTAAATATTTTTCATGAACACAAATAAGGGGGAAAAAATAACATCAGCAGTATGCATCTATTATATACTTTTGACCAGAAGGTTCCTGTGGTTCTTCCAGTAGTTTGAAATCAATAATTATGCATGCAGCTGACATGTCTGCAGCAAAACCAAAAGATAAAACATCCGCTGTAGCAATAAAGGATAGGAATTGCAATAACAACAGGATCTTTTTCTGTTAGTTTAAAGTCATGACAAGTCCATTTAATCTGGTCTACCATTCAGAATCTTGTCATTGCACCCTGACAGTACAGATAAGAATGTATCAGTCAAAAACATCCATTCTCCTAATAGTCTATCCCAGCTAAAAAGTAAATTGAATAATAAATGCACTGCAAAAACAACATGTTGAAATGCAAGATAACAGTAAGAAGGCTTATTCCAGTTTACAAGCTAGAAAATACAGTCATATTTAATATAAAAATTGTGTCATACGGCATGTGTTAGTATTACACAGAATCTACCTATAGAATTACACGCCTTGAAAATCAACTACTCCAATGCATGGAATTTCCACTTACAGCTGGTATGTGCTGGAATCTGTTCTTGATCCTATTTACTTCTTACACCCTTTTTCTTCAGTGATTGGGGTTTTTAGTACCATGTTATGCTCAGAATAGTCAGGTCTGTCATCCTTTGTGGCCTCTGATGATGAAGTGCAGTCAACCATGACCGCAAAGCCATACTAATGTTTTCTCTTGGATGTCCTTCCATTCCCTTAAGCAGAAAATGGATAAGATACATATCATATTTCAGATTGCTCTTCTTTTCTATTTTCCACTGTGTCTTTTCTTATTTGTCTCCAAGATTCCAGGATTACTCCATTTCCACCATAATAGCCTTTGGATCTTTGAGTAACGATTAGCTAGCTTTGTGCTGAATTATTAATATCACACTGTCATTTGTTAATTTTATTTATGATATGGGGGGGGGCGGTTCTGAGGGAGAAATCTGTACAACAGCAACAATCCCAATTGATCCCTAGAGCTCTAGAACAGAGGTCTTCAAACTTGGCAACTTTAAGACTTGTGGACTTCAACTTCCAGAATTCTCCAGCCAGCATAGCTGGCTGGAGAATTCTGGGAGTTGAAGTCCACAAGTCTTAAAGTTGCCAAGTTTGGGGACCCCTGCTCTAGAATGAACAGAATCTCATATCCAGTGATCTGTGGGGCAGTGCCCCAGAAAGCTATAAGGGATTCCCAAATAACAATCACCACATCACACCACACTGACACCACACTCAAAACCTAGCTGGGCATATTTCCAAATGGGCAAACCCCCTCCCCTCTTCTGGACCCAGTTAGGTCTTGGTAATACATGTTAAATACTTGCTAAAAGAATAGAATCCAGTTGAGCCATTATAGATGAGGAAGGCTTAATCCCTTTTACTGACAGGCCCAGAAAGTCAATCAGCATTGGATAATCAAGTAGAGAAGTGAAGAGTCTCTTTTAAAATGTTTAGAAGATAAATATAAAAGTTTTCTGCTCAAGGAGAGTGAACAATGGAGTTCTGATTTTAAAGAAGTTTGACAAGTCTTCAGAAAGACTATGACAGAAAAAGAAGTTCATCCCCTAGAGTTTTAGGAGAGCTGATCTAATCTTAGAAGAAAAAGATTGAGAGAAAGCTTGAGTGACAGAGAAATAAAACAGTATGATTATAGTAACATTGTAAAGAGACCAAACAAAACTCTAGCATAAAGAATCTAAAGTTCTGACAACATAAAGAAAGCTAAGAAAAGCTTTTGAATGATATGAAGTTATTTGTCTTCACTTCTGTTGCTTTTAATAAATTGTGTTTGTTTTGGAAATCCTTTGTCATCCAATTCTAGTTAATAAGTTCACACTTACTAGAAGAAATAATAATATCCAATAAGCTAAGGAGGTCTGACTATAAACCGAGGTAGATCAACAGATCAACAATGGTGCTGAATTGTGTAGTGGAATGTAGCCTGGATTCCCAGGAGGGAGGGGCTGCATTCCAGAGGGCGAAAAGACAGTGAAGCATGGAATGCTTGGTGGGAGGAAAAGGATAAAAATGGCTCCCTCCCTAGCAATTCCTGAGTATACCGTATCTATAGTCATGCAAATAGTTGCTTTCATTTAATTCTATCTATAGGTGAGGAACAGTAAAGGAAACTACTCCGAAGTAACTTTGTCTTTCTTGTTTCTTGATGGGGCAGACAATGGTGCTTATAAGAAGCAAATGATTGTAAGAGGAGAGTACACCATTTTTTTCAAGTGGGGAGGAATAACTCTATCTGACTTCTGAATTAGCACATATTCAGCCCTCCCCAATGAAAAGCAGGGGAGAAATCCAGTCCCATCTCTCAGATAACATTGCTATCACCTCTCTGCCACCTGCAGCCCTTACAGAATAAAGAAAACGGTAGGGATGCAATTATGAGTATTGCAAGTTTTTTGTTGGAAGAATAGCACTGTGTAAACAAGACATTGGAAAGAAATGCTGTACCAAGCATGATCCAGGCACATTCCTTATCAAGAATGATAAAAGCTTTTATATGGGCTTGTAAATGTTTTTTGACATCTCTTTCCTTATTTTATTTTGGCCAATGATGTTTCCTTTTGGGCTCTACCTTTCTATGAACATCCTTATTTTTATTTTGGTGGTGCATGTGTTTTTACATGGGCGATAATTATAATTATAACATAATTATGAATGATAACCAAAATATACTATGTTTGACTTCCACATATGACATAGTCTGTTGAAGATGGCTGTCGTATGAAAACAAAAAATTACTGCCTTGTATTCTACTGTGGGGAAAAAAATCAAGTGTTTGGTTAATTAAGGAGCATCTTTAGTAGCACCCTGAGAATAATATTGTTTCCTGACAGGCACTCATCTAACCATTATCTGGAACAAAACCTGCTTTGGTGTGAATTGCAGCCAGCTCTGCAGCACACTTTCTATTTTCTCCTGATATAATGCTTATGGAAATCATTAGGGCTCTTCGGTTTATTCAGATTATTACATTGGGCCCTGGAGTAAGGATGGAACTCGGAATTTTTCCTGAGACCTACGTTTTCTCCCCTGCTTAAGAAATCAGTCAGAAAATATTGAATTATTTGTATATGACATGTTGGATGTTAAGGCAACCTTTTGATCCTAGCAAGTCTCTCTAACACAATTCACTAGAGTGTTATTTAGAATTGCCCGGTGGGGGGGGGGGAGAAATTGAATGCAAAGTTCCTAGAAGAACCTGATATCTTTGGAGATTCTCAGTCATCCAGGTCATGGTTATCCCAAAGGTGCTTTTTCAAAAGGCAACTTGGACTTTCTTTGTTTTTCCTTCAAGATGTTTCGCTTCTCATCCAAGAAGCTTCTTCAGTTCTTACTGAAGAAGCTTCTTGGATGAGAAGCTAAACATCTTCAAGCAAAAACCCAGCTGCTGTGGCCTAGAGGTGGAGCTCTTGCCTCACAATCAGGAGGTTGTGAGTTAGATCCTAGGTAGAGGCAGATGTAGGATCTCCTGCTTGGGCAGGGGGTTGGACTAGATGACCTGTAAGGTCCCTTCCAACTCTGTTAATCTGTTAAAAACAAAGGAAGTCTAGTTGCTTTTTGAAAAAAACACCTTTGGGATAAGAACCAGATAATGTTACTTACAGTATCTATAGTATATGAAGCTTTCTGCCTCTTAAGGATTAGGATATCATTTTAAGCCAATGGGCACTTAGAAATTTTCAGCATGACTGATGGGCAAGTACGATCAAATCTGTGACCCAACTTTTACCCAAGTGGGCAACTGGGTATTTTGCTCCCAGTCATTCCTCCAGTCTTCCACCAGCCGCAGCTTTTCCACCAATCAAAATTGATTTTTGTGTTCCAAATAATTCCTAAATGTATCAAGCTGGCTTTGAAGCATATTTGGCCTGGGGATATGACATGACATGGCATCCATCAGGGTCAGTAAAGGAGGGCAAGCAATAAAACATGTATCATGTTGTCATGACATAAATATTGCAATGCACATACTTGCATCAGATGCAAGAGATTTGCATTATGAAAAGTTTGTGTTGGCTTTTTGCATTGTGATTTGCTGTGCTCACTACTATGGCAAGAATCTGTTAATATAATCAGCACAGGGTAGAGTTGATAGCTCATCTGGCAGGTGGAGGTGGATTAATTTCTTTTACACCTGACATAAGGTAAATCAGTATATTCATCGTTTGTACTTTATTGAACAAAGAATGATTCTGTAAAATAACAGCAGTACAAACAAAACAAGTAGCAATCAAATTCATCTTTCAGTGATATGCAAATATGGGCAAACCATCTATAGTTGAAGCAAACAGTTTATTATATAATATTATATTTGAGAAAGAAAAAAAAAAACCAGAAACTTGCCTTATAGACAATACAACTTTATGTAAGTGATGTCTTTTACTATATTAACCTATTTAGTAAATAGGTTAATTAACATATTTCTTAGTTTGAAAAATACCATGAACTGCAATGTACAATGTACTAGGTTCTCACAATATATTAATCTGCACATGAACCAAGCTGTGTTGTGCAAATGCAGCTGTTTGGTCTTTATGGTCTGTTCCACCTTCCCATGACCTTTTTTGGCAGTTCCCAGAGCTTTCCAAGTCATAGCAGCAAAATATCTTGGTGTATCATTTTTGACAGTATGATTTTTTAAATGGTATTTGTAGGAGAAAGGTTAAAACAAATGTTTTAAGTTTGACATGACATAATGCACTGATTATGCATTAAAAAGTTTGTGCCCAGGGTGACTTACAAAATTTGAAAAGCATAAAAATGAAAACCCTTCATTAAATAATTAGATGTTCATATTTTCGCTTGTTAGAGAATCTGCCTGAGCCACTGTATTCTACCAATTGATACCACTAAAAGTGTCCTTTTGCACATTGATTTAGAAGCATAGATTTACATGAGAGGGGACGGTCCAGGGGTGAAATCCAGCAGGTTCTGACAGGTTCTGGAGAACCGGTAGCAGAAATTTTGAGTAGTTCGGAGAACCGGAAAATACCACCTCTGTCTGGCCCCAGAGTGGGGTGGGAATGGAGATTTTGCAACATCCTTTCCCCAGGAGTGGGGAGGGAATGGGGATTTTGCAATATCCTTTCCCCAGGAGTGGGGAGGGAATGGGGATTTTGCAATATCCTTTCTCCAGGAGTGGGGAGGGAATGGGGATTTTGCAGTATCCTTCCCCTGGAGTGGGGTGGGAATGGTGATTTTGCAGTATCCTTCCCCTGCCATGCCCACCAAGCCACACCCATCAAGCCACACCACACCCACCAAGCCACGCCCACAGAACTAGTAGTAAAAAAAATTGGATTTTACCACTGGGACGGTCTCAATCATTAAGCAAAGCAGTTGTTCAACAAGGTGCCCAGGTAGCTGTTTCACTCAATGACTGCAAATTTAGCACTCTCAGTTGTGGCTGTTAAGTGATTGTTGAGAGAATGTAGCAAAAGAGCTGCCAGCTGAATTCAACTCTAGCAGGCTACAGGAATGGAGGGCAGATCTTCAGCAACTGAGCTCCGTTTCTCTAGCTCACCAGAGTTCAGCTCCCTTTTGTACACAGAAGAAAACTGCTCCGGCAGGCTGTAGGAACTATCTGAGCTCCATTTCTGCACCCAGCCAGAGGAGTTCAGCTCTCTTCTTTCAACCAGCCCCCGGAGACGAGAGGTCGAACAGGCAGGTTGCAACCTGAGGGGCCCTCGGTGCTCTCTGAGCTTGGTTGTTTTCTTGCAGACATTTCATTACCCAAAGTAGGTAACATCATCAGTGCTAGTCTGATGATGAGCACGGATGAGCACCAGCACCGATGATGTTACCTAGTTTGGGTAATGAATCATCTGCAAGAAAACAACCAAGCTCAGAGAGCACCAAGGACCCCTCATTTCAACCCTGAGCAATAAATATTCTTCTTTATTAAGTTGCAACCTTCCCCGTTCACTTATCCTTTACTTTCTGGGAAAGCCTACAGAAAAGGTTGCAAATGGTGATTACATAATTGCAGGACACTTAGCAACTGGTCCTAAGAGTGGACAGGTTGTCAAACATCCAGATGGCAATCATGTGACCAGGGGGAACATGGCATTTTACGATGGCCAGCAGTGCTTTACAGGCCATAAAGCACCAGTTGTGCTAACTGACCGGTCATAAGTCAAGGTAGAAATAGGAAGGTTATGTATATATAAGTTCTATGCAAGACAGGATATATATATCAGCAAAATCACATGCTGTATGTCTTTGGCGCAGTGGTTAGAGTGCAGCACTGCAGGCTACTTCAGCTGACTGCTAGCTGCAGTTCGGCGGTTCAAATCTCACCGGCTCAAGGTTGACTCAGCCTTCCATCCTTCTGAGGTGGGTAAAATGAGGACCCAGATTGTTGGGGGCAATATGCTAACTTTGTAAACCGCTTAGAGAGGGCTGTAAAGCACTATGAAGCGGTATATAAGTCTAAGTGCTATTGCTAAGTGCTATTTCTGCATTTTGCAGTTTCAGATTGCAAAGGAGAGTCTCTTTTATCGGAATGCTCCGAGTTAAGCTAGAGAAAGGGATAATGCTGGATTTATCGTTTGTTTATTTAAAAAGATAGACTGCCTTGAAAGGTGGAAAATGATGCACCAGCACATGTGAAGAAAATTGAACCATGTGAATAAATCTAAATTACCAGTAATAAGGAACTAGCTTTATACCCATTGTGAAGAAAATAAAATAAACACATTTCAGATTAAAATCTCCTTCCTGTTAGAGCAGGGGTGTCAAACCTTCATTGAGTCAAAATTTCATTGAGGGCTGCATCAGGGCTGTGGTTGACTGAGGGGGGGGTGACTGGGTGGGTGTGGCCGACTGGATGGGCATGGCCAGCTTGACGCCACTCCCCAAACTGCTGGCATGTTTCCTCTTTGCATTGGGTAGACCGGGCCGAAGCCATGCTGGCCTGCTGTTTCCTCTTCGCACTGGGTAGACCGGGCTGAAGCCACACTGGCCTGCTGTTTCCTCTTTGCATTGGGTAGACCGGGCCAAAGCGACGTGGGCCCGATGTTTCTTCGTCGCATAGGGTAGACCGGGCCAAAGCCACACTGGCCCGATGTTTCCTCTTCCCATTGGGTAGACTGGGCTGAAGCGACGCAGGACAGCCCCTTACATTTTCCAGGATGCTCCACGGGCCGGATCAGACATTGCGGGGCGCGTCCAGCCCTCCGGCCTTGAGTTTGACACCCCTGTGTTAGAGCAATTGATTGAATCCAAAATATTCTATTTAGTTGTGCTTTGTCTAGAGAAATATGTTCTTTTGTGTAAATGATTGGATTTTATATCTGGCAGTGATTAGTTATTTTTGCTTAAAAACAAGGGGATTCTCTCTTAGTAATGTAGAAGTTTTCCACAGTTTAAATTATAAATTTGAAACAAAATGTTGATAGCATTTATCCAAAAGTATGGGAAGGGAGAAGCCAACATTTGTGATCAGGTGTATTCGTCTTTAAGCCTTATTTAGATCATTCTACAGCAGTCCCTGGGAGATTGCAGAGTATTTGTGACTAATCAAAATTGTCTTCTATGCTAAGAGCTAACTTAATTCTAAGTTAGTGTAGAAAAATTTTAAGTTAATTCTTAACTTAAATACTATTTCTATGTATTTCTATGCTATCCTGAAAGTCATATGATGTTTTCTTCTCATACCACTTCAATTTTGTTGGCTTGTTCAGCACAGTAGTGTTAAAACTATACACTAAAAGTTCATCTTAAAAGATGACAAGCATTGTTTGTTTGCATTTTATGGATCAGGAGGAGGAAGGAGTATTATATATATTCACCGCCTTGAGCTAACTATTAAAAAAGTAATGAGGGCAAAATAAAAACAATCTAATCAATAAATGAATGAATTGTTGTGGCTTGGCCAAGTCCCGCGCAGCTGCTCATGGATCCGGAAGACCAAGAACCGACCATGGGGTGGCAAGATCAGTCTGTATCTCTGGCACCTGAGTCCGAGACCGAGGAGGACGCAGGGCCAGAGGACGATAATCAACCAGAGCCTTCTGCACCTCCCCAGCAGGAGTTAAGTGACTCCAGTGAAGAGGAGGAGCCTCTGATTGATGCTAGGGCACGCAGGGCAGCTAGGCGGCAAGAGTGGTTGATGCTAGGGCACGCAGGGCAGCTAGCCGGCAAGAGTGGCTCTGTAGGAGGAGGTCTCCTCACATGTAAACCTGCAGGCAGAGGTGCCACGCCCTAAGACTATTTAAGGTTGCATCACAGCGGAAACTCTTGCTGGAAACAACGCAAATATTTTGCCTGGCTGCTGTTTGAACTTTGGAATAACTCCAGTCCAGGCTCTTGGCCAACTCCAGCAAGTGAGGATAATTTATGGACTTAATGACCTGTTTGTAGTTTTGTAATTGGAATCCCGGCCAAAGTGTTCTGTGATTTTCAACAAGAACTATGGTGAAAAATCTGTAACCAACTTACTACTAAGCTGCATTTATTAGTGGTAAAGTCTTCTTTATTTTTGAAAACAGTGTGTGTGTGTCGTTTCCTGGGGGCTTGCCGTGCTGGGTCACAACATGAATGAATGAATAAATAAATAGTCTTGTTCCTGCTAAATAGAATAATCTTTGAAAGCCTACCCTCCTCTATCACTTTATTTGTCCTCTGTGTCCAGTCCAACAAAGAAATACAATAGTCCTCTGGTTTTGTTCATTAATGGGACCAGAATTTTCATTAATAAGTGGTGTAATGAATGTCACGTGATTGCATTAGTTAGCTTTTGCAGTCCCCATTGCCAAGGACCATGGGTTGTTAAATGAGGACCAAATGTGATAGCAACTTGTTACTTCCCGCCAGCTTCCAAGAAAGTCAATGGGGAAGCCAGCAGGAAACCACAAATTGCTCTCACAACAAGCCTTTCCTTCTTGGGTGGCTCACAATCAGGCCAGCAGGTGAGAGCTGCAGCCTGGTGGGTAACTGCTGCAGTGTGCAGGTGGGTACCGCAGGTGGACACATGGATGGTACTATGGATGGGCACAAATGCAGGTTGCCAGGTGGATGCTATGGTGAGTGTGAACAGGTGTATGGGTAAGTGGTACTGGCAGGAGCAAGTGCAGGTGGGCATGTGGGGAAATGCTATGGGCAGGTGCAAATATGGGCAGGCAGGTAAGTGCTATAGGTGGGCATATGGATGGGTACAAGTGTGAGCAGGTTGGTGGATGAGTAGGTGGGTGTTATGAGCAGGCATGAAGGTGGGTGGGTTGCTATGGTAGGCATGAATATAGGTAAATGAATAGGTCTTAAAGGTAGATATAGGTGGGTGCAAATGTTACCAAATTTTATGGAGTGCAAGGTGGGCTTGAATGTGGGTATGGGTTATGGAGTGTAGACATACATGGGTGCATGCACACTCTAAGTACAAGACCCCTCTGCCACCCAGAGGGTCCTTGTGAGAAAAAGTGGCAAGAAAAAAAAACTTGCAGGAATAACTTGAAACCCTCTGATGCCTTCCCCATTGACTTGTCTTGCAAGCAAAGGTCGCAGATGGCAATCCTATGACTGCGAGATGCTTCAACCGTTACAGCAATAGCACTTATATACCACTTTACAGTGCTTTACAGCCCTCTCTAAGCGGTTTACAAAGTCAGCATATTGCTCCCAACAATCTGGGTCCTCATTTTACCCACCTCGGAAGGATGGAAGGCTGAGTCAACCTTGAGCCTGGTGAGATTTGAACTGCCAAATTGCAGGCAGCCGGCAGGCAGCAGAAGTAGCCTGCAGTAATGCACTCTAACCACTAAATGCAAGCTGGTTGCTAAGCACCTGAATCACAATCACCTGACCACAGGAACACTGCAATAACCGCAACTTTGAGGTTGGGTCAGAAGTCCCCCCCCCTCGTTTAGCACCATCATAACTTTGAATGGTCCCCGAATAAATGGATGTAACCCAAGAACTATCTGCAACCATCTATAAGGCTTAACTGTACACAGAGTTAATATTTCTAAAGAGCCAAGCTGCCTTTTGAGTTTAAAAATTAATTGAAAAGTTCTTGAATTTTCTGTTTGGGGTCAGAAGCCGAAATGAACCTTGAGTATTTTACTTTCTTGATTTTCACTGCAATCTTGGTAACCACTAGGAAGTGCTTCAGGGTCATTCGTGAGCTTCAGTTCACAATTTTACTCAAATTGTTTTTATCTGATTTAATTATATTGCCTTCTTTTCCTGTACTTATTATAAGGCATCTTATGCTCCTCGTGACTTTCCAGAGTAAAAGTGTTTTCATCAGAAAAATATATTCTTCCCTCCTTTCTCTCTTGGTACAAATATAACCTCCATGATCTGGCAATTTCTAGCAATTAGATGACTCACATCTGATGTGGAAACTAATTGATTAGTGGGTTTAACTGTTGGGGAAATCCTTTAGTAATGCCGGAATTCAACATATGTGCAGCCGCAGCTGCTTAGCCTGAGTGTTCAGGTGATTTAATTAAATATTTAAAAGGTTGGCTTCTTTTCTTAGCTTTGGTAATGATGCAAAGATAACTGTCATTATCTCTGGTAATAATGCAAGAGCCGCGGTGGCACAGTGGTTAGAGTGCAGTACTGCAGGCTACTTCTGCTGATCACCGGATGCCAGCAGTTTGGCAGATCGAATCTCACCAGGCTCAAGGTTGACTCAGCCTTCCATCCTACCGAGGTCGGTAAAATGAGGACCCAGATTGTTGGGGGCAATAGGCTGACTCTGTAAACCGCTTAGAGAGGGCTGTAAAGCACTGTGAAGCGGTATATAAGTCTAAGTGCTATTGCTATTGCTATTGCTATTTTGCAAAGAATTTTTATTAGGCTTGCTTTTGCCAAAATGGATCCAACAGATTTCACTTCAACAGAGACATTTTCAAATGTAGGTTTGCAGTGGGATGCTGGAGGTCACCATAGACTGATACAGATTCTCCATAGTACTATTGGAAAATAGAATTTGCAGATTGCAAATTGGCCAGCTGTGGAATTGCCATTTTCTTTGTTCATTTTTGTCAAGTCTGCCTTTATCTGAAAGTACTTTATGATGAACCTTTATGAGGTTAATCTGGTAAACCTAAGGAAGTCCTAGTCTGGTTAGCAGAACCAGAATAAGCTACCTGACAATCTCATGTAACACCATGTGTTGGTCTTCACCTTTAAAGCCTTTCATGCGTGGGTCCAGGTTATCTGAAAAACCAGCTCATCCCAATGGGATTAGCCCACCCCATTGGTCAGGCAGAAGAAGACCCCATCAACAAAGGAATTTTGGCTAAAGATCCAAGAGAGGAATATGGGAGGTATGCCAAAAAACAAATAAGAATTGAAATATTAGAACGGACAAGATGGATAGAAAGGAAATTTTATTTCTTGGTGTTTTTTTCCCCTTCTTTCTTTAATATAATGCGAGCCTGATTAAAAGTTAGAATAGAAGTAGAAATAAAAGATATACATATTATAAAAGTAATAAATAGATGGAAGATTAGAGGTTGAAAGATGGATTTAATATGTATGTTTAAATAATATGGTGATTGTTGTCAGGAATGAGTAAGGGAATTAGATTTTAATACAATATGTATACTATACTAGGATTAGTAAGGATGGCCTGATTAAATTTAAATAGAATAATTTAAAGAATTAAATGGAAAGATTAGAGGTTGAAAGATAGTATTATTATGCATGCTTAAACAATGTTGTAATTGGCATGAGAATGATACATTGAAATATTGAATAATTAAATAATGAAGGTCTATATCTTAATCCAAATAGGAGTATTAATATTAGGCGTATGTAAACTTAATTAATGTAACAAATAGTATTGATATTAGTATTGTTATTTGTATCAAAATGAATGATACCCTCTGGAGGTGGCTAATGGACTAGAGAACGCCCCACCTCCTCTCTGTGTGCCAGGGGTGGGTTCCTCCCGGTTCGGACTGGATCGCCCGAACCATTAGTGACCCGCTGATGATGTCACGGATCCGATTCGGTTGGTGTCGGTCTGTGGGCGCCGCCATATTTTTTGGGGAATTTTTTCTGAATTTTTTACTGTTTGGAAGGTTTTTCCTGTTCTGCTGCTTGAAAAAGGGCCCTCCCGCCTGCCCCTGGGTTTATACTGACCTTTATTCCTTCGCCCGAAGCACAGCTGATCAGCTCCTCAGCTGTGTTTCGGGCTGATTGCAGCTACTGAGCATGTGCGGAAGCAAAATTGCGCAAAATTGCGCAAAATGTCGCGATGCGAACCGGTGGGGAAGGTAAGTGGAACCCACCCCTGCTGTGTGCACTTTGCTCCCTCTCTCTCCATCCTATTTAGTTTTATTTTAATTGAATTTTAAAATTTAAGACCTTTATTTATTGTTTTAATGTTTCATTCTGTATTGTATTCAACATCTGGAATGCTTGGAGTCACCTTTGTCGAGATGGGCAGCATACAAGTTTGATAAATAAATAAATGAAATATTAACCTACAATGAAGCAATGATATGTGTTTGTTTGTGTGAGAGAAGAATGTAAATAGCAATAGCACTTAGACTTATATACTGCTTTATATTTTTATGAGACTATCTTAGACTTCTGTATCAGGTCCTATAGTAATTGTTCAAGGAGGGCTAGGTTTGTACTTCTTACGAGGGATTCTCCATCCATTTTAATAGAAAAATTATTATAGGAATTCTAGTGCAGGTAGAGCCAGCTGGAAGTAAAAAATCTACTGTAGTGGATGTCTTTTCTGCAATTACAAATGATTTTTAAAATCCTTTTAAAAAGGAAATAAATATGTATAAGCCTGACTAAGTTAGTATTAGCAACCTTTCACTTCAAATATGGCTACTTAAACAACTTCCTTGCTTACGTTGCACACATTTAATAATGCAGAATGTTTTTATTGTCGTATTCATTCTTTTAAATGGCAAAAAAAGGGGAAAAAAGAATTTCCTGTCCAAGTCTAATGGATTTTTTAAATTAATCAGGACTCTGTATTATGTCTTTTGCATCCTATTAACATTTCTAGTCTCTCTCTTCTCCATTTGGTGCCGTTTTTCTCAAAATAAACAATATGTCCACTTTTTCATTGGAATGAAAGCACATTAACTGATTGCAACATAAATCATTTTTACAGTTTTTATTACTACATTAGAAATTCAGCTTTTCTCAGTCTCATTAAAATGCTACTGTTTTTTTTTAAAGTAGATAATCCAGAATAGGAATCTGTTTTCTAATTTTAATCATATGATTTTCAAATTTTTCTTTTCATCTAAAGCAGAACCAATATCACTTATTGTATTTTCACTCTCAAAAAGGCTGACTGAAAAAGGTCCACCCTGAAATCCAAGCAAGATTTTTAGCACAGAATATTTGAAGCACAAGGCATTTGCAACCAGTCCTCAGAAACCAGACGGTGGCATCCTTCTGATGCAGGTGACATCAGCTTGCTATCTTCCCTGCTGCTTCCCTATTGACTTTCTGGGGAAGCCAGCAGAGAAGATTGCGAATGGTGATCACATGATTGCGGGATGATTTGCAACCAGTTGTAAGTATGAACAGGTTTCCAATCAAGATCAAGTGAGGTACTAATACCACTCTATGAAGCAGGGGTGAAATCCAGCAGGTTCTGACAGGCTCTGGAGAACCGGTAGCAGAAATTTTCAGTAGTTTGGAGAACCGGTAGCGGAAATTTTGAGTAGTTCGGAGAACCGGAAAATACCACCTCTGGCTGGCCCCAGAGTGGGGTGGGAATGGAGATTTTGCAATATCCTTCCCCCAGGAGTGGGGAGGGAATGGGGATTTTGCAGTATCCTTCCCCTGCCATGCCCACCAAGCCACGCCCACCAAGCCACACCACGCCCACCAAGCCACGCCCACAGAACCGGTAGTAAAAAAAATTGGATTTCACCACTGCTATGAAGCCTTAGTAAGACCACACCTAGAACACAGCATCCAGTTTTGGTCACCACACTATAAAAAAAGACATTAAGACTCTAGAAAAAGTGCAGAGAAGAGCAACCAAGATGATTAGGGGACTGGAGGCTAAAACATATGATGAACGGTTGCAAGTACTCGGTATGGCTAGTCTAGTGAAGAGAAGGACCAGGGGAGACATGATAGCAGTATTCCAGTATTTGAGGGGCTGTCACAGAGAGGAGGGGGTCAAGCTATTTTCCAAGGCACCCGGAGGCCATACAAGGAATAATGGATGGAAGCTGATCAAGGAGAGATTCAACCTAGAAGTAAGGAGAAATTTTCTGACAGTGAGAACAATCAACCAGTGGAACAGCTTGCCTTTGGAAGTAGTGGGAGCTTCATCACTGGAAGCTTTCAAGAAGATATTGGACTGCCATTTGTCAGAAATGGTGTAGGGTCTCCTGCTTGGGCATGGGGTTGGACTAGATGACCTACAAGTTCCCTTCCAACTCTTTTAATCTGTAAATCAAGTGCCTAGATCACAACTATATGACCCAGGGATCATGGCCCAGGGGTGGGTTCTAACTTACCTTGCTGCCGGTTCGCTTCCTCACGCACCACGTGGGCGCGCACGCCTTGCGTGCCACACGGGCGTGCATGCGCAGTGCTAAAAACCAAGCTTCTGCGCATGCGCAGAAGCAAAAACCAGCTTCTGCGCGTGTGCAGAAGCAAAAACAAGATGGCGGCACCTATGGCGCCGCCGAGAGACCCAGTTCGGGGGCGTGTCCAGCCGGCCATCGCTGCCGATTCGGCGAGCGGGGGGAAATTCCCGCTACCCGTTCTATAGAGCCGGTCCGAACCGGTAGGAACCCACCTCTGGTATGGCCTGCAATGGGCACTTTGGGCACATGTTATAAATACCTTCATTTGGTGCCATCGAAATCTTGAATGGTCACTGGACAAATAGTCATCAAGCAAGGACTACCTTTCTAGAAATATCATGTGAATACTGGATGCCGGATGCAGAAGGGCAGATTTTTCAGCTCTTGTTGGAAATTTGTTTTTGAGCGGTACATCTCCTTATTTTAGACCAGCAAGTTGTCGACATTGGATATAGTTATTATCTATTCCCAAATTTAAGAGAGCACTAATCAAAGCTCATTTTAAGGAACTGCCAACAGCTGATAGAAAGTTAAGGAAAATTCACTCTTCTTCCAGACTTCATCCTTGTGGTAAACTGGTGATGGAAAAATAACTTCTGTCTTTCTTTGGTAGAGATAAAAATCAATGACCCTTTGAATACAATACAATAAGCTGCACATCTATCATCATAAACAAGTCAAAACACACAGGCTTAACATTTCAATTTCTTTCAGTTTCAAGCAAGTTGTTGACTTTTTGCAGATATTATGCAAACCAATATAGTATATTGGTTTATAAATCTGTTTAATTCTGTAAGCTTTTCTTTTAAAGTAGTGTTACGAGAATAAGTGTAAAGAACATTAAAAAATAAAAATGATTTTAAACACTATTCTGCTCACTCCTAGGTACTTCATTGTAAACGGCAATGAATATAAAGAATTTTTATACACACTAAAAACATAATACTGTTTCATTTAGTTCAGTGGTTCTCAACCTTCCTAATGCCGCGACCCCCCTGCGACCCCCCACCCTGCTGCCATGATCTTCACCACCCCTCCAATACATTTTCATGGCTCTAAATCAGTGGTTCTCAACCTTTCGAATGCCATGACCCCCTCCCCACCCCCTCCCCACACGCGATGAGGTGACAAAGGGGGCGTGGCACCAGGGGTGAAATGCTCCCAGTTCGGGCGTGCCTGCGGGTCACCGGACAGCTGGTAGCTATGGAAGCGGGAGACTTTGCCCACCCGCCGCCATTTGGGTTCTTTTACCCTCTGCGCATGCGCAAAGCGTTCTGCACATGTGCAGAGGGTAAAAGAACCCAAATGGTGGCGTCAGGGCGGGTGGGTGAAGTCTCCCGCTTCCGTCGCTACCGGCTGTCCCACAGGCTGACCCACAGGCACGGCCGAACCGGGAGCATTTCACCCCTGCTGACGGTGGCACCAAGATGGCGGGCTAGCGTGCGTGGCGACCCCTGTGAAAAGGTCGTTCGACCCCCAAAGGGGTCGCGACCCACAGGTTGAGAACCGCTGATTTAGTTAGTATCTTTCGTCCCAGTGACTGACCCAGATTAGATCCTGCAATTTATGGCTACTTTATAAAGCACAGAGAATTAATTTGAACTCATTGACCCATGTAACAGTTTCTGAGCCATGTTTATTTTCCGATTTGGTCTGCAATAGATTTGTTCTATTGCAGATCACATAGATCGCATACCACCTTGTTATTTGTATGTACACCGAGAGCTTATGCACTGGAGGCAAATTCCTTGTGTGTCCAATCACACTTGGCCAATAAAGAATATTGCTATTCCTATCCTAGTTCAGAGAAGATTATTTCTGTTCCATCCAGCAAATTAGAATTTGCACAGAAAATAAATGTTGTATGGATAACATCTTTCTGTGCAACACATTTTAACAAAATAATTGTGATAGGCAAGAATTGCTTTTATTTCTTAATTCGGTTTTTCTCTCATTATTAAAACAACTATTTTAACAGTGATATTAACTTGATATATTTACATTCATTACATTCCAGCTTTTCCTACTCTAAAAATCATTGGAGCCGATTCCCTCTTTTGCTTTATTTTACTGGAATGACTCGATTATGAAATGGACTGCCCTCTTCTGTATTAAGCTCCTCCTTCCTGCTCCCTAGTTGTGAAATTTCAGCCTGCTGTGTTGTGAGCATGACCAAAACAGATGAAAATGTTTTAAGAGAGACCAATGATTGCTCCAGAGCAGGGGTGAAATGCTCCCGGTTTGGCCCGGTCCAGGCATACCGGTAGTGCCACCTGCCGGTAGTTCGGAGAACCGGTAGCGACGGCAGCGCAAGGCTCCGCCCACCCGCCCGGATGCCACCATTTTGTTTTTGTTTTTACCCTCTGCGCATGCGCAAAGCGTTCTGCACATGCGCAGAGGGTGAAAAAGCCTGTGCGTGAGTGGAGCGCGGGCAAAAAAGCATGCACGCGCAGAGCGAGCACTTCCGAACCAGTAGGGAAGGTAAGTAGATTTCACCGCTGCTCCAGAGTCAGTAGTAGTTTAAGCAAGGAAGAGATTTCCTATTCCCAAAGACTATTTCCTATGCAAATAAACTATCATTGTTGAAACATATACAAAACATAATTCTTCCTTATGCAGAAAAGGTTCGAATGGTGTTCCAGTTTTTACAAGGCATGTAATACACTTTTATGCCTGACAGTTACAAGATGCTCCAGGGTTCTTGTTTGAGGAACAGCTGCAAAAAGCATAGCAATTTGAGTAGTTCCTCTTTAAATGAGAATGAAATGAAGTAAAATAGCTTTTCCAATTTGATGATTTCAAAGTCGTGATGCATTGTTGATGATGTGATATCCCAGTGGTAATTCCAGAAAATTAGTTTTTTTTCAAATATGGTCCCAGTCTTACTAGCAAGCAATGCTTGCATCCAGATTGACCATGTTTCAAATTGAATCAATAATGTGAACTACAGTATGATGCATTCTCTCTCCATTATATCATTTTCATACTTCAGTATTGCAGTCCCACGTTCATGCAGCTGCAGCCCTTGAAATCAGCTGGCTGATTTTTTTTTTAAATCTGCTGGTTGCGAGTTTTTGTGAAAATATTAAGTGTTCCTTCAGTGTGTTAGATTAAAAAAAATTCAGAAGCTTTCTTAAGGCAAGGGATTTTCTCTACTACTATCCTCTCTACCATGCACACAGATTGAGGAGGTTTACTTAATGATTAGGTATGTCTAGTTTAATGAAAAGAAGGACTTGGGATGACATGATAGCAGTGTTCCAATATCTCAGGGGTTGCCACAAAGAAGAAGAGGTCAACCTATTCTCCAAAGCACCTGAAGACAGGACAAGAAGCAGTGGGTGGAAACTAATCAAGGAGAGAAGCAACTTAGAACTAAGGAGAAATTTCCTGACAGTTAGAACAATTAATCAGTGGAACAACTTGCCTCCAGAAGTTGTAAATGCTCCAACACAGGAAGTTTTTAAGAAGAGATTGGATAACCATTTGTCTGAAGTGGTGTAGAGTTTCCTGCCTAAGCAGGGGGTTGGACTAGAAGACCTCCAAGGTCCCTTCCAACTCTGTTTATTCTATTCTATTCTATTCTATTCTATTCTTATTCCATTCCATTCTTATTCCATTCCATTCTTTACTAATTATGTACCTAAAAATCTCAGACTACTCTATCTGAATTATGTTACTGAACAAATGAAGAAATATCTCATGTATGTATGTATGTGTGTATGTATGTCTAGACACAAGCATATTTCTTCTGTTTATTAATTCTTTCAAATCAAATTAATCATTTCAAATATAAGCACCCAGAATGATTCTGGAGTCTGGAAGCCTTTAACTGAATAACATTTTCATCAATTACAATTCAATAAGTATTTTTTTAACATGTGGCTATTGATCTTGGTTTAAATTAATTTACTCTTATATTATCCTGAGTATTGTATTAGCTAAAGGGTGTATGAATACCAATGAAGGTATTGATGAAGACCCAATTCCTCATTTAACCACGAAACTTACTTATCTGACTTTTGCCTATTATTTTCTGTCAGCCAAAAGGATTCTTATTGTGAGGATAAAATGAAAGGTGATTGTCAAAAAATAAATGCAGGATTAAAATCAGTAAGCAAACGAAGATACTGATTAATGTGGTTTATTTTATTATTTCTTTGTTTCTTAACAGATGAGAATAGGGATTCACTCAGGATCTGTTCTGGCTGGAGTTGTTGGGGTGAGAATGCCCAGATATTGTCTCTTTGGCAACAATGTCACCCTAGCAAGCAAGTTTGAGTCAGGAAGCCATCCACGCCGCATCAACATCAGCCCAACGACCTATCAGTAAGTGTTCTTTAGCATTTTTTAATACTTCTTAAAGCTTTGATACACATTATTTCTGGCCATAAAACCAAATTATATATCCTCCCCAAAGTGCCGTCCATTTTCAATAGAAAGTAAATCAAAGGACATAAGACAATTTATATCTAAGTAAGGTTTTAACTAGAAAGATAATATACTATCTATCTGTCTGTCTTCTGTCAATCAATCAATCTCTGTAAGAATTTGGGACATACCCATTTAGGACCTGGTTTCAGAATAATAGAGTTATATATTCAGCAAGAATGCTTGGAACTTGTGCTTTTTTAAACTTTCCCCATATTTTTAGTTGGATGCTTTAGTTCACGGGTGTCAAACTTGTTGTGTCACGTTGCCGTCACATAATGTATCGCGATGTTTTTCCTTTCGCGGAGCTGAGGTGGGCATGGCCTGCGTGTGACACATTCAGCCCATGGGCCACCAGTTTGACACCCCTGCTAGCATAAGAACTTGTAACTATAATTATCTTCCTTTGATGTGACCCAAGCAGCAAATATTCAATATGAAAATCCCTTAATTCGGAGTAGGGTCAGGGCAACTGGATGGATCTGAGCGTTTACTGGCCAGATGCCCTTCCTAACACCACTCAGAGTTCGCAGCAGATTTTATTTTATTTTTTTGCACCCTAGGAGAGAAACATCTACTACTTAGGATTGAACTCTCAACCTTCTAAGTGGGAAATGTGTGTGTCTTCACCACTAGGCCACCACACCGCTCAGCAAATATTCAATATACAGGTCAAAAAATCCATCACAAGCACTTTCAAAATTTCTTCCTTTCAGATATTCTGATTATTCAAAGGTTGCCTTTATTAGTATTTTTGCAAAATGCCAATTAAAGCCATTATAGTCATCTCTTTCAATGGTGCTTTGACTGTGCCCTATCAGATTGGACTCAATAAAATACGGCATAAAACAATTGAGAAATCATGTAAGCAGCCTCTAAGGAAAATATTATTGTGAGAGGCACATAATTTGAGTTAGATGTGCCCCCAATGTTTTAATAATTTTCAAAGGCACGTTTAGAGTGATCTGGATTTCTGAACCTGTCCTACGCATATGATTCATTCTGACTAATTTAACTGTTCTGGAGTTAGCCTTTATGAACTCACTTTGTAGTTAGAAATTTTCTTCACTATTGTGGGATTTTGTAGTTTTCTTCCTGTGGTTTCAGCATTCTTTGCCTGTTTGTATGCTTTCCCTTTTTCAATAATCTCATGAGTCTCTGTGTTTGTGTAAACTTCTATGTGAAAGAAAGCTTATGTAACTGTCTTCACACAGGATGTGATACAATAGAATATAAAATAGCTAGAGGTTTGAAGTTTTAAAAGCAATTAAAACTATTGCTCAAAATGAAGATTATTCACTATAGATAAAAACCAGACAACTACAGAGCCAGTTTGTATGCTTTGACAAGGGGCAGACATGTTGAGCAGATTTTGATGGATGGATAATGGATGAAGAGAGGCAAAGCAGGAATATGGGAATACAAAGCAATTTGGGAAGCAGTTGGCATAAAATAAATTCTTTTGTCCCAGATTGACCTAGTAACAAACAGTTATTAAAATTTCAGAGATTAGGTATTTGAAATCAGGGTCCAATTTCCCTCTGTCAGATTGTTTTGTTCTGATTTTTAATTCTTTTCTCGTGATGCTCAAACTCGTCATGTGAATAGATACTCCGCAGCAGGTCCCCAGAAATTTAAATCTGATTTATACCTTGGAACGTGAATTTTGCACAGTCAAGATAATCATTTGTGATAGTTATTCCAAAGCCACACAAGAGCTTTTTACTGAATTGCAGGAATCAAATCTTCAGTGATAGGTATAAATGTCATATGTTCTGCTACCAAGCTACAGTCCCTGTTTCCCTACCTTACTCCAGGAATAGAATGGGAATGGGAATGGGAATGGGAATAGAATAGAATAGAATAGAATAGAATAGAATAGAATAGAATAGAATAGAATAGAATAGAATAGAATAGAATAGAATAGAATAGAATAGAATAGAATAGAATAGAATAACAACTTTATTGTCACTTTGAATGTATACTAATCAGCATCCATTAAAATGAAATTTTGTTGCATAGTGTTT
>QLTV01004101.1:3389263-3402717 GCA_003457575.1 Thermophis baileyi | reverse complement strand
ATGTCTATAGAATGTTCAAATTATTAGACTTATTTTTTTAAGACTGCTTTATTATTGTTCTATAAAACTTAACAAAATGAAGAAGCTTTTTAAAATAAATGCTTGATCTGAAGAGGCCCAGTGCTATTGTATCTTCTTTTAAATAGCAGAGAATAATGTATACTTCAAGAAAGCCACATCAGTTTTAAGAGCATCTGTACAAGTATAGTCTGAAATGTAACAGGGTTCTGTTGTAGTATTAAGATAAGGCAGCTGAGTTAGACCCTGACTTTTGGAGGATTGGAGGAGATCTATTTAAATAATTGGGAGGAGTTAGTGTGACTACATTTAAGAAAACTTTCTGGCATTAATATACTGCCATAATGTACATTTCTCCAATTCTTTGCTATTTCTATGGGTCAGGCACACATGCACAGAAATACACAGCAAACAGTGTATATCATCTGTACTGTTTGCTGTTTGCTGGGAGGCAAATTGCTGGGAGGCAGAGGCAGATTTTTTTCCCCTTGTTTTCCTCCCCCAAAACTAAGGTGCGTCTTATACTCCAGTGCGTCTTATACTCCAGTGCGTCTTATACTCCGAAAAATACGGTACTTAATGTAGAATCTTTTTCAGAAGTCTAGGGAGGACCAAGGTGGGTTCAACTAGGTTCAGTTTATATTATTGGTATTTCTCAGTTCTAATAGTATACTGGAGATTCAGTAGGTTTGCGCAGTGTATAAAAAGTGAAACTTAAATAATCCTGAGGGCACCATGTTGGAAAAGTCTCCCTGATATTCCTGCTTTGGGATTGTTTTAACAATGACAAGAGAATATCAAGCCTAGAAATAAATTTCTTATTGTTTACTTACACAACACAAAACTAGTGTTTCAGCTAGTTCCATGTCCTATTTTTAACTGGCCATAGCTCTATAAAAACAGTACTTCATGACAATGGATTAAGTTCCCACAATTCAAACTGACTTGTATATGGATTTGTAATTT
The DNA here is from genome assembly GCA_003457575.1 of Thermophis baileyi. Classification (NCBI taxonomy): domain Eukaryota; kingdom Metazoa; phylum Chordata; class Lepidosauria; order Squamata; family Dipsadidae; genus Thermophis; species Thermophis baileyi. The sequence continues at coordinate 3,401,733 of QLTV01004101.1, read as the reverse complement.
TCTTGGAGTTTTTTCTAGGATAATTCCAACTTCCTAGACTGATCTACAGATGTGGAATTCCCCGGAGATCTCGCATTCCAGCATCAATCCTAGATAGCTCTCTTGAGGTTACATACAAGTCAGCTGCCTGCTGATTGTAGTGTGCTAATACCAGGGGTGGGTTGTAACTTACCTCGCTGCTGGTTCGCTTCCTCCCGTGCCGCGTGGCTGCGCCTTGTGGGCACGTGCATGCGCAGTGCTGAAAAATTAAAAAAAATCCAAAAAAAAAGCTGAAAACAAGATGGCGATGCATGCACAGTGCCGGAAACTCAGCTTCTGCGCATGCGCAGAAGAAGAAAAATTCCAAAAAAAGATTTTTTTTTCAAAAAAAAATAATCCAAAAAAAAAAAAGATGGCGCCCATGGACCGGCACCGACCGAACCGGATCCGTGATATCACCGTGATGTCACCAGCGGGTCCCTACCGGTTTGGGCGAACCAGTCCGAACCGGGAGGAACCCACCTCTGGCTAATACACAGTACTAGAAAAGACACATTATTTTTCACAAAGGACAGATTTTTCTTTAGGGATTATCCCTAAAACGAGTTGTGCTCATCATTAGTAATGAACTGGATTAGAAATTTAATCTGATTAAAAGTGATGAAATTTTTCCATTATTACGGTGATTTCCCACATTTTCTAAATAGTAAATAGTCATAGAAATATCTAAATTATTTGGCCAAATATATGAGGAAGAACTGAGTCATATAAAAGTTGGAGTCATTTATTAATAATGATAAAATAAGTGCAATAATTAATGCAAAATGTTCCTTTTTTTCTAATGGTCATCCATGATTTATTTGAAAGTTATGGTAGATTTTTTTAAAATAATATCTAAAATATTTCCCGTTTCAGAATATCTTTCTGTATTACGTGGATTTGATCCCAGTTAGCTGAGTGAGTTTCCCACTAATTCTGCCATAGTTTTTAATATTCCGATTCTCCCCCTCAAAATTGTTTTTTGTTTGTTTGTCTTGGTCAGGGAGGCAAAAACAGCATCCTATTACAGATACAAAAAAGTCCTTACTGTTATCGGACCCATTTTTCTCAAAACAGAAAAAAAGAGAAAATGAATTTTTTTAGTATAAGATTATTTGATAAAAGATGCCCTATTTTATTTACCATATTTTTCAGACCATAAGATGCAATTTTCCCCCTCCAAAAGTGGGTGGAAATGTCTGTGCGTTTTATAGAGCAAATGTTGCTGAAGCACCGCCCACCTGCCTCCCAGCAATTTGCCTCCTTGCAGCAAACAGCAAACAGCCTGGTCAGCTTCAACACAGCCTGATTTAGCATGAGCAGCTGATTGGCAGTTGGATCTGCCTCCCGGAATACAGCTGTTCCAGGCTGCGGGGATCACCACCACCCATCACCGCCATCACCTATCACCGCCTCCACACACCCCATTTTCAGCCTCCGCATGCTCCGTTTTCGGCCTCCGCATGTCCTGTTTTCTACCTGTTCCAGGCGGTGGGATCACCGCCAACGCCTATCCCCGCCACCTGGAACGGGCCGAAAACGGGATGGGTGGAGGCTGAAAACGGGATGTGCGGAGGCTGAAAATGGGGCACACGGAGGCGGTGATAGGTGGCGGCGATGGGTGGCGCCAGCGCCGATGGGCAGCAGCAATCCCCGCAGCCTGGAACAGGTGATCGGTGGTATTCCGGGAGGCAGATCCAACCACCAATCAGCTGCTTGTGCTAAATCAGGATGCGCTGAAGCTGACCAGGCTGTTTGCTGTTTGCTTCAAGGAGGCAAATTGCAGGGAGGCAGAGGCAGATTTTTTTTTCTTGTTTTCCTCCCCAAAAGCTAGGTGTGTCTTATAGTCCACAGCGTCTTATAGCCCGAAAAATACGGTAGTTGTATGTCATCATCTGAAGTTATATGACTTGTGCAGAACACACTGAGGGATTAAAATGGCTTTATACATAGACGTAATAAGTTTTATACAGTTTTGACAGCTACAAGATATTGTTTTGCCAACAAGCTGAGAGTCCATTCAATTTGTTCAAAAATAGCATCATGGTCTGAACTTTGCCATGAGCCAAGTAGCCTGCTAGTTTCAAAATATCTAATTCCCAAGTGCGTACTTGCTTATTTGTCCCACGCTGCTCTTCCTTAATACAATATGTGCTTTCTATTTTGGGCACAGTGTTTACATTAGTCTTGTTTAGATGGTCCATCCAGACATTATGTGGACAGACTTTATGTGTAGATAAATCCTCTACTGCACCTAATAGTCTAATAAAAAATACGATTTTCGTTTATATGTTTCTAACTTTAGAAGTATTATTTTGAACATGGTAGTGCTTTGCCAACATCACAGTACTTATAGAATAGCATGCTGTAAATATTGGGATTTATTTTTCTCACCAGTATGATTAAAACACTGACGAGTTTATTTATCTTCTCTTTCTTTCCAACAAACCAAATATTAATTTCTCTGGACATAATTGAAACAAGGTATGCTATGACTTAGTGCAGTGTTTTTCAACCCCCAGTCATTATTCTGGGAGAAATGGTTCTGTACTATAGGAGGGCTTTCATTTGTTTTAATAAATTAGATGTGTATCCTGTCTTTTCTCTGAAGGTAATGCATTTTCCTCGTTACAGTCACCCCTCATTATACTACACCAGTTCTGTAAAAAAGAGTCAGCAAGCAAAATGGTTAATTAAACCTGGATCTTTGTGATTCCACTCAACAAGGGTACCAAGATTTTGCCACACTGAATGGAAGAAAATAAGACAATATTTGTTTCCTTTCTCTATTTGTGCATATGTTTCCTATTCAATTTGATCAACGGTTGAATCACACCATGAAACAGGCAATAGGAAAGTATTCTTCGCCACACCAAGGCAGCTCAGTGCCCAAACCATATGGTCCATGAATGTTGTTCATCCAGCATCTGAATAGACTACCTCAAACTGCCTAATGTCATTAGCGATCATTTTAGTTCATATGAATTTGACAGAGCTAATGACCAAACCTTTTGAACCAAGAACAAAAAAATGTCAGATTAAATGATGCAGATATGGAATGTATTCAGGCTCATTTATTTCCTGCTGTTTCTCCTCCTTCTGTATTCAGAGGAGGAGATTGAAAACTTGTGATGCTCATCTGCTTTTTCAGTTAGCACCTTGGATTTTATCTTTCTCAGCTGGGCGGACATGGCTGATGGTTCATATCTCTCACTTACATGGTCTGAGGGACTTCATATTATAGCAGCTAGCTACCCAGAGAAAGATGCATGTGTGAATTACAACTGACTTTCACATTATATCCCCTTAGAGTAACAGTGTTGTGTATCCCTTTGGATTTGTGCCATTCTCTGCATTTAAACATTTTAAAAATCTGACTTGTCACTCCCAAAGCACAAGTGATAACACCACCTCATCTGTATAATTTATGGAGGGTTCTCATTTTACCTGAGGAAGAAATTAGAAGGAATCATATAATATCAATGTGATGCTTCAGAATTAGGCAGGTATTAGAATATAAAATAATAGAGTCGGAAGGGACTTTGGAGGTCTTCTAGTCCAACCCCTGCTCAAGCAAGTGACCTCATATCATTTCAGACAAATGGTTGTCCACTCTATTTTTGAAAGCCTCCAGTGATGGAATACCCACAATTTCTGAAGGCAAGTTGTTCCATTGGTTGATTGCTCTCACCATTAGGAAATTTCTCCTTAGTTCTAGGTTGCTTTGCTCCTTGGTTAGTTTCTATCCATTGTTTATCATCTTTCCTTTAGGTGCTTTGGAAAATAGTTTGACCCCCCACCTCTTTGTAGGAGCTTGTCAAATATTGAAATACTATTTAACACTATTAATGGAAAGAAGAGAGAAAGAAAGGAGAAGTTTGATTTGAGGGAAGAGCTTTATCTATAGGAGCATTGAAATATATGACAAAAAGAGAAAGAAAAGGGGATGAGAAACTTAACCATCAAGCTAACTGTGTAGGCAGGCTCAAAGTTACAAACTTGTGGACTCATAGAACTGTAGAATTGGAAGGGCCAAAAGGATAACCATTTATCTGCAAAATGCAGGTAACCCAATTGATCTTCCTGAAAAGATGGCTGTCTAGAGCCGAGCTGGCGCAGTGGTTAGAGTGCAGCACTGCAGGCTACTTCAGCTGACTGCTAGCTGCAGTTTGGCGGTTCAAATCTCACCGGCTCAAGGTTGACTCAGCCTTCCATCCTTCCGAGGTGGGTAAAATGAGGACCCAGATTGTTGGGGGCAATATGCTGACTCTGTGAACCGCTTAGAGAGGGCTGTAAAAGCACTATGAAGCGGTATATAAGTCTAACTGCTATTGCTATTGCTATAGATTCTTCTTCAATACCTCCAGAGGCAGAGACATCACAGTCTCCATGAGTAGACGTGCAGGGAGGATTAGGAGAGAAAATGCCAAAGAAAAAACAACTCTTCTTCATATCTCAGTTCAGTGGAGTTACTTTAACTACAAGGGTGTACTCATCCATCAGACATCTATGAAGAAAAGTCAGGTTTAATGACCATTCCTTTAGTGAGCCTTCAAACTTATGACAGCACTAAATGAGTGGTAGTTATGACTGAAGGCTAATATACGTGTCCCAGGATCCAATCTGGGTCGGTCACCGGGACCAAATGTTTTCTGGGCTTTTGGACTCGTGCTGGAGCCCATCTTCAGAGAACACTCTGCTAGAGACAAGTTCCCTAAGATGGGCTCCAGCAGAAGTCCATAAGCTCAGAAAATAAAACTTCTGGTCCAGGGGTGAAATGCTCCCGGTTCGGGCGTGCCTGTCGGTTGTCGGAGAGAGAAAAAACCCATTTGGGTTTTTTTTTATTTTGCATGCGCAGAGGGTAAAAGAACCCAAATGGCGGCGTCCGGGTGGGTGGGCGACGCCTTGCGCTACCGTCGCTATCGGCTCTCCGACGACCGACAGGCATGCCCGAACCGGGAGCATTTTACCCCTGTTCTGGTCCCAATAACTGACCCAGATTGGATCCGGTAGTTATGACTGGTCATAGCACAGGATTGTGATTTCTGACATTCCCTGCCAACTTCCCTCAAACAGGGGAAGCTGGCAGAAAGTTTGAACTTGCAGTCATATGTGCTCCTGTTTAATGACCCCACACGGTCCTTGTTTAATGGAAGCAACTGTGACTGTGGAACTGCTGTAGCTAAGTGGTACAGTCAGATGAAGTTATGCTTTACACCTATGTCACTTAGTGACAGCAATTCTGATCCCAATTGCTGTCATAAACAGGACTACCTGTATACTATAGAGTTTGAAAGGATTTCTGACCTTCGGCATAGTCCTAAGCTATTTGTGTTCTTAAAATATGTAGCATCCTTTAAAAAAAAAACTTTTTAAGGATTCAGATTCATTATCTAGCATTGGTATATACCACCAGTGTTGCTTCTTGCATGACTTTAAAACATCTTTGAAATTCGTGTAAACCCATGTATGGCAATCAATCCTCAAAGAATTTGTATACAGTATTTGAAGAATGAACTGTGTTTACTTAGATACAACAGCTGAAAAATTCCGTTTAGCTATTAACTAGCCCTGAGTGAGCTGTAGCCCTTCCTATTGGAAGTTTTCATTAACATTACTTTCATTTCAATACCCACGCCGTTTGCTTCCTTTTACTCACTCTGGTTTGATTGGTATAACTGACAGATCAATCATAGAAAAAAGGGGGTAGATAGATAGGCAAATCATACTTTATGCAAGTCTCGATCTGTCATTCAGCTAGTGGCAAGACAACAATTTATTCTAGAGGAGCACAGAAATCTAAAGTTGCAATCACTTGAAATAGCCAGCTTATAAGTTCTTCCGGGCACTCTGTTATTTGTGGAAAGCCAGGCAGTGTTAATGACAGAATTGATTTATCAGCTCTCATTTCACCTGGTTGCAGCTGTTCTTGCTTCAGTTAGCCATACTGGTTATCAAAGTTAGCCTACTGCAGTGAGCTTCCATGTTGACATGAGTAAAATATCCAAACCATCTGACATTTTACACCCTTGGCTGTTTATTTGTTTCTGAACTCAGGTTCAAATGTTATGTTGCTCTATTGCTCCCCTAACATATAGAAAACAAAGTTCTAAAAAAGGTGAACAGGACCAGGAACTATGATACTTGTGGACATTTCTCTTGATGCGTGCTATGATCTCAGCCCAATATCTCTCCCTCCCTCACATACACATACACTAATTTGAGAAACTGCAAGCCACAACACACACAGACCAGACACCAATCTCTTAACATCTTTATTTACAATAATTCTCATAGGTTCATAGGTATTGTTAGAAAATAAAAATAATGATTTGATTGGAAGTTGGTATAATCTTCCTACCACCAAAAACCCTTATAAAAGTACCCTTGTGTGTTGTAAAGCATCCACATGTGAGTGGCATGAAGAAATATCTTCCATGCGCCCTCTGATACATCAGTGTTATCTGTTTTGTGAGAAATTGCAGAAGATGCTTTCAAAATTCTATACCTGACCATTGGCCTAAAACCATAGCCTCTTTCTGGCCTACATCTAAAGAATCCCATTCAAACATTAAAACAAGTCTTTTTCCTATGTCCCATAAGAAAGAGGAGAAAGGTTAATAGCTACAAATTTGCTAAACGGTCTCCTATTTTGTTTTATTTTTATGCTTAAGGAGGACCCTAAAAGTGTTTTGATTTCAAAATCCAAATGCAGAGTAGAAAGCAATAAGAAGGAAGAACAAGGTTGTAGAACACTGAATGCGAAGTCTTTACTTTCCTCAGAAGGTATCTCCCAACCCCAGTTTCCTGTACTGCTATATGGGCAAGTGGCCAACAGAATTCCCTAGTCCTCAAGGATATACAGTTAGTGCTCAAGTTACAACAGTTTATTTAGTAACTGAAGTTACATTGTCACTGAAAATAGTGACTTATGACTGTTGCAGCATCCCGATAGTCACATGATGAAAACTCAGATGCTTGGCAACTCACTGGTTGCAGTGTCACAGGGTCATGTGATCACCTTTGGCGACCTTCTGACAAGCAAAATCAACAGGGAAGCCAGAATCACTTAATAACTGTGTTACTAACTTAACCATTGCAGTGATTGACTTAACAACTGTGGCAAGAAAGGTTGTAAAATGGGGCAAAATTCTCTTAACAAATGTCTCGCTTAGCAACAGAAATGTTGGACTCAATTGAGGTCGTAAGTCGAGGACTCTCTGTATTCTTTGGCAACTAAAAGAGAAAAACCAACGTTTACCTCTTCCTTTGGTTGGAATCTTTATAAATATACCTATTGAGAGATACATTTGATTGACGTGTTTATTGCCACTGCAGCCAAGCAAATAAAAATAATAATTTTTTTATTATATGTGTACTGTTTTAAATTCGTTTTTGAGCTGCCTTGTGCATTTTGACTAAATGAAAGTGCAGGTATAATTTTAAATAAATGTCAAATGGAATACACATTTTTGCATCAGTCAGATCAGTTGAATTGCTAACTTAACAGAGCATTTGTTTACTATCTCAAAAGCACCATTCTATGCATGGTGCACAAGAGAACAACTATCTAATAATCCATTTCAATTTATGTGTAAACAAACAAATGGATAATTAAAACTCAATAAACCATAGAATCGTTGTTAGCATTATTTATTGTTTCATTTTTCATCCACAGAACCATCAGTGCATTTTTCAACAACACATAACTCCAGAGTTAAAAAGTAGATATGCCATGTTACCATTTTCAACTATTTTTTACTTAAAATGATTCAAGATTCTAATCCTTTGGGTATTTTTTTTTTTAATCAGAAGACATTTTTAATTTATGTGCTGATATCTCCAATATATCTTTTAACAAATGTTCAAGAAATGTACATTTCTCTCCGCCATACAGATGATTGTAACTTTGCACAAAGTTCAATCTGCTACCCCAATATCAGCCTTTAAAGTCAGGTGCTGCCAATCCTCCACCAATTTACATAAAGTCTTAAATCAGTTTTCTGCATTATTAGACAACGTTGTTTGAAGAGCCAAAAGGCAGCATCCTGAAAGATTCAAATTACTACTAAGCTATAAAATAGGAACAAATAGAAGTTTGAACTGGAAGAATTGATGTCGAAGATCAATGGAATGAAAATTGAGAAAAGGCAATGCAAGGCCGGACCTCTGAGGAACCAGTTCAAAATATGTATGCATCAGGGGTGGGTTCTAACTTACCTCACTGCTGGTTCGCTTCCTTCGCGCGCACAAAAAAATTAAAAAAAAATTTTTTTAAAAAAAGCCAAAAACAAGATGGCGATGCATGCGCAGTGCCTGAAACTCGGCTTCTGCACATGCGCAGAAGAAATTTTTTTAAAAAAATTTAAATTTAAAAAAAAAAAAAAGATGGCGGCGCCCACGGACCGGCACCAACCGAACCGGATCCGTGACGTCATTGTGACGTCACCAGCGGGTCGCTTACAGTTCTGGAGAACCGGTCCGAACCGGGAGGAACCCACCTCTGGTATGCATGTAGTTATGTAACCAAATCAAAGCATATGGCCATTCAAACTCAGAAACTGCAACCCTGGGCAGTTAATACAGAATTGCAACCAGTACAAAAATAATATGGCAGACAACAACTGCAGGACAACAATCTCCTTCTGAGGATGACTGCCTGAGCAGGAGTTCTAATCAAAAGAGTATTAGCCAGCCAGTGTACAGTAACTAATAGTTAGGTCTGAACATCTCTGGGAGGAAAATGATAGCCATTCTAAATTCAAAGGCCACTATTACATAGAGTACAAAAAAGGACACAGACGTAACAACTAGCCCTAGTAGAATATGCTTGGCATGATGGATTGCCATGTGTGAGGTTTTTCTAGAGGGACATTGCTTAATAAAAAAATATATCTAAAGATATTAATCTTTGAGAAGTTATGGACTGGTTTATATAACAAAAACTATAATTATTATTTTCATATCATTTTATGAATTTCTTAAGGAAATTTATTCTAAAGAGTTTTACATTCCTGTAGAACTGGACTCAAAACTCTCTCTCTCTCTTTCTCTCTCTCATCTTTTTGTCTGTCTGTCTGTCTCTCTGTATCTATCTATTTATCTATCGAATGAAATTTTGCATGAAATTTTATATGAAGAGATGATAGTGTCAACTTTGTTTAGAATTTTTTCTCTCTCAACATGTGCTCATATTTACTACATGTTGATTTATTTTCAATATTGCTAATTCATTTATTCTTTTGTTAAACTTGTATGCCACCCATCTTTCCTAGAGCAAACTCTAGATGGCTTACCAGCCATAAACCATTAAATAATAAACATTAACACTAAAATTGATATAAAAGTCAACCACTATGGTAAGGAAGGGAGCAAGACACACACACAGGGAGAAACCTTAGTCTCTTGGTCTTCTGGAAGGGTCTTAAAACTTGGCTGTTCTGGTTGGCTTGCAATGGGGCACTCTATGGTGAGATGGTAGATGGTGCAAGAGAGAAAAAGTCCACCTCCATATTGTTCTTACACTTGGTTTTTAGTCTGTTTAATTCTTGTTAATTCTAATTGTTTTTATATTTATATGTGATCTGCCCAGAGTCACTTAGACAGTGAGATGAATGGCATATAAATTCAATAAATAAATGAGATCTCATACTCTTGCTTTCAAGTGACTGTAGCATAGGGACACAATTATTGGGCTTTTCATATGAGTGGCAGATGCAAGGTATTCCTGGAAACTGCTGTCAGCAGACGTATTGATGATAGGAGATTGAGTAGTCCATGAAAGTAACATTTACCTGCAGAGTTTCTTTCCACATGTGCAAGAACCGAAGAACTGTGGCTTCAGATTGATCTCCTTGGCTTGGTGATTTATATATTTATTTAAGACAAAAAACAATGACCAGTCAGCTGGCTGATTCTCCAATCTTTAACTGTCTTTGTAAGCAACCTAAGGATGGAGTGCACTGCCTTTTGATAACCATTACTCAAAGTTGTCCCATTCTTGTCTTTTCCCGTACCTTCAGGCTTCTGAAAAAGGAAGAAAGTTTTATCTTCATTCCTCGGTCCCGTGAAGAGCTTCCAGACAACTTTCCAAAGGAAATTCCTGGGATTTGTTATTTCCTGGAGGTCAGAACTGGTCAGAAGCAGCCAAAGTCTTCTGTCACATCTGCCAGAGTGAGAAAGATATCCTACAACATTGGCACCATGTTCCTTCGGGAAACGAGCCTATGAAGCCCGTTGCAGATCAAAGACTCATCAGAAAAGCACAAGCCCAGAACTGGGTCATGGCAAGAGAGAGGAGATGCTTTCTTTTTCACTGCATTGTTCCAAGAAAAGCAGTAAAAGCTGTGTGAAATGTCAGGCAATAATTCTTTTTAAAGGTGGGTGATTGTTGTCAGTAAACAAACTGGAAAGTGGCAAGCAAGGGAGCAGGGATTTCTTTTCTTTTCTTTTCTTTTAAATTCAAATTAAAACAAAATATTTCTCTGTTGCCAGAGATCCTATTGGTCATAAATGTCAGTACGGTGGGGGTTTATTTGGTTTTGTTTTAGAAAAGGAATCTAAATTAAACAACTGTGCTTGTGGAGATATCCCAATAAGTCAGAGGTAGCTTGTAGCTGCCTGGTTATCATTGGATGCTAACTCCTATCCATTAACATGGCCAGGGATAATGAGGGTCGTACCATATTAACATTAAGAGGGGCCGGGGTTGCTAACCATAACATCCATTAAAATAGAGTACTTTGTGGATTGTGTTGCTTTCTTCTGAAATGGGCCATTGTTGTATGCAAGTGTTGACTCCTTACTACTGTTCTTATCCTCTTTTTATCTCAATAGAATCAGGATTCTCCTGATCTTTTAATCATGTGCACCTAAACAATTTATACAAGAGTTGTAAACAGTGTTAAGCCAAAGTTCAACCAGAGATTTCTCAGATTATGATACATTCCTACATTTGAGGGATTTATTGCTGTGGGTGAAAACATTTCTGGTTGATTGCCAGTTCTTTAACCACTTCGTACAGATGCTGTAAAGATTATTTATAACCTTTTTAGCAGAAGAAAATTTTAATTTGGGATATGATATATTAAGAATTTTACCCTTTTTTTAAAACCTACATTTCACTTTTATGGCAATATTCTATAGCAAATATGAAGCTGGCCAGCTTGTTTATATTTGATAGGTATCCAATTTCTGAAGTTGGATGATTACGATACACAATTTTATTGCAGTCTGCAAAGAATGATATTTTAGTGATTTTCATTTTCTGCCACATGTTTTATCCATCCATGCCCATGTTCACATTATTCATGCTCATAATAGACGTCCAATATTGGGATAGTATAAAAAAAGCCATGCTGATCATGTCTGTGGAGATTCTGTCATCCATGTCATAGTTGTCTCAAAGGTGTTTTTTTGTTCAAAAGGCAACTGGACTGTTTTTTCTTTGAGGAAGAAGAAGAAAACATTTTGCTTCTCCTCCAAGAAGCTTCATCAGTTCTCACGGCAGGGATTGAATCCTGCCATCAGAACTGATGAAGCTACTTGGATGAGAAGCGAAACGTCTTCTTTTTTCTTCCTTTTTCAGAAGCCTGAAGATAAAGGAAAAAACAGTCCAGTTGCCTTTTGAAGAAAAAAAAGCATCTTTGAGACCATGCCGATTGTGTTTAGTAGCTGGAAGTAGACTATTCCAAAATGGAATCCTCAGTTACCCTTGTAGAATTTTAACCATTGATCCTGTTAATAAACCAGATTAGAAGGCTTCTCGGATATTCTTGTTACACTAAACCTAACTCTAATTAACACTGTTTCTTTCATTAGTAGGTAATGAAATACACCTAAAAGTATGTGCTTAGTACTTTACCCCCTGAACGTCTCCCACATTGTTATGGTATGTCATATCCTTTGTTGTGTAGCTCACTCAATCTACTGTTACCTAGTTACTAGCATGAATTAAAATCTACAGCTATAAATATTGTTGGATTTAGAAAGTTTGGGGGGGACTGATATATTTACAATAACTTTCATGTTTAATCATAATAAGATATATTTTAGAAACATCCCATACAATAAAATTCAGTCTTTGGAACTTCAAAATATTGATGTTAGTTGTAAAAAAAAACCATGAATGATGTTCAATGCCTTAGAAAGCTTGGTTTCATGTCTCTCTTTTATTATACTTTCACCACCCTGGTTATAAGTATTCTTCTGTGGCTGTTAGAACATATTCAAGATTAAATAAGTTTAATATTTGCACTTAGGTTGCCAGTGTAAAATGACAGACTATTTTAGACAGAAGTGATATTCAGCCGGTTCGCACCGGTTTGGGAGAACCGGTAGTGAAAATTTGAGCAGTTCGAAGAACTGGCAAATCCCACCACTGGCTGGCCCCGCCCCCGCCTGCTCGCCCCGCCCGCTCGTCCTCGCCTCTGCCTGCCCGCTCGTCCGTTCGC
>QLTV01004101.1:3352736-3368024 GCA_003457575.1 Thermophis baileyi | reverse complement strand
AGATAGATAGATGATAGAGATAGATAGATAGATAGATAGATAGATAGATAGATAGATAGATAGATGATAGATAGATAGATAGATGATAGATAGATAGATAGATAGATAGATAGATAGATAGATAGATAGATAGATAGATAGATAGATAGATAGATAGATAGATCAGTAGTGGGTTCTAAAACCCTTTACTACTGGCTCGCGCGCGCATGCGCAGAAGTGTCCCGGGCAGGTAGTCGGAGCCTCCCGCTGCCACTACCGGTTCTAAGAACCGGGCCGAACCGGAAGCAACCCACCGCTGATATAGATAGATGATAGATAGATAGATAGATAGATAGATAGATAGATAGATAGATAGATAGATAGATAGATAGATAGATAGATAGATAGATAGATAGCACTTCATGAGAAGATTGTGTAAACAATAAAAACATTAAGACAGAGATTATATATTGCACTTCATGAGAAGATGGTGAATACCTTCACCGAAAAGATCCTTGATTTAAAAAGGAGTGGTAGGAGTGATAAATTATTAAAAATGTATTTTATAACAAGCAATGGCGGCTTAGCCATGACACTGTATTGTATTTTGTTTTCCTAGGTAGTAAAGGTCTTCAATATTTCTAAGTGACAAAGAGCAAAATTATGATAATCTGAAAGTGCAGGAGAAGGATTGGTAGCATTTGGGGATGGAGTTAAAAGAGGGCTCCAGCTAAGAATCTTTACGTAGACGCAAGTGGTCTAAATCCAACTTCCCTTCAATTCCATTGACCGTTATTTAGCTCCACGAAGGTGCTAACCGTTGGTTGAGAAGATTCCTGTTTATAGGCTTTTTAGAAATAAATCAGTTTAATTGCACCATCATGTGTGGACCTGGTCTTTCAGCTCTGACAGAAAGCTACAGTACAGATGAAAACAAGATGAAAATATGGAGATTTAAAGTTTCCCATAAAATACTAAAATGGAAGTGTTGTATCTTACCCTAGAAGTTGATCTTTGTTTCCACACGTGCTGAGCTACAATGTGATTTGAGTCTATCATGTGGTGAGAATCTAGTCACTGTGATTTATTCAACAAAATATGGCATAGTGCAATAGGGTCATATCACTTGCATGTTTCAATTAAAAAAAAAACATCCAATCCCATGATATCACTAAAGCACAAATTACTAAGAGGAGCACTTAATTAGGTTTTTCACCTCAATTTTAATATGTAATACCCAAGTTACCAGATATTACTAATGTAATATTTTGTTCCTTTAAAAAAAAAAACTATATTTTAGGCAAAAGGACATTCGCATTCATGTTAAGGAGAGAAAAATCCTGTCCAGAAGTAGATAATTTTAATTTATTGGTATTTTTAAAATGGAAGGCCCTTTGCAACCTAATTCAAAACTTTGTTATTAAGATGATTAGATTTAAATTAATGTGATCCTTTGGATTTGATTGAGTCATGCTTCTACTGAGCTTAATAGTGAAAAAATAAAAAATCATCTCAACTCAGAAAAGAGTTACTCAGCCAGCAACAAAATTATGTCTGCATATAGACTAGCCACTAAAGAAGTCATTCCTTTTTTTAAAAAAATCAAAAGATGTTCTGAACTGTCTATAGAGATTCTCAATCATCCAGGCCAGAGGTCCTCAAACTTGGCAACTTTAAGACTTGTGGACTTCAACTCCCAGAATTCTCCAGCCAGCATAGCATAGCTGGCTGGGGAATTCTGGGAGTTGAAGTCCACAAGTCTTAAAGTTGCCAAGTTTGAGGACCCCTGATCCAGGCCATGGTTGTCCCCAAGTTGCTTTTCCAAAAGGCAACTGGACTTTTTTGGTTTTTTCCTTGAATGGTGGAAAATATTCTGGTACCTGATCTGATACAGAAGTAGAATGCAAGAATTAGTACAAGGTCAGCTTGCATGAAGCACTAATACTTGCCTAAAATAAAAGACAGATTTTAGACAGCTTAGTTTCTATAAGCTATATTTGCTTTACAACAATAAAAATAGGTCAAAGTTAAAAATAAATTAGGATTATCTCCCCTGGAGCAATTGACTTTACATCTATCAAGATTGTCTACCTGGACCAAATTCTATCCATATTCAAGGCATGCTCCAGCCAAAAATAAGCCTACTTAAATTCCCATGACTTGTTCATTACTAAATCAGGGGTTTAAAATATTCTCAGTAAAGCCAGTGGGAATTAAAAGTTTATAATTTGATCTTTAATCTTTACTATTATCCTATAAAAATAATAAGAATAGAGAATGTACATTGATCAGAAATTGTTTTGAATCAACTTGGAAAAGCATGGCACAACAACTTCATTACCCCTTTGTTTGGGTTATCTGAGTCTACATAACTATTTAATTGCCACATATATATGCCATAAAATTAAAATGTCAATTGCTGTCTAGGATAGCTTAATACATGTTTCATAGCAATAATCCTCTGAAGCTGTGGAAACCCAAAATGCCAAAGTTTCTACTTAATTTTATTTCCATTATTGGCATTCCTTGTTCCATGTGTAATGTTGCTGATATATATTTTATGCCCTGCATTGATATGCCTAATATTGTGGAAAATTTAAATATACCATACCTATGGCAAGAAGATGTCTTTGATTTATCTGGCTGCATACTATCCAATCTCCAAGGACTTGAATACAGATCTTTCCTATTTGACATTCTAAGGATTGAAACTGGGGTCATTTGTATGTAAAATGTGGCCATTTTATTACAGAGCAATATTCCTTCTTGCAGGATAGACATACATTTCATTTCTGATATGGAGCAATGCTGATACTCCTTCTTCGCAGTGTTTTCTCAAGATTCCCGTGATGTTTCTGATATCAATTTTCTCTTTTTTCTCTGTTGAAAGCAGTCCTCCGATCTTGCTTTAGAGTAGGAGTGTCCAGTCTTGGTTACTTTAAGACTGGCTGGGGAATTCTGGGAGTTGACGTCCACAGATCTTAAAGTTGCCAAGCTTGGACACCCGTGCTTTAGAGGCAAGTAGTCAGTGAAGACAAGCACCAAAGCAAGGAGAAAATAAGTGGAGAGATAACCGAAGAGAAGTTAGAAAATACTTTATCAACATTTTATAACCTAGTTTTCTCCTACTTGGTGCTTTCCTAGGATATTGAGACTATGACTCTTATCATAGCCATAGTTTCCGAAAAGCTTAGGTTAACAATTTCAACTCACAGCAGAGACATCTGAGAGGAAGAGGGAGGGAGGGAGGGAGGGAGGGAGAGAGAGAGAGAGAGAGAGAGAGAGAGAGAGTGAGAATGAATGAATGAATGAATGAATGAATGAGTGAATGAATGAATGAGTGAATGAATGAATGAATGAATGAATGAATGAATGAATGAATATGTCAGGCAATAGCATTTATTTACTAGTATTTGCTGATTTGAACACCATTCTTGTTTGCTGTTATAAAGAAAGCAAGTTGTTTTTTCTAATTTGATGGTTAAAAGATAAACTAAGAAATAGCTGAGAAAGAGATAAGAGGTCCTGGATGTAAGTGGAAGAGAATCTGGATACTTGCAGAAAAAGTCTAGGATGAAGAATGAACTTATAGAACATTACATGTTTTATATAGTCCTTTGGGATAGGCTGTAAACTTGATGTAAACTTGGATATCGGATCCTTATTAAAGATGCCCACCATCAATACCATCATCACTGTGCTCCCATGTTGCTTATGATCCAGTTAATACTGCAGAAGGTGATAATTAAAGTTCTAGCACGCTGTTCACTATCCGTACCACCACAGGAACATGTCAGCATTAAGCTTCTTCAGTGATGTTGAACTTCAGCTCTGATAAATCTGACCAGCTTGAGGAAGGATAACATGGGGAGCTTCTGTAGTTTGGAATAGAAAATATGCAAGTACCCTGCTGCAAAAGCTAAAGCTAATGTGGTGGTAGCAGCTATTTTTATTTTCACCCCCTCACAGACATGCTGACACAAAAACATGATAGTGTACCATATAGGGAGTGTGGGACAGCTGACATGCCAAATCGAAACCGGTGTTCACGGTTAGCTCAGTAACAGGCGTTTTAAAAAAATATATATGGCAAGGCAGATGATAGATGTATAATAACCAAGAAGTCATGGTGTGTAAAATAAAGGGGAATGTCACAGCAGCTGTGATGTCGGGGGGGGGGAGGGGAATGACTCTGTCCCATTCGCCAAAAAAGGCCCTGCTGCTTCCTGGTTTGCCATGCAAATGAGAATTATAATTTGGTTTCTAAGTGTAAGACTCTTTTGAGCTTGAAATAATTCATCTGATTTGTATTGTGACTCCTAATCTGCCTTCCATAGTGAAACCTCTCTTTCAATACTGTGCGTGCGTGTGTATCTGTTTATAATACTGTGTTTTTCCTTTGTTCTGAAAACCCCTAGTCTGTTGCCATACTAGAAACTTAAGGTAACTATAAAAAGCAATATATACTCTACTCTGCATCTTCTCCATTGAAGACTTAGCCGTAATCTACTTATTACTATAAATGTTTATAATCAGAATGCAGATTTTTAATATTACGTACTGGACCAAGTGGAATTAATTTGCTTTCTCCAAATATTATTAATACTACAACAACAATTTCAACATTTACTTCTACAGCCATTTTTTCTAATCCTCAACCCACCTGTTGCATTTTATAACCACACTGGCAAAAGGGTTTTTAAAGAGATAATTACTGAGCTCTTTCCTATCTGATGCTGACACAGTACCTGATTCATAAAACAACATCAACAACCCCATAGCATCTCTCTTTGCTTGCTACCTTGATTGAATACTTTGCTAGCACTCTTCAAACTGCTGAAATTGTGGTAATTTTACATATGCTAAGGACTCAGGGATGGGCCACTGATTTAAAATTTTGTCAGATTCTTGAATCATGGTTTTCTGCATTTGTTTCACTCCCACTTCTGGAGGGAGGAGAAAATTTTAAAAAGTTCCATTGAAATCAGATTTCAGGAAATGATAAGAAGTTCGCCATCCATCACCTTCCTGTCAGTCAACTACTGGATAGGCTAAATGGGCACATGACCCACAGCTCTGGTTATTGTGCAATCCACCCATTTTATCAAAAACACATACAGATATACAGTATTTCAGCCATAGTGCTAGATTTATGCGAGTGAGATTTCCATCCAGAAAGATGATACGCATTGCAGGTCAAGCAGTACAATTGATTGGGCAATTGTTCTTGTATAATCAGATTGATTTCATTCAATCTTCACCGAGACAGTGGCCCTTAGAGTGATTTCAGTGGAGGTCAGTCAAGGACATGGGGATTAGAAAACTTCCACTGCAAAGGAACTTTAATAATTTGATTTAAACTACCAAAAAGAGATGTGAGTTCAGCCTTTTCCTTTCCATTTGTTGCGGAATGCCAGAGAGAGAGAGAGAGAGAGAGAGAGAGAGAGAGAGAGAGAGAGAGAAAGGGGGCTTTGACTTATTACTTCACTTATGATTGTGACTACATTTTGTTCTCTGAACATAATTTGTAGAATCCTTTCATCCAAAGATTTATCATGTGCTGAGAATGTGAATGGAGACGCCCACATGGTCACGAGCTCCAAAGTCACACAGAGAGCTTTGGTTTGGGCCATGTATGGGCAACGATCACGTTCTTTCACTTTGTATAGCAGCGCTAAGCTTTTTCTCACAGCGCTAAGCTTTTAGCAAAACACTCTGATATATAATTTAAAAAATATTATTTTGTTTTAATCCAAAGCACCGGGAGCTGCTAATATACACATGGGGCAACAACCATCCAATGTAATGTATTTTCATTTAAAAGTCATTGAGAATGACTAGAATTGTAGTCTTTATTTCCATTGATCTCATTGGATGAGTCAATCGCATCACAAGCCAACTCTTTCATTAAAAAGAATGTTAGCAGAAAGGCTTAAATTGACTTTCGTTAAAGAATTTAGCCTGAACAAGAGTTGCCGTACCAAGTTTAGCTCTAGAGAAACTCTCATCTGAAAATTCCTGTTCAAGTGGATAGGCAGTTCCTTTTCACACATTTGTCAAAACCTGTACTGAGCTTCTTGAATGTGTAGCCTTTGGTTATGCATCAGAATTTCTGGTGGAATGGATAACTGTGGTTTAAAACATCTGCAGTAAATTATTCATAGGGTAAAATAATCCATATGTTTCTTCTCTTCTGTTCAATTTTATACATGTTCATATACTATACATAAAAAATATATTTAAATAAATATATATTATATACATATACATATGCATATATTTTATGAATCAGGTCTGTGATTTTTACTCTCTTGAGCAATTTGATGCATTTTCATAGGACCATTATCTCGTACTTAGTTAGCAATGTAAATAGTATTGTACATCTGCTATTTTATTATTATACAATCTGCCATATGTATTTGTTTATTTTGAAACAAAATCACACAGGAAATGTAATGCCATTTTTTTCACACTGCTTCCCTGTACAACTGTATCTATAGGGGCATGTGTTTCAATGATTTAAATTAAGTTTTGCCTAACAAATATTTTTTTCTTTTTTTTTTCAATGAAATATACTGTACAGTTCCAGATATTGTTTTCTCTTTGGTAATTGCTTAATGGGGATGTGTCTGTGTTTTCATGGGGGCTTGAGAACAGACAGTTTCCCTTTCTCTTTGCATCCAGACAACCAATATTTTCTGTCAAAAGTGGATAAAATTTGAAGCAAAGTACTAATAGCAATTATAGCTACCAGAGCTGGGCTACAAAAATCCAGATGATCAGAAAGTACGGTATCTGCTCGTCCTTCAAAACTCCTAATTCTTTTAGTGGTTTTTCACTTTGTTCCTGGTAACCACAATAGGATTGTCTGATTGGGATATCTTGGTATAAATCTGCAAGTACATATTACATTGCAATGTCCAACAAGCATTCTACTTATTTTCCTGGACTTTTGACAGCTAACAGTAAGACATAGTTGCTCTAATCTAGCAAGAGTAATCCTTATGCCAAAATGACTTGCCTTCTCCTTCCTACAAATGGAAAAGGCTGATATATTTAATCCCAGGAAAACTAGCAACAGCTCAATATTTAGATTTTTGTAATCAGTATCCCTTACCTATTGGAGTAAGGCCAGCTCCATTTTGATGACCAGCTCCATCTTTTCTTTTCAGCTGAGGTCAGGGAACTTATATTCCCTGGTAATAACCAAATACATCACAAATAAAGGACCACTTATCACCTGAGTGACAGATGTGATATCAAATCAGACGAGGCATCCAAGAACAAACATCTACACTGAATAATGTCCTGGAACTGACTGAAAGCATCAGAATAGCATATGCAAGCACATCATCTTCTAGGGGAAGTCTTGGAGCAAAGCAACGCAAGGTAGCCATTTCATTTTAGCAAGCAATGAAGGGCACATTGCTTTACAAACTGCCCTCATTGTACTTCACATAAACCATTGTGGAAGTGGGGAAAAAAAAGTTTTCAAAGTATCACAGAGCCCTAATAAAGAATTATTAGAGCTCCGCAGTGCTTCAGTTTTGATTCTGAAAGGGCACTTCAGAGCACGCTACAGTACAAATGTAGCATTTGCCAGTGATTCATTGGTCTGTTCTGAAGATGTCAACATATCTTGCTTCCCTTTGATCTTATTTCACCAAGTGGTGGCTACTTGCAGAATTGACTAAGCACAAAGTTCAATGTTGCCATGAGATGGGATAATTGTCCTATGTATTTTTGAAAAGGAAAAAAATTCAACACTGGGAAGCCATTTTCATAGCAGCCATTATGTGATTGGATTTCTATCCTACCAGCCAGGCAATTTATTGCTAATATTTAGAAGTTGATGACAGAGATATCCAAGGTTACTCTTTTTAAAAAAAAATGCAATGATCGTCAAATTGTGAAAAATTATTACCAGGGAATATAAATTCCCTGACCTCAGCTGTTGATGTATCTCTGGGTGTTTCAACCACAGATTAAACCATAGCTAAATAGCACCAGATTGAAAAAGGTTAGCTCTTTCTTCTTGTCAGCTTCTGACTCATTTCCAGTGACAACAGAGTTTAATGAAGACTCAAGGGAGAGGAATATAATGAAAAAGTCCCCCATTCCGGCCTTAATTTTGCTAACACTTAACTCTGATTAGAGATTGATGATGATGATGATGATGATGATGATGACGACGATGTCGACAATTAAGTGGCAGAAAGTTGTTGGCATAGTAGTCATTTTCCCAATGGCTGTTTATCATCCTAAGAATCTGCTCCCCCATCTTATTAGGAATAATAATATAGTATGTACTCAGTTGCTCAGTTTTCCTGATACCAGCACCAGGCTGGAGAGCAAGTCAGCATTTATTTCAACATTGCTTCTCTTACCAATGTCTGTTTTCAAACAAACATCCAAACTACATTCCCCTCCATCTAAAGACAACATTTTGGCTCTTAACGTGAGATCTGAAAGGACAAATTCCCCATCAAAAAGAAATCAGCATTCTGTGAATGTCTCAGCCCTTACTCTTGATTTATTAGAGCTACTGGATTGGATGGTGGATGCAAAGCCATGCGCTTGATGGGTTGTGACCTTAATCAAATCATCTAATTATCTCCCATGCTTTTCCACACAGTAAAAGCCTTTTAATTGCTTTTGTATATTTTTTGTGTGTGCCCTATGCGTGTAAATAGCATGTTTCATTATGCAAAACTTTCTAGATCACTCACTTCAGAACAAACTGAATTTGTATATGAAGAAAATCAAATCATTTACAGTAAAGCCAGATGGTTTTAAAAAAAACATATAAAGTGATTATGACTGTTGTGTGTTCTTCTACTTATATTGTCCATAACCCAGTTTTATGTTCTAAGGGGGAAATGCATTTTCTTTGCCCTTGAATGTCTAATTGATTATTTAAACTATATTTCCATCAATAAACCTTATGCCAAATCAGAATACATGAAACAGTTGTTGTTTTTTTCCTTTTTTAAAATTGTGTTCCCAATTGCAGAAATGTGACATTTAAAACAGTGAGAAAAATGGAAACCACATTTACAGATACCTGTGATTGTAGGTTCTTCCTATTTCCTAACATGAATATCTCAGCCAGGGATTCCATTTAAAAGAATAACTAAACCCAGAACTCCAGGATTTTTGGGTGCGTGATTTTGAACATTTTAACTATTCTCATCTGTGGGGATGAATTTGGGTGGGATAGGTTAGGGCAGGGGTCTCCAACCTTGGCAACTTTAAAACTTGTGGACTTCAACTCCCAGAGTTCCTCAGCCAGCTGAGGAATTCTGGGAGTTGAAGTCCACAAGTCTTATGGTTGCCAAGGTTGGAGATCCCTGGGTTAGGGGGAAAGCAAAGACATTTGCTTTGCCAAAGCATACCCCATTCTATTTCCTTTTACTAAAGCAATGAAAATATTATGTCGGTGAAAGATTACTGGTAGATCTCAACTTATGACCGGTTGCTTAGTAACCATTCAAAATTATAACAGACTTCCCAAAAGCTAGAGTGAGACCCAATTTCAAAGTTCTGATATCACCCCTCCTCTTATGGTCACGTGACCTGCATTTTGGATACTCAGCATTTACAGTCGTCACATGACCACAATTTACAATGGTGTGCTGGAAACTGACGTTAACTTCCAGTTTCTGGGGGGGGGGGGAACTGGCCAATAGCGAACATTGGCTTCACTTAATGACCACTGAATTCACTTAAGGGCCACTGCAAAAAAGGTCATGTATATATCCACTTTCCAACTGTCATTACTTATAACTGTAATTGCCAGGTCCGATTATGGTCATAAATTAAGAACTTTGCCTTTGAATATTGATAATCAACCGGGTGCAAGCTGCAAAAATGGGAATGAACGGCTTTCACCATGGACCATGAACTTCCAGGCAGTTTTTCTTACATATAGAAGACTACTATTTTGTATAGCAGCAACAACTGCTACAATTGTTCCATGAAACACAGAAACACATATTTCATCTAGTTGATGCGCAAAGATGATGAATTGGCTTGTGTCAATTTTTCAGAATGTACAGCCAGTAGAGAGTGGTCCACCCTGGAGTGTACAAGAAGGAAGGCGTAACCATTAGATACAATCCCATTTTCTTACTGGTATATGATGGATTTTTGTGAGTGGTGCAGTGGCCTAGAGGTGGAGCTCTCGCCTCACAATCAGGAGGCTGTGAGTTCGATTTTAGGTAGAGGCAGATATTTCTCTCTGAGCACAATGAAAATTTATCTGCTGAATAAAATTCCACATTGGTGACAGGAAGGGCATCTGGCCAGTAAACACTCTGCTCCATTCAGTTGCCCAGACTCCCCCCGCAAGGGATTATGGGGTCATAAAAAGATGATGATGATGATATGATAGATTTTTGCATTGAATTTTCTATTCTTATTTTAAAATGTTGCAATTTATCTTACCCCTCTCTTTTATGTTATAGAGAAGTCCATTTTAGGACTGTGTTTAGCATTATTACAGTAGTACCCACTGTTTGCTTGTTCGTATCTGATCACTCTTAGGGGTGTGTGATCTACTTGCAGGAAATTCAAATAACCAAACAATGCTATCTGGGGAGGGGGGGGAAAGCTTCTGGTTTTAAGAGGACCTGATGTAAATAATTCATTGTGCTACTTTTCACAAGATTTACTTATTTGTTAAATTGCTGGAGTTTAGCAACAGAATTAAGCAGCCCCAAAAAGACAGGACACATCCATTAGAGTAATCCATAATATAGTTGGTTTGTTTTGGGATTAGCACTGTACGCAAACAGAATTAGTAAATAATGTTTAGGGGGTTTTTTTTTTCCAGGCAGGAAATAACCAACTCCAGACACGAACGAACTAACGAAATAACCATAGTTTAGCATAAAGTACAAAATGTAATGGTGGGATAAAAATAGAATAAAAGCAAGGAGAAAAATGGAATGCAATGACTGAGAGGTTTGTCCTAAAATCAGGATAAATGTATCATATGGGTCACAATGTTTGGAGAATTAGATGGAAGGCAAAAATGTCCTCAAAACAGAAAACATGAAACGAAACAGCTTCACGTTAACATTCCATCAGAGTATTCTAAATGGCTTTTTTTTTTTAGAACAAAATTAAAAATAACCATTGGGATTTGTTCCAAACCTGATACAAAACTCTCAGAATGTATGTTATGCTTGGAACTCTCAAACAGTAATTTTGAATCTGAAATGACCAGTGTGAGGTGGCTTCTCATGACCAGAACTCCTGGAATAGACAGCTCAAGATGGCTAAACTGCAAGGTTGGAACAAGGTGGTATATTTTGTTCTGATCATGAAACAAAATTCTTACAGAACAGAACAGAACAGAACAGAACAGAACAGAACCGAACAGAGAATAGAATAGAATAGAATAGAATAGAATAGAATAGAATAGAATAGAATAGAATAGAATAGAATAGAATAGAATAGAATAGGAGGTGGAAGGGACCTTGAAGGTCTTCTAGTCCTACCCCCTGCTCGAGCAGGAGACCCTATATCATTTCAGATAAATGGTTGTCCAGTCTCTTTTTGAAAGCCTTCAGTGATGGAGCACCCACAAATTCGGGAGGCAAGTCGTTCCACTGGTTAATTGCTCTCACTGTTAGGAAATTTCTCCTTAGTTCTAGGTTGCTTTTCTCCTTGGTTAGTTTCCAAGGAGAAGTTTCCATTTGTTAGTTTCCATTGTTTCTTGTCTTGCCTATTGGTGCTTTGGGAAATTTAGTCAGCCCCAAATAGCCATTCCAAGATTTAAACATACCTATATCTCACATACATTTAGTGAAGACTTATTGAAGATTCAAAGATATCATTAGTTATCCTTGTGATCATCATCCTTAAACTTCCAGACATGCTACACTTAACAAAAGTATAAAATACAACAGCTTTCGGTGCTTAATTTTCAGAAGATAAATCTGAGTGAGATGAACAAGTTTGAATATTTTTAACAGACTGACAAGCTAGTATTCAAATAAAGTTTCAACACCCATCTGTTTAACAAGTCAATTAAGTATTGAATTTTACACTCATTCCAATTTTTGTGTAAAATGATGGAAAATGTATAATTCATTTAAAGAGAAAGTTGTATTCGAAACATTCCTAATTATGAACTTGGCTAATATGTAATTAATTCATTCTGAAATGTATTGTTTGCAATTGAAAAAATAATGACTAATATTAGAAAAGAACCAGAGTAAATATATAAATGAAATTGGTATCCCCAAAATGTTGTCAGATCTTGTAATTATACTTGTGGTTGACATTCAGCCGAAACTTATCTGGGACTAATGAATACACAACTAGAGATTCTTTTTGTACATGGTAACTGGAGTGAGATTATTATATGCACAAAGATGGAAAGATTCCATTGTTTTAATCAAAAGTTTTAAAAACAATAATAAAAAATAATATAATATAAAATAGAATAAGAAGGGGGAAAGAAGAAGGAAGAAATAAAAGAGAAAAAGTGCAAAAAGAAAAAAGAAAAAGAAAGAAAGAAAAAAAGATATAAATAAGTGGGTTCCAATATTTGATACTGAATTCATTTAATTTTGTAAAAGTTGTGAAAGTTTATCTTAAAAACTTTAGAATAAGATCGCGGTAATCCATCTGGTCCAGGCACCTATTCTGTTTTAATTTTTTTTCTAGCTTCTCAAACTTCCTTTATTGTTATTGGTCCACTCATAATCTATTTCTGTTTCTCTGCAATACTAAGTAGATTTAGTTTCTTTAGAATAGAATAGAATAGAATAGAATAGAATAGAATAGAATAGAATAGAATAGAATAGAATTCAATAGTGGCCAAGTGTGAATGGACATACAAGGAATTTCTCTTGGTGTATATGCTCTCAGTGTACATAAAAGAAAAGATACGTTCGTCAAGAATCATAAGGTACAACACTTGATTGTCATAGGGTACAAATAAGCAATCAGATCACATTAGCAAACAGCAACTAAGTTACAGTCGTGCAGTCATAAGTGGGAGGAGATGGCTGATAGGAATGATGAGAAGATTAATAGTAGTGCAGACTTAGTAAGTAGTTAGACAGTGTTGAGGGAATTATTTGTTTAGCAGAGTGATGGCGTTCAGGGAAAAACTGTTCTTGTGTCTTGTTGTTCTGGTGTGCAGAGCTCTATAGCGTCGTTTTGAGGGTAGGAGTTGAAACAGTTTATGTCCAGGATGTGAGGGGTCTGTAAATATTTTCACAGCCCTCTTTTTGACCCCTGCAGTATACAGTATTTATGTATTCATCTATTTTCTCCACAGAAATATATTTTATTTTATATGCTTTTTCCATAGTTCATTATCAGTTAGCACCATATTTCCTTCTTGTAATTTCAATATCATTTTTTTCCTGTAATTTATACACCAACCTGTAACCTGGTTTGTTTGTGAGGTCAAAGGCTTTTGATTTTTTGGTTTTCTGCTTTGCACGGTCCATTTTTATTTCCTATTTATCTTATCTTTTGCATAGATAATTGCAAAAGTAGAAGCTTAATTTATTGAGAAATACTTATCATCTCTGGACTTTTGTTTAATTCCTCTTTTCTCTTTATCTCATCCAAAATAGCTTGTGTTTTCTCTTGTCTCTTCTTTTTCAGCTCACTGTTTCATTGTATGAAATGACCTCTAATGAAAGCTTTACTTGCATCCCAAACCATTCTTACATCAGTATCTTAATCTAAATTATTTTTAAATACCTCTTTTAGTGTCTTTTTACAATCCTCCAATATTGCTTATTTCTGTAACAGCATTTCATTTAACTTCCATTTAAAAGAACTAGGTTTCCTTTTATAAAACAAATTTACTGGATTATGATCTATTTTATGAACCAAATTCTTTGAAATTCAATTCATATCTTTTGCTGAAAAAGATCTGTGACTGTCAAAAAAATACATATGCTCTCTTGAATTGCCATTTTCATGTCTCCATATATCAACAAGACTGTCCATCAGATAAAAAAAAAACTTGTGGTAATTTGCCTTGTGTAATTTTAATATTTTTCTCCAAAGCTTTGTCTATTTTTCCAATCCCCTGTTAAATATAAATGTTCATAAGAAAAGCCTATTAGTTTATCATTGTCCTTCATAAGACAATACTCTGTCTTCATTTGATGCATAAACTTCCAATATCAGTCCTCCATGTAGATTGGTTTCCATTCCAACAAATCTATCATGCTCATCAGTCCATATAATTTCTGATTGTAGTTGGGAGTTTACATATAAAACAACTCCATTTCTTTTTTGAGTTGCTGCTTAAATAAATTATTCACTCAAACTTTTATAAGTCAAACACTTTATGGCCTTTTCCCTAATATGTGTTTCTTGTAAGCAAATTATGTCTTGATTTTTTTTAACAATTAAATATTTTTTTCCATTTTGAGGACCATTTGCTCCAGTTATATTCCATGTTAAGCAGTTGTAATCCACAATCCTATACTGTCTAATTCAGTAGCATCCCTTCACCTTCTTGTTTAACTGATCAAAGCTTTTGTATAGTATTTATCTGTCACCTCCATTTGTATTTGTATCCTCAAACTGTTCTGTAATTTTCTGTAAGAAATTCTCTCTTCAAAGGCTGCCAATTTAGTATTAAGTGATTAAGCCATTTTTTTTTTTACCCAATTCCTCAACCATTATCGGAAGCAATTCTAGTGTAATTCCTCTTTCTGTAGGTTGCTCTAATAATCCCCACTTCCCTTCTCCTGTGTTTGCCGGTTTTCTGTTTGGTTGCTATTCTAATATTGGAATCCAAAAGTGAAAGTGTCCCAGTCAAAAGTAAAAGTAAAAGGCACACTCTCCTCCCTTTTGCCTTTCTGTGTCCTTAATACTTTCATCTCAAACAGCACTCTATGGTTACTGTCACTATCACAATCTGGCTTATATTATCTTTATCGTCTACATCCTTTGAAAGGCTAGTGATGTCCCACTTGAAAACCATCACGGACCCACTGTTAGACCCCCTGCAATTTGCATACCGAGCAAATAGATTGACAGATGATGCTGTTAATATGGCTCTGCACTACATCCTACAACATCTTGAATCTCCAAAGACCTACGCAAGGGTCCTCTTTGTAGACTTTAGTTCAGCATTCAATACCATCATACCGGACATTCTTCTAACCAAACTAAATCAGCTAGCGGTACCTGAACACACTTGTAAGTGGATCACAAGCTTCCTAACAGACAGGAAGCAGCAGGTGAAGCGAGGTAAACTCACATCAGATATCTGTACAATTAGCACAGGGGCCCCCCAAGGCTGTGTGCTCTCACCACTTC
>QLTV01004101.1:3317519-3339828 GCA_003457575.1 Thermophis baileyi | reverse complement strand
ATTTTCATCTGAACTATATTTTCGTCGTTTTGTTGGCTGGCCCACTTGTAGCCCACTTGTCGACGGACGCCCAGGGACCTCAACATCCGACGCGGCCCTTGTTAACCCGCGCGACAGCCGATGCGGTATAGAATTTTTATTTGTTTGTTTCACCATGTTGTATGGGTTGGCGGGTTTTTACAGGGCCAGGCTGCCAACCTGACCTCAACCCTCCTCCTTTCTCATCCGGGCTTGGGACCGGCAATGGCGGAGTTATTATTATTATTATTATTATTATTATTATTATTATTATTATTATTATTATTATTATTATTATTATTATTATTATTATTATTATTATTATTATAAAAAAACCTGTTGTTAGATATTTAGAAATTTATTTGTCTATTTAGCAAGTTAGTGTCATTTCTTTCAATAGCACGATAATCCCAATGGTTTACAACGAATTGCACTAATAACAGACATAGTCACACTATTCAGCAATGGCGAGAGTTTGCTCATTGCAGTTTTGCATTTTCAGAGCAGCTGTCAAAACAAAGTATTATTGTTGTTTTCTGGCAGAGGGGATGGAAATAAATTCTTTCCGTGTTGAGGTTCAGAGTTCTCTTCCTTGCCATCATGATATCAATATTAAACTGATTAGTAATAACACATGACCTACTCATACAATAATCAGCCTTTTTAGCCATTGGGACTAACAATCAAGCAGAAAACAATACACCTAATCAAGGAACCAACAAGGAGAAAGCTGTCAGGGCAAACTACTATATATCATGTTCGCCCATCATTTTTTAAGAGGACCTTGACATCTAGCAGGTAGTGGACTTTCCACGATGTGTCCGCAAGTGGCTGATAAGGCCAATGTGGGCACGGAATGTTCTGCTACATGTCGGGCAGACATGTGTGGGCACCACTATTGCAGCATTTGCAGCTCTGGATTGGCGGAGTGCATGTTTCTCTTGTGCTATAGTTGTCCTTCTGTCTTCAAATGTCTGACAGCCTTGGTAGATCAGCATGCACCATATCGATCGATCTTGTGCCAGGATTTCCCAGAAGGTGGTGTCACTTGAGAGAGGCTTTCAGCATGTCTTTGTATCACTTCCTTTGTCCCCCCATGCTGCCATCAAAGCTGGCAGAGCAAACTACTATATATAAGCAGTGAGCAAACCCCACACTCACCAGCACTGATGATGTTGCCTAGTTGGGTAATGAAATGTCTACAAGCAAATAGCTAAACTCAGAGAGCACCAAGGACTCCACAATTCAACCCTGAGCTACAAATGTTCTCTTCTATTGGAACAAAAAAATCTCTATAAATAGGGAAGAAGAAAAAAAGGAAGGAGGAGAACCACCCTATGGTGGTTGCTTGAGGAGCAGATGGAACCATTCATCTGGTGCTCCAAACTCCTTCCTCCATGGAGGAAGGAGGAGAACCACGTCATGGTTCCTGCTTGAAGAGTAGATGGAACCATTCATCTGGTGCACCAATTGCACCCTTTACTGGCCTGGGAGACCTTGTTCACAGTCACCCGTTCCTTGGTCACCTCCCATGCGATGCACTGTACATAAGATTGCCCTTAAAGACCACTCAGAAACTTCAACTGATCCAGAATGCAGCAGAAGAAGCCCATAGGTTTGCCCATGTGACACGAGTCTACACTGGCTTCCAGTTTCTTTCTGGGTGCAATTCAAGGTGCTGGGCATCACTTTCAAAACCCTATATGGCACAGGGCCAGGTTATCTGCAGGGGCATCTTTGCCTATGGACATCTACCCATCTTACGAGGCCGCGGTGGCGCAGTGGTTAGAGTGCAATACTGCAGGCTACTTCAAGCTGACTGCTAGCTGCAGTTCAGCGGTTCAAATCTCACCGGCTCAAGGTTGACTCAGCCTTCCATCCTTCCGAGGTCGGTAAAATGAGGACCCAGATTGTTGGGGGCAATATGCTGACTCTGTAAACCGTTTAGAGAGGGCTGTAAAGCACTGTAAAGCGGTATATAAGTGCTGTTGCTATTACCAGGTCAAATAGGATGGACACGGTCCTAGTCCCTTCCCCTATTCCATCTGATAGGAACTAGGAAGCATGCCCTTTCCATGGCCGCCCCTGCCCTATGGAAAACCCTTCCCCTTTTAAGTTTGGCAGCCCCCTACCCTACCTTAGGAAAGTTACCCTCCTAACCTTTCATAACGGTTTGAAAGCCTGGCTTTTTCCAAAACCACTGAGATAAAAGACTATATGACTTGGCACCAGGTTTCTGTTGTCTTTAATGTTGCTAGTTTTACAGTTTTATTATGATTTTTATGTCATTTTTACTTATGATTGTGAGCTGCCCAAAGCTGATTATAAGATGGGCAGCTATATAAATGTTTTAAGTAAATAGTCTTATCCACATTTCTGTTGGGACTACAAAATGTAATCACCTATTTCCATTCTGCAAATATCAAGGATGGGCCTCACCACCATAGAGGCATTAGTATCGATTCCTGCCATTTCTGTTTACAGAGGCCGACTTTCAGCCACGCTCATTCTGAAAGACCTCCTTACATCTGTAAATAATAGATCATCTCTCTCCAGGTCCTGGCAAAAGGAACCTTTCTCTAGGTCTGTAACATTTTAAAATAGTAGTATTGATCAAAATCACACTTTTAAACTTGTGGGGGGTTGCCTTCTTTATCTCATAATAGTTCAAGTAAGAAATGTGGTCATCAATTGCATTTCTACCTCTGGAGACAAATTTAAGTCAAAGTGAACTTTAGAGAGGAAAGAAAGAAAAATGCTTCATAATTCCACGGGCACAATTTTCTGATAAATGGACAAACATGCCACTCAATGCAAAGAACTGCCCTATGGTATAATTTTACACCAATACAATCTTATGAGTGAAAAATAGATATCAACCTAGTTACATGCTTTTATCAAATTGAAAAAGCAGATAAGCTGTGTGAGGAATGACAAGGTATGGACTTCAAAAAGTATAGCTCAGAATGTAATAATCTACCAGATTTCCTATTTCACTAGATCAGTTATCTCTAGCCTAAGAGTATTGCTGACAGGTGGATTTGTCCAGAAATTCCAACCTGGCTCTATTGTGGAGAATTAAAGCCTACATTGGCCAACATTGTTTTTTTCTTCCTAGCATTTTCCCTGCTTCCCCCCCCTCTTTTTTTGGATCAACCGAGTGTTGATCATTGGTTGCAACAGTCTGATGTCATTGGCTGAAAGAGAGTGACTGGCATGATATCACCCAGCTGACTCTCATGGATAAGGCGGGACTAGAATTCACAGTCTCCTGGTTTCTAGCCTGGTGCCTTAACCACTATTATGCACTTCTTTCATTCTGAAGAGCTCAAAGCAGATTACAAGGAATCACTCATCCTTGCATTTATCTGAGATAGGTTGGGCTGAGAAGAATGGATGGCCCCCAAAGTGATCCCCAAAAGCCATGAGAGAATGGGGACTTGAACCTAGATTTTATTTTATTTTATTTATTTATTTATTTATTTATTTATTTATTTATTTATTTATTTATTTATTTATTTATTTATTTATTTATTTATTTGTCAACAAGTGAAAGGAAACAGGACACATGAAAAAATGGCACAAATAAATGGATATAAAGAAGCAAAACACAGCCATAAACACATAAAATGAGTACATACAAATGGGTACAGTAGGACAGAGACAGTAGGCACGCTGGTGCGCTTATGCACGCCCCCTTAGGGACCTCTTAAGAAACGTGTAAGGTCCACAGTAGACAGTTTAAGGTGAAAGGTATGGGGGTTAGAGAAACTAACAACAGGATCAGGTAAAGTATTCCAGACATTTACTACTCTATTGCAGAAGTCGTATTTTCTGCAATCAATATCTTCTCAAGACTCTAACTACCACTCCACACCACTCCACACAAAAGACTGGTATATTGATCTGAAGTGGGGTGGATTGGGGCCCACTATATGCCTGGCTGGAGCCTTGAAACAACTTTAAAAAAAAAGTCTTATTGTAATTTCAGAGACAAAAGCTGGGTTTTGTTCATTCCCCATCTTTCCAATGGATCCAGCCCCACTGTTGCAGAATCAAACAATTGGACAATTGCACTTGGCAATTGGATTTGTTGAAGGGATGTCAGATTTGGGAAAGGGGTGAAATCCAGCAGGTTCTGGAGAACAGGTAGCGGAAATTTTGAGTAGTTCAGAGAACCGGTAGCGGAAATTTTGAGTAGTTCGGAGACCCGGCAAATACCACCTCTGGCTGGCCCCAGAGTGGGGTGGGAATGGAGATTTTGCAATATCCTTCCCCCAGGAGTGGGGAGGGATGGGGATTTTGCAGTATCCTTCCCCTGGAGTGAGGTGGAAATGGAGATTTTGCAGTATCCTTCCCCTGGAGTGAGGTGGAAATGGAGATTTTGCAGTATCCTTCCCCTGGAGTGGGGAGGGAATGGAGATTTTGCAGGATCCTTCCCCTGCCATGCCCACCAAGCCATGCCCACTAAGCCACGCCCACCAAGCCACACCACATCCACCAAGCCACGCCCACAGACCGGTAGTAAAAAAATTTGGATTTCACCACTGATTTGGGAGTCATACAAACAGCTTGAAAAAATTTCATTTATTATCCAGAATACCTTTAGTAATGAAACAGAATTGGATATAATGTCTTATCTTTTAGCAAACACTCACATACTGTCGGGGTGGGCTTCAAAATTTTTAGCAAGGGGTTCTCTGCCCGGTTGCTGGATGGGCGTGGCCATGGTGGGTGTGGCCTAGTCAGTCTCCTGTACCACAGTGGGGAGGCCCTCTGGAGGCTGGAAACAGGCCCATTTCCGGCCTTCCCAAACTTCCGGTAGACCCGTTTTTTGCCCTCCCCGAGCCTCCGTGTGTACCCTGCACTTACCTGCATCCAAAACGGGCCACGTGGGCTGTGGGGACTCCTGGGAGGGGCGGGGTGGGGTGGGCGGGGCCAACCAGGAGTGGGATTTGGGGGTTCTCTAAACTGCACAGAATCTTAGCTAGAGGTTCTCCTGAACCCCTGCGAACCCCCAGCAGCCCACCCCTGCATACTGTACTTTGTAAGAATATACACATATATGTGTATGTATATGTATACTTATATGTATACACACGCATATATATCATGATAGCAATGTCTAGATAGATGATAGATAGATATAGAGATATATCCTGATTTATTTGAAAGATAATGTGCTGGGAAAGCAGGTCAGTGAAGAGGAGAAGAATATGACCCAATTATCAAACGCATAGCATATGAAGTGAGCATGAGATCAAAATGCCGCCTCTCTAAGAAAAGGGCAATGAAAGCAGATGGAAGAAACTGGAATGCCTCTGGCATAGAAAACATGGACTGAGCATTTATAAAAGGTTAAGTGAGTATCCAGGAAATTCTACTGAAGTCTTGCCACTGAGCCTGACAGTTGTATTGGAATGAAATTGCAATGAAAATTAGAAATTGAATAACAGCATGACAGACCTGGAAGGGACCTTGTAGGTCTTCTAGTCTAACCCCCTGTTTGGACATATGACTGTTCAATCTCTTTTTTTAAAACCCTGGTGTTGGAGCACCTACAATTTCTGGAGACAAGCTGATCCGTTGGTTAATTGTTCTCACTGTCAGGTAATTTCTCCTTAGTTCTAGGTAGGTTCTTTCCTTGATTTAGTCTCCAATCATTGCTTCTTGTCTTTTTCATTTGTCTTCTTGTCTTTGTCATTGTGGGTAGGAGAATTGTATACAGAAAACCAGGTATAGCAAATGTCTTATCTATCCACAGATATTTAGGAATAACTGGCATACTTTATTTTTAAAATGGTACATTGTTCTCAGCACCACCCAGAGAAAGCAATTATGTCACTGTTGATATAAGCAGTCCTCTAGGAATTTTCCTGACAAAGTAATACCAAAATCCACCAATATATGATTTGGGCCCCAACATGTGACCTGTGCAATCCAAATTACACAAATGACATCATCTGAAAATATCATAACATTTATTCTGTTTTGGGGTAGGCTGGCCATTGCAAGAGAGTAGAGGAAGTCCTCGTCTTATGACCACAATTGAGTCCAAAGTTTTTGCTGCTAACCAGACAATTAAGTGAGTTTTTGCCCCATTTTATGACCCTTTCTTGCCCCAGGTGTTAAGTGAATCCCTGCAGTTGTTAATAACATGGTTAGTAAGTGAACCTGGCTTCCCCATTGACTTTGCTTGTCGGACGATCACAAAAGTGACACTGCAACCATCATCAATATGAACCAGTTGCCAAGCATCCAAATTTTGATCACATGACCAGAGGGATGCTGCAACGGTTGTAAGTGTGAAAAACGTTCATAAGCCCCTTTTTTTCAGTGCTGTTGTAACTTTGAACGGTCACTAAATGAATGATTGTAAATTGAGGACTACCTGTACAATCACCATGGAGCAGAGAAGGAGCCTGAAAGGTTTGCCAATCTCTGTCCCAGGCCCCCTTCAGCCTCTGATGTACTTGTTTAAAATCAGAGGCTGCTATAAGCCCAAAAGGTGTTTTCTCAAAGCAATTCCATGATAACTCTTTAATTAACATCCGATTGATTCTCCTAACAAACTTGCAAGAATGCCAATAACCGCCGAGGTTATCCAGCTTCAACTTGCAATGTAGAGATTATTAACTCTTCTGATTTATCGATTCCTTAGCAGACCTGAATTCTTACCTTAAAAGACCAGGAAATACAACTTCAGCGTCAATATGGCTGGCTGTATACCATCCATGCATGTTTTATTATATTTCCTCCCTACAACACAAATATTTGAAGCTGAGCTATCACTGACAGTTTTGTTACCAGGCTGCTCCCAATCATATCAAACTGAGATAATAAGGTTATCAGGCTCTTCTCCTTGCCATCTGCAATGTTGTGACCTCATCAAAATCAGAATCTTGCTGCTCTCTTGTGTGCTTAGCCTGTGTTTCAGTTGACACAAAGGGGCAGCTATCTGAAAAAGAAGATGATAAAACAAAGAAAGATAACGTCACCTCCAAAGCTAATGGAAATGACAGTTGGAAATGGGTCAGTTAATGTGTGCACTGGGATTTACAGTGTAGTTATTATTGTTACAAACTTAGCTATCTAGAACCATCGAGGGTTTTTTTTCCTTTTCCCTACAGTTAACACTTCTTCAATTACTTTATGTGCTGAGAGATTCATACTGAAAATCTTTTCATTATTGCAAAAAAATGTCTGCCAATGGGATTGCATTGACCCCAACAGCTATAGCAACCTTCTTCTTTTGCTAGCTGGTAATTCTGGGAATTGTAGTCCCAGCACATTTAAAGGTCACCAAAATGAAGGAGGCTAAGTTGAACAATGGCTGACAAAGATTGCATGAATATGAGAGTGAATCACACTAAATTCTTTTCTAGTGTATTCTGCATTCTGCAATTCCTTGATCAGCCAATCAAACGCCAATGTAAAGTTGAAGGGACAAACATAATAGCTTGTCATTTTACTTGATATAAAACTGGGTTTCATTTCAAAAACTGATGGGAATTTTTTTAAAAAAAATCTTATCAGTTGGTTCTTTTCAGTAAAATATGAATTCCTGAGTCACAAACTTGCATTTCAGAAATGTGTGTGTGTGGGGGGGGGGAGCTTTTTTTTAAGATAAAGCAATATTTTTGATGTTATAGTCAAGGAAAAATAGATTTATTTGTGTCCTGCTTTTGTTTTATTGCGTAGTATCATAAGAGACACATTTATAAGCGACTGAACCTCAGACACAAACAACTCAAGCAATGATATGTTGCATTATCTATTCAGAATGTCCATAGAAAATTAGATGTATAAGTCACCAGTATGAAAGTGTCCTTCCAAATTGACAGTGGTTACATTAATCAAGTTTAAATTTAATTAAGATTAAATCAGACCTGATGCCAATGACCATGGAAAAATTCTGGTAAGTGCATACAGTAGATTGACATTTTAGGTTGTGTTCTCATTCCTCCCCTTTTCCTTTATTTAAAAATTCCTTAGAGCTTTCTCAACTAGTAAATATGAATTCATTCCCTGTTTTGATGCAAATGGGGGAAAAGTCATAAGATAAATGAGATTAAGATGGAGTCGGCTACAATTCATCTGAACATGACATTAAAAGGCTTAGTTAATTCTGAGGTAGAGAGCGCTTTTCGTTTTTAATTCTAACCTCTAAGTTATTGAATAGCTTTCTTTGGCAGGGACATCTTACAGCACTTTCATTGCACAAATTACAATTATATTTTGAAAAAAGATGGATTTTCTTTTCCATATTTTCACACTGATTCATTTTAGTGTTGGTCATTGGGTGAAATAAGCAGTTTCAGAGGTCAGCTCTCCTTTGAGATTTGTTTCAACCCACTTAAATTATGGCAAGTTTTGGAAGCCTTGTTTATGTAGAGTTGAATTTCAATATCTCCTGAAGATTCAGGTTGCATTGACCCCTTTTTTTAACCTTATTTAACTTTTAGCTGATCAGAGAGATGTACTCTCATATGATGGGGCCAAATATTATTTGATGGTTGGCAAGATTCATTAGGACCTTGCCAAGAACAATTTGAGTTGGTTATGTTTTTTAATTTACCTTTATTTTGGCCTGAGACCTATTTTGAATCATTAGTCATATTTGATGTACTTTAATCTACCCTGTTATTGCAGCCTGATGAATGACTGAAATAAAATATTTTGACTTTGAATTTCAATACCTACATTTGGATCTCAGATAATAATGTTGACCCTTTTATCCATGATAAAGGTTACATAATGGAAATGTCCTATTTTGTAAATAGTGGGTAAATCCATTTTCCAGGTAAACTGGCCCCTTCGTTGTATGATTACCTTTGAACAGCTTAATTTTGAAGAATGTTGAAAATTTTATTTTTATAGAATTAGAAATTGTATCTGAATTACCACAGAATGCTTATTATAAATGCATACATTTATATAACAGCCGACATCAACAAGAGTCTTGATTGAACTCTTTAATTCAAAAGTCCTCTCCACTTAAATTCACAATACTGGAATTTATCCAGTAGTAGAATTTGGAGACAATGGGATTGGTCAAAAGAATTAACAGATTAACAGATTAACAGAGTTGGAAGGGACCTTGTAGGTCATCTAATCCAACCCCCCGCTCAAGCAGGAGACCCTACACCATTTCTGACAAATGGCAGTCCAATCTCTTCTTGAAAGTCTCAAGTGATGAAGCTCCCAGAACTTCCAAAGGCAAGCTGTTCCATTGGTTGATTGTTCTCACTGTCAGAAAGTTCCTCCTTATTTCCAGGTTGAATCTCTCCTTGTTCAGTTTCCATCCATTGTTCCTTGTCTGGCCTTGAGGTGCTTTGGAAAATAGCTTGACCCTCTCCTCTCTGTGGCAGCCCCTCAAATATTAGAAGACTGCTACCATGTCTCCCCTGGTCCTTCTCTTCACTAGACTAGCCATGCCCAGTTCCTGTAACCGTTCTTCATATTTTTTAGTCTGCAGTCCCCTAATCATCCTGGTTGCTCTCCTCTTCATTTTTTCTATATTCTCAACATCTTTTTTATAGTGTGGTGACCAAAACTGGATGCAGTACTCTAGGTGTGGTCTTACTAAGGCTTTATAGAGTGGTATTAGTACCTCACTTGATCTTGATTGTATCCCTCTGTTAATGCAATTTAGGATTGCATTGGCTTTTTTGGCTGCCGCTGCATACTGCTGGCTCATATTTAGCTGGTTGTCCACTAAGACTCCAAGATCCCTCTCACAGTCACTGCTATTAAGCCTGGTTTCACCCAGTTTATATGTATACTTTTGGTTTTTCTTTTCTAATTCTTCTAGACTGCCAGGGAAGAAATTGCAGACTGAAGACAGCTGTGTGAAAAGCCAATGACTGTGGTAGAATGAAGAGTCAACAAGTAGACCAGCTCTATGATAGTTGAGATCACCCACAAATACTCCAGACATGCTCCTAATGAGGAGACCAGGGTGGATTCCTCCCGGTTCGGACTGGTTCTCCCGAACCGGTAGTGGCCTGCTGGTAACGTCACAATGACATCACTGAACCAGATCGGTCGGTGCCGGTCCGTGGGGGCCGCCATCTTTTTTTTTAATTTTTTTTTATTTATTTTTTGAATTTTTTTTCCTTCTGAGCATGTGCAGAAGCCGAGTTTCCACCACTGTGCATGCGGTCGCCATCTTGTTTTCAGCTTTTTCTTTCTTTTTTTTGAATTTTTTTCTTTTCTTCTGAGCACGTGCAGAAGTCGAGTTTCAGGCACTGTGCATGCGGTCGCCATCTTGTTTTTGGATTTTTTATTATTATTATTTATTTTTTTCGGATTTTTTTGGCACTGCGCATGCGCATGCGCACGCCCACGTGACGCAGGAGGAAGCGAACCGGCAGCGAGGTAAGTTAGAACCCACCCCTGGAGGAGACCATAAGTCAGCGGTCTCCAGAATCTATACAACCAATCGTATCACCTGTACAGGGGCTCTATAAGCTTGCAACTGTAGCACAATACCACTAATATCTTTGTACAATGATTATGTTCTCCTTCATTGCATTGGTAGCTCTAAATCAGGAACCAAATTGCCCATTGTTTCCATTTTCTTGACTTCTCTGGATTATATTGAGCTGCTGTCTGGTTTTTTTTTTTTTTTTTTTTTTTTTTTTTTTTTTTTTTTTTTTTTTTTTTTTTTTTTTTTTTTTTTTTTTTTTTTTTTTTTTTTTTTTTTTTTACTGTAGTGGAAATGACAGAGAATTGCTAAAGAAGACAGATTTCCATGTATAGTTGCATATTTCTATGTGTGCTAAGTTTCCACAATCTTATTTGTTTTTATTTCAAGCCATTCTGTGGTTTATTTTTTTTAATGTGCTTCAGGTCATGCCTGAATAATCAAAACAAAAGGAAAGGGGGAGACTGCACCAAGTTAAACAAAGGCAAAAGATGGGGAAAGCAATTAATTGAGCAAGGTGGGGAGGAAGAGGCATTGAAATAAAGAATGTTTTTCCAGAAAACATCAGTCCCTCTTGAGTGGCAGTTCTGAACCCACTCATCTGAGAGAAAGTGATATGTAACTCAGCTGGGGCTTGCATTTGAGCAAATGTGTCAGAATGGCACTGAGATGTCAGTTTACAAGTATGAAAATGACTTTGTTATAATACGATGGCCGTATCCTTTGCTCCCCCAAAAAAAGAAAATATATGCCGGAGAGAGCAGTTGGTCATAAAACTTGCATGTGCGATAAATAAATAATAAATAAATAACTGAAATAGAAATGCCATAAAAAGGAAAATGGCGAGTGTCTAGCTGAGTCTTTGTACTTACCCAGGTGTTAACTGTTTCTTTCCTCTCTCTTTAAATAAAATATTGACTGATCAGTCCTTCAAACAGAATGCAATTAACAGAATAACAGAGTTGGAAGGGACCTTGTAGGTCATCTAGTCCAACCCCCTGCTCAAGCATTTCTGACAAGTGGCTGTCCAGTCTCTTCTTGAAAGCCTCCAGTGATGAAGCTCCCACAACTTCTGAAGGCAAGCTGTTCTATTGGTTAATTGTTCTCACTTTCAGAAAATTTCTCCTTATTTCTAGGTTGAAACACTCCTTGATGAGTTTCTATCCATTGTTCCTTGTCTGGCCTTCGGGTGCTTTGGAAAATAGGTTGTCCCCTCCTCTCTGTGACAGCCACTCAAATATTGGAATTATGCTATTATGTCACCCTTGGTCTTTCTCTTCACTAGACTACACATGCCCATTTCCAGCAACTGTTCTTCATATGTGTTAGCCTCCAAGCCCCTAATCATCTTTGTTGCTCTTCTCTGCACGCTTCTAGACATCTTTTTTTTATAGTGTGGTGACCAAAACTGGATGCAGTATTCCAAGTGTGACCTTACTAAGGCTTTATAAAGTACTACTAATACCTCACGTTATCTTTATTCTATCCCTCTGTTAATGCAACAATTGGCTTTTTTGGCTGCTGCCGCATACTGCTGGCTCATATTCAAGATCCCTCTCACAGCTACTGCTATTAAGCCAAGTTTCACTTAATCTGTACATGTACTTTTGGTTTTTCTCACCTAAATGTAAGACTTTACTTTTCTCTATGTTGAATTTCATTTTGTTAGATAAGACCCAGTGTTCAAGTCTGTCGAGATCCATCTGGATCTTGCGCCTATCATCTAGTGTATTGGCTATTCTGCCAGCTTAGTATCATCTACAAATTAGATGAATTCCCCTTCTATTACCTCATCTAAGTCATTTATGAAGATATTGAAGAGTACTGGGCCTAAGACGGAACCTTGTGGTACTCCACTGTTTACTTCCCTCCATGTCAATGTAGTTCCATTAAGGACTACTCATTGAGTACAATTACAAATCCATTTGGTGGTGATGCACTCTATCCCACTTTTTTTCTAGCTTACCAAGAAGTAGGTTGTTGTCTACTTTGTCCAATGCCTTAAAGAGACTTTCTGAGTCTTGGGCAACTCAACTTTCCAATCAGATGGAGAGAATCAATACCCATCAGCTGACATTTTAAAAAAATACATGTTTTCTTTTCATTTTCAGGGATTTAAGGGTGGGAACATGAATATTTCACATTCCAGAACCCTTTCATGCCCACTTCTAATTTTATTTTCCTAGCTTGAACAGTCAAATTTCATCTATTTCATTGTCTAATTTCAGCAATGAGACCTTGGAAATGTGTCTATAAATAACGAGCTGGGACACACATTACCAGAGGTTTATCCTGAGTCAGATCCCTAAATAGAGGCATGTCTGTGGTAACCTTGGACATAAACCCAACCTAAACTATAATGTTTGGTAATTTTATAGAAAGCT
Source organism: Thermophis baileyi (assembly GCA_003457575.1). NCBI lineage: Eukaryota > Metazoa > Chordata > Lepidosauria > Squamata > Dipsadidae > Thermophis > Thermophis baileyi. The sequence continues at coordinate 3,326,997 of QLTV01004101.1, read as the reverse complement.
TAGAAGTAGCACACTAGTCAGAAAAAGCCAGTAGTATTTCTAGATCATAGAGATAAAGAAAATGCATTTTTCACATGTTTTGTCATTCGAGATATGATGAAATCTTTTTTTTTTAAATGTGGAGGAATCTGGTGTAGCAAATGGCTAGGGCAAAGTAATATTATTGTGCTTGATTCTAATGATTTCATTTTGTTGGCCTACCTTATGTCTTTAAAATGGATTTTTAATTTGGGTTTTATAAAATAAGACTGTAAGCCATCTAGAGGGCACAGCTGGTCCAAAAGACAAGATACAAATTGATTCTATTGATCAATACATTACTCCTCCTGAATTCATGAATTATGGGGCTGGTTTTAATTTCAGATAGAAAGAAAAGAACATGTTTTGCCTTCTAAATGACAGAGATGTCTGTTTTCTAATATTACTGGGGCATCTGTACCTAGTAAAATGTCAAATTATTGCACTGGCTAGATTTATAATGGTGTAACTGAAGTATCTGCATGGATGCCAATTGAATCATCTCATAATTATATTATCTGAAGCTACTTCAACCTTGTACTGTCAGTGGTAGATATGTGCATTTTCTCCTATATGTGAAATGTCCTAGCATTCCTGCCCACAAACTAATCAAAATGGAATTCTAATCTTCAGCATGAATTGATTTTCCACTCCTTGATAATAATCTGCCAAGAGAGGTGGTCAATGTTTGGCCTCATCTGAAGCACTAGTTGAAGGTCAAGAAATATCTTTTATGTCCTCTCTCTCTCTCTCTCTCTCTCTCTCTCTCTCTCTCTCTCTCTCTCTCTCTCTCTCTCTCTCTCTCTCTCTCTCTCTCCCCCATCTGTCTACTTTCATAAACTGATATGTGATCTAAATTTAGACTGATCTAAATTACTGTAGTTCTGAAGAATGTTTAAGGAAAAATATTCTGCAGTAAAATTAGTAATCAGATACGAAAAATATGCTAATGAATCATAATTGATTAATTTAAAAGATAGGATTGAGCAAAGACTTTCTTTGATGGAGTCATCTAGGGTTTCTCATGGGACTGATGGGATCAAATTTGTTTTCACAAGTTGTCAGGAGCCAATAATGTGTATTCTTTCGACAAATGGGTAGTCAAAATGACATCATCATCTTACAGTGCAAGATAGTAACTTATAGATTGTAAGTTATTTATAAGTTAGTAAGTTTCTGTAGTTACTAAATGTATACTAAAATACAAACCAACAGTAAACAGAATAAAATAAAATAAAAACCCTACTACATATATATTGATGGGAAAAGCACTGTATATGTCGATCCTGGAAACCAAATCTCCGTAATGGAATTCTCAATATATATTTTTTACCACAATATCTATTGGCAGTGATGGAAAACAAAATCCATATTAGAAATGAGGAGAAAAAGGTTGAAAGGAAGACAGTCAGTACATTATGCTTTGATATGTCATTCCCCTCACTACAGCTGAGAAAGTATAATAAAGGCCAGCTCACCTTCCTATTGATGGGAATAATAACAATAAAATAAGTAAGAAAGGATACAAATCACATGAAGAAATCAATATTTCTTCCTCTGCATACCAATACATGTGAGAGCTATGCTACTTTATTATTAGTATGAGCCTTAGCTTCATAAGAGATACATGAGAATATTACAGTATATTAAGTCTACACCTGGAATCAGAGGGGTTTCCATGTTATAATAGAGTGTTCTTAAGACATCTGGTTGGTTGGATGATGGACAGGAAGGACTTCTTGGTCTGGGATTCTCCTATAACCATGATGGTGAACCCATGGCACGCGTGCCCACAGGTGGCACGCAGAGCCCTCTCTGCGGGCACACAAGCCATCGCCCCAGCTCAGCTCCATCGCGCATGCGCTCGCGCCTCCCTCTGGCCAGCTGGTTTTTGGGTCTCTGCCGCGCATGCGCAGGGGGTGGGGCGCATGCAGGAGATGCATGTGCATGCGTGGGGAGCAGGTCGCACATGGAGGCGGAGGGGTCACACACACATGTGGGAGGCGCACGTGCATGCGGGGGCAGGGGGAGTGCGGGGGGGTCACGTGCATGCACAGGGGCACGTGGCGCATGGGGGCGCATGCATTGCATTATGGGTGCGCGTGGCACTTTCAGCACTCAGTGACAAAAAGGTTAGCCATCACTGTCCTATTATGTTAGGAAACAGGTCAGTTGTAGTATGAATTATTCACAACCATTAAACCTGGATGCAACTGTTGAACAATTCCTATTAGCATTGATATGTCGCATATCAGAGACGGCATTATTTTTCTCTGGGTTGGTGTGAGTAGAGGTACTATATTCCTTTTGAAGGAAGCAAATTCCTGGGCATAACGTTCATACATGTTGTATAAAGAAATCCATATTAAAATATAACAATGGATAGTGGGGGGTTGTGTCTGAAATACTCTTTCGAAAATGGGTTATTCCCTTATCACGTTGATATATTGTATTAATATAATTCAATACCCAGCAGAGGTTTCCAGAATTGAAAAGGCAGATATGTGGAATTTTAAAAGGCTGGAATAATGAATGAGTCAATATCTAAGATCAGCAAAAGAAAACCACGAGACAAGCCCTAAGAAATATGAATATTTCCCATCAGAAAATTAAGAATTATTAGACAAGTAGTTGTAATAGCATTAATATTAATGATAACTCATAATGTGCTATTATAATAATTATTACCATCATTATCATCATTATCATTCCTTGCAACAGCAAATTTGGAGGATTAGTGCCTATCAGACTAATAATAATAAGGCTTCTTTTATTTTTTTAAAAAAAATTGGGATTCCGATGTAGTCATAGAACTCAGCGAAGTAGAAATGCATTATTGTGAGACACATACAAATGCAGATGCATGCACACCTATGCACTTTTTAAAAAATGTCTGGGGGGGGGAAACTTAGTTTACAGAACATTTTTAACAAATGTATAAGTTCAAGTATAGGACAGCCTAAGTGGCGTTTGTTTGTAAATCATGAGCGTTATAATAAAGTCAGGTCAAGCCAAGCCTAGTGAATAATTAAAATTTCAAAAAGAGGACATCAGAAGAAAATGTAAGGTTCCATGTTTTACTAATAAATACAGTATGCACCTGATATCTAAACCTGATTTAAGCATAAACCACTGATGCCACTAAATGTGATCCCAACAACTGACTGCAGGAAAAATGGCTTTACATTTCCTTCTAGTTAAATAAGAATCCTAATAATGCAAGGACCGCCTTCCATAAGATGTGAGCATGTGGTATCATTGTTCAAATATGCCAACATAGATGCAAATGTACAATTATCTGATCCATCAACATTCAGGAGGCTAACCACAATAGAGGATACAGATAAACAGGCATTTCAACTCCAGACTTGAGGTGCAAGTCTGCTTGGAAACCAAGCTATTACTCATATCTCTCAAAGATACGAGTGGTTTATGATAGAAGTATATCATGTACATAAATAAATGAAATATGTGTGGTACCATTAGTAGACGGTTGGCTGGAGACAGGTCTTATAAATGGTAAAAAAAAATTGAATCAAGTATTCAAATTAGTGAACCTTGGTAGATGGTTTACAAAAATTGGAGAAAAGGATGGGGAAATGATCAGAATGAATGTATCAATGCTGGAATGAAGGCAGCAGGGTGTCTGTGATCTGCTCTGAAGAATTAATGTTTATTATAGAAGTAAAAGTAAAGAGAGTGACAAGAAACAAGTTGTATGAGATGGGAACGATGTAATTAAGAAGCATCTGAAGTAAAACACGAAAAAATAGAGTCAAGAAGGAATGAATGCTGAAATAATATAGCAATAGCACTTAGACTTATATACCGCTTCATAGTGCTTTACAGCCCTCTCTAAGCGGTTCACAGAGTCAGCATATTGCCCCCCAACAATCTGGGTCCTCAGTTTACCCACCTCAGAAGGATGGAAGGCTGAGTCAACCTTGAGCCGGTGAGATTTGAACTGCCAAACTGCAACTAGCAGTCAGCTAAAGTAGCCTGCAGTACTGCACTCTAACCACTGCGCCACCTCAGCTCTTATGGATTGAATAAAAGAACAACGGTAGTATACTGACACGAATTGGTCATATAAGGAAAATGAATGAGGACTGAATTGCATAATGAATATAATTATGATAATAAATATATGATAGAAGACTGACTGGATTAAAAAAAAGAAAGAGATGAAAACCAGAAAGGTTGGAAGATACTGATGAGATCCTCCAAAAAAGTGGGTCAAGAATTCAAAGAACAAAGGACATACCGTATGGATGTCCCAAAGGTGCTTTTTCAAGCGGCAACTGGACTTTCTTGTTTTCTTGGAAGACGTTTCACTTCTCATCCAAGAAGCTTCTTCAGCTCTGATTGGATGGTGGGGAATGGAAGGATTTATATTCCTTGCAGACAGCTGGTCGTTTGCATTGTTTTAGAGAGTTGTTGAGGCCACTTGGAGGTTTATCTGTGTCCTCGGGGTCACCTGAGAAGTGCAAATGGGTGTGGAGCCTTCTTGGAACTGCTGAAAGGACTGAGAATCTCCATAGACATGTACCATATGGACATGATTTTAATCTTATTGTACCATTATCATATCCATCAAAGGACAGGTTGCAAGAAAAGAAAGGCGTGGAGATGTATTGCGAATGGTGTTGATGTCAACTAGATTTAAGTAGGTTTCCTTTTCTTTTTCTTAGCTTATGCTTAAAGCTCTTTAGCTTGCAGTATTTCTTGCTTCCTTTCTATGCCATAACTCTGTTTACTCCAAGAAAATTGTGCAATTAATATAAATGTATACATGGCTGCATTATCTGAGCCATATACCAGAAACATGAAATGTGGGTTTCAGAAACATTCAAAACCCTCTGTGATGTGGTTATATAACATGAGTTCCCAGGACTTCTTGCAGCACCAGGACTTGACTGCAGTGTGCCTGATGTTGTCAGCCCAGCTATCTGTAATACTTGTCTTCATCCAGACTCTTAATGTTATTTCCATAAGGCATCTTGATTCCGTCTCTCCTCACTGTTTTCCCCCCTGTTGTTTGTAAGGGTTGCACATTTATCCAATCCAAACTCCATTTCAACATCTTGGCAGGGTTGAGCAGCAATTCCAGAAGTTGCTGTTGAAATGTGAGTGCCTATGTCAAAGAATGGATAAATTCCTAAAAACATAGTTGATTGTTACAATAATAATTCTCTGTTTACAGCAATGTGAAGTCATAACTACCAGTTCTTTAGCTGGTGTTTTTCTTGAGGGGGCCATGGTGCTCTCTGAGCTTGGTTGTTTTCTTGCAGACATTTCATTACCCAAACTAGGTAACATCATCAGTGCTATTGGTGGGGGTGTTCTTCCCAAGAACCTAGGATGTCATAATGTATCAGGGCAGTAAATGTGGGGATCCAAGCAGTGTAGTCTTTTGCAATTGACAGACGGAAGGTTCCATGAAATGCTGTCAATGTGCATATTTTCTAAGTGCCATCCAATTTGTGTGTGGGGGGGTACGGTATCCACTGTGCCAACAACCACTGGGAATATTACCACTACTGTTTGCTATTGCACTGATTCCCCTGCCAACAATACTGAAGAAGTCATGCCATGGCTATCAATCAACAAAAGCATCTGCCAGGCTATCCCACCTCTTTCACATAGACAAGCTGAAGCTGTATGGAAAAGTACCATCTGAAATAGAATTGCTGCTCAACATTGTCTGTATATATAGATGTTGAAATGGAGTTTGGATTGGAAAAATGTGCAACTCTTACAAACAACAGGGGTGGGGGAATTAAAAACAAAAGGAATCAAGATGCCTTATGGAAATAACATCAAGAGTCTGGATGAAGACAAGTATTATAGATACCTGGGCTGATAACATCAAGCACACTGAAGTCAAGAAGAAGGTTACAAGTGAGTAACATCATAAAAATGAAGAAGATCTTAAAGTCTGAATAGAGGAAATACCACCAAGGTAATTAACACCTGAGCAATTTCAGTCATTAGATACACAGCTAGAGTAATGGAGTGGACTCAAGCAAAACTGAAAACCCTGGATAGGAAGGTCAGAAAAAAATGATAATGAATCATCAACCTTCATCCATGCAGTAATGTTGACAGACTACTTATAAGGAAAATAGGTGGACAGGGAATGTTGCAGTACATCAGGTTAAAGAAGAAAAAAGAGCATTGAAAGTATATCTGAAGGACAATGAAGAAGATGCACCGACGCTAGTATACCAGGAAGGCTTACTGAGTGCTGGAGAGACCAAACCAGTGGTGAAATCCATTTTTTTTACTGCCGGTTCTGTGGGCGTGGCTTGGTGGGCATGGCTTGGTGGGTATGGCAGGGGAAGGATACTGCAAAATCCCCATTCCCTCCCCACTCCTGGGGGAAGGATATTGCAAAATCTCCATTCTCACCCCACTCTGGGGCCAGCCAGAGGTGGTATTTGCCGGTTCTCCAAACTACTCAAAATTTCCGCTACTGGTTCTCCAGAACCTGTTAGAACCTGCTGGATTTCACCCCTGGACCAAACTGGCCTACAAGAAAGACCAAATGAAGAATAGGAAAAAACCTAGCAAGGCAAAGCATTATGTGGCCAGTACATTAAAAAAAATAGGAGGCAAAGCAGACAATAACAAGACCTGGCAATGGCTAAGAGCAGGAAAGTTGAAGAAAGGAACCGAGGGGCTAATTCTGGCTGCACAAGACCAAGCCTTAAGAACAATTGCATACAAAGTCAGAATTGAGATGACAGAAACAGATAGCAAATGCTGCCTCTGCAAAGAAGCTGAACCACTTGTTAGCTGCTGCAAGAAGATTATACAGACTGACTGCAAACAAAGGCATGACAAAGCAGTAACAATGGTGCTTTGGAATATCTGTAATAAAAAAACACTTGCCTACAAGCAAGAAATGATGGGACCACAACATAGATAAAGTAATAGAAAATGAAGAATCTATTTTTTTTTCATTCAAACAAGCATCTGCCACACAAGATCCCAGATTTAATGATTGTTGATAAGAAAGACAAAACAAAAGTCTGGATAGTGGCCATTGCAATACCTGGAGACAGCAGAAGAGAAGAAAAAGAACTGGAGAAAATCACAAAATACGAAGACTTTCAAATAAAAGTAGAATGACTGTGGCAAAACCCAAAGGTGCTTCTTCAGGAGGCAACTGGACTTTCTTGTTTTTTCTTTTGAAGACGTTTTGCTTCTCATCCAAGAAGCTTCTTCAGCTTTGCCTCCTGAAAAAGCACCTTTCGGACAACTATGACCTGGATGACTGAGAATCTCTACAGACTGTGGCAAAATAAAGCAAAGTATAGTACCAATAGTAAAAAGTGCCTTGGGTGCAATTCCAAAACATCTGGACCACTTGAACACCATCGGTATTGACAAAATCATTATCAGTCAATTGCAAAAGGCAGCTTTATTTGGAACAGCTTACATCCTGAGACGATACCTTTAATATTAAACAACAATATCTGCCTATCCCAGCTCCTTTGGAAGCACACAGTAGGTGAACAAAATGCCAAATTTAATCTAAACATCTGGCTGACTATGTGACTAACCATCATAATTCTACTAACCCAATTTAATTTCATTTACATTTGATATCAAAGTTATATTAAACTAAATCAACTTTTTGTCCTAGCCCATACCTTCTTCTTAGCTTATGTCTTGGGTCTACTACTCTAAAACACCAGTCTAAGGCTGAGTATGGTACAGTCCATAATTTGTGCATCCTCATTGTAAAATTATCAGAAATAAAAGGCATGTTTTTTTAAAAAATGGCTTCTTCCTTCCTTATCAGTTTTGTTCAACCACTTGTAGCTATTTCATTCATTTTATGAACTGCGGTGGTGCAGTGGTTAGAATCAGGGGTGGGTTCTAACTTATCTCGCCACCGGTTCGCTTCCTCCCGCGCCGCGTGGGCAGGTGCGCATTGCACAGTGCCAAAAACTCAGCTTCTGTGCATGCGCAGAAGCAAAAAACAGCTTCTGTGCGTGCGCAGAAGCCAAAAACAAAATGGTGCCGCCTACGCCGCCGCCACGAGAGCCAGTTCGTGGGCGTGGCCAACTGGCAATCGCTCCCGGTTCAGCGAACGGGGGGAAATTCCCGCTAGCGGTTCTAAAGAACCGGTCCGAACCGGGAGCAACCCACCTCTGGTTAGAATGCAGTACTGCAGGCTACTTCTGCTGACTGCCGGCTGACTGCAATTTGGCAGATCGAATGTCACCAGACTCAAGGTTGACTCAGCCTTCCATCCTTCCGAGGTGGGTAAAATGAGGACCCAGATTGTTGGGGGCAATAGGCTGACTGTAAACTGCTTAGAGAGGGCTGTAAAAGCACTGTGAAACGGTATATAAGTCTAAGTGCTATTGCTATTTATGTTTCAGGGATGATAAGGCCCTCTAGCACATACTGAGTACTTTCTGTGGGGTTCCATCTTATAAGTATAGCATTTTTCTGCAATAGAGAATTTGAGAAGAGCAAAAACCCTAGGTCCACTGGATTTATCATAGTTTTTACAGGATGGCATTCTCAATGTTTTCCATCATGGCATTTTAAAAGATGCAAAGCAATCACACGGAATCAATTTTCCACTTAAAGAACCTGACATCAGATTAGACTGGCTGTAATGCAGAGGAAATCAAATAGCTGAGTTGTATCTGACAGCAGGCAAAACAGAGTGAGATTTAGAACTGACAGTATCTAGAATGAAAGAAGCATGGCGACTGAAAGAAAAACCCATAAGGTAGGGAAAGATTGGGACGGCTGCAGAGTTGTGTGCCTGAAGGAGGATATTAAAAGGGGGAAAAAAATAAGGAATAAAATGCCCAAGATTAATTGCAGTGAATGGGAAAAACACTCTCTGTGATGTAGGTTGCTAAAGCGGAAGAAATAAAATCAAGGACAAGGTACTGTAAAGGAGTTGGCAATTCTGTTGCCTTAAAATAAAATGTCTACTTGGGAATGTGTTCTTTCCATAATGTCATATTAAACAGCAGTGAAATACTGAGTTGGACAGCAGTGGAAATAAGTTGGCCTTCCTGGTTTTTTTACTCAGACAAATAAATCCATAAAAACAATGAAATAGGAAGTTATTCTCTTTTATTCATTAAACATGAAACTCAGTGAACTGAACATTTAAAAATGTGTCACAAATACCATTGACTGGTGCTAATGGTTGATACGGGTTGCTGCCAGCATCCTAGGTATAAACCACGTATCTTCTTAAAATATATGATGTTCTGAGTAGCGCAGTTTTTTGCAGTTCCGCTGGTGTTATTGCAGGAAGCTGCAATTTCTTGATGTTAAATTTGAAATTCTTGGACATGGTACCAAGTGCCCCGATGACAATAGGTATCACGGTTACATGTTTCTTTTCTTTTTTTCTTACATTTTTTATTAAATACACATATGAAACAAATACATACAAATCAAACAGAACAGTATGGAA
>QLTV01004101.1:3304769-3316886 GCA_003457575.1 Thermophis baileyi | reverse complement strand
TACTACTACTACTACTACTACTACTACTACTACTACTACTACTTCCATGGATGGACAATCAGCTCATGCTTTTTTTTTTCCTGGTCCTCAAGCCTGTCTTTTGTGCCACCAAATTTTAATGGTGGCATTGTTGAATGTCAATATTTTTCTTCCATTTTCAAGAGCATGTGTGAATCCCCAAATAGATTTAAGATGCCTAAAATACAGAGAACTCTCCAGTCCTACCCAAATGCAGAAAACGTCAGCTTCGGCCATGAGTATGAGTTCGAGACCACCTTCTACCACATAGCTCCCAGCGACCAGTAAGATCCCACAGGGTTGGGCTCCTCCAGGTCCCGTCAGCTAAACAGTGCCAGCTGGCGGGCCCGCGGGGGAGGGCCTTCTCTGTGGCTGCCCCGGCCCTCTGGAACCAGTTACCTCCTGAGATCCGGACTACCCCCACCCTGTTGGCCTTCCGGAAAGCGGTGAAGACCTGGCTGTTCCGGCAGGCTTGGGGCCGTTGATCTCGCTTCTGCAATTTGGCGAGATCCGGCCATGAAAAGGTGTGTATGGGTTTTTTAATTGTTTTTAATTGTTTTTTATTATGTATCTTTTTAACAAGCTTTCTATATTTTAATAAGTTTTTTATATTTGCTGTAAGCCACCCAGAGTCCCTTGGGAGTTGGGCGGCATAGAAATGCAAATAAAAGTAAAAAAGTAAAGTAAAGTATAACACACACACACTGATTAGATCTTTTGACATATTAGCGATGAATGAATTCTGCAAAGTACTTGGCCAGCAGTGGAGCAGAATCAATTTCTGACAATGTGCAATTCATTGAGAGCAAGCCATTAACACTTCAAAAAGATTGTTGGTGTTATAATAGTTATCTGACTGGAATAGCTGAATATTAGAAGCCACGCCACTATCCTAAAGGTTTTCTGAAGGAAGAAACAATAATGTTGTATTTTGACAGAAGGATCGTTTGCACAATTTAATTTGGATGAGAATATTAGCAAATCAAAGGCCAAAAATCTCTTAAGAAGTATGTTTGGTCAGAAGAACCAAAGAAATGAAAAGTATTCTTGGAATTGCGAAGCAACCTCCGTTCCTTACTATGATGATGATGATGATGATGATGATGATGATGATGATGATGATGATGACGACGATATCTGGTGACACAGTTATTGAACTAGAACAGACAATAAAATTAGTGTGATGAAACTCACATATTTCTTATGAAATGTTTAGATAGACAGATTTTAAGAAAGGATGGAACCTTAAAAAAAGAAAGAAAAGATTAAAAGAAGGGAAAAAGTTAAAAAAAAAACCACCTGCTAATTCAAGTCAAAGTTAAAATGAATAAAAACAAATGTATGATTTGCCCTGAATCTACTCACTTTTAGAGTGCACACTTACTGTGCCACTAAAAGGTCAAGTAGAACTTTCAACCTCAAAAAGATGACTCACATTCGTGTTTTAATTGATTGAAGGATTTATCAGTGATTGACCAGAGACAACCTGTCTAATAAGGATTACATAACATACCATGTTAGCTACTCCCAGTTCTATCATGAAAGAAAAGTGCAAGATAAATATATCACAACCACACCATCTATGGATATTTTTTTCTAGCTGTCCCCATTTATAAATGTGTGGAAATCACTTGTCCTGTTTTAGATTCTTCATCCATCTTCCTTGCTCATACTAATCTGAAATATCACCACTGGAGTTTTAAAATCTTTAGATTCTACATTATTGCAGTTAGTTTATGCCAGATAAATTCAATGGTAAATGATAGGCTTTCTATCAAAGGCTGAATAAAGCCTAACCAAACAGATTGCTTTAAATTTGTACCCAAGTAACCTATACACAGAAACATTTATGACTACAGAAAGATTTATGGCCCCCCCCCCCAGTGCATCTTAGCCAGAAACCCATGTTTCCAGCTTGGCTGGATCCTGTGAAAAATAATAGATTCGTGTATGATCTTTTGAAAGTCTCTGTACCAGAAATTATCTACTTTCTCTTCAGAGAAAGTGAGATAAGGTGGCAGATAAAACCTATCTTTTTGTTCTGGCCTTTTTTGCTTTTTGCAGTTTAATTTTGTACAATGAAGAGATAGGGCAGTGAATGGAGGAACAAAAATAGATACTGCGGAAAGTAAGATAGTCTTTTTTTATTGTCTTGTGTGAATAGATAGTACTAGTTCAAAGGGGGGAAAGGAGGCAATCGGCGATAAGGACAAATGGCTTTTACAAATTTGACACTGGAATTTACAAATTTGGGAAACAATAGAGAATAATTCCCGCATCATTGAATCGATAGAAACCAGAACTGTAGGAAGCGAGCTGGATTCAGAACACCATAGGAAGTTGAATCAGATTGTGGTCCATCTAGCTTAACATTGCTGACCTAGAGCCAAAAGATTGCTGGAATAGAGGCCCTTTTAATCTTACCTAGTAATATCAATTTCATTTAAACTGCTAGTGGGCTACCAGTGAGCTCCAGTCTTCCTCTACAGCTTTGTGAGAATTTCCTGTTATTGGTCTCATCTGAATGTTTTACAGCCACCTTGCAAAGGTAAATAACCAGTGTGCTGGTCACAGATCAAAATGCTCCTGAGAAATAATGAGATGGAAGCAGGACAAAAACCCACAAACAAAAAGACCATTTCCAAATGTGCAAAAGTACTATGTAATTGAAATAGGTCAGAATAATAGCCAGAATTACACAACAATGGCATCAATAGATACAATGGCCAATGTGCCACAAAATAAGCAGGTGTGTCATTCAATAAGAATTTATATGCATCAGCATATAAAACAATTATGAAGTTGCATATTGATTGACAGCAAATTTGAAGAGTCGGAGGATTGGTTGGATTGTCCTTCGAGCAGGAATATGGTATCAGATTTACCCTTTTGCCTTTCCTCTAGCAAGGCCCCAAAGTGATTCAGCTGCAAACCCAGCATCATATCAGATAAACATGCTGAACCTTTAGACAAGCCAGTAAAATGCTTTACAATGAGGGAGAGCATTGGCAATAACCCAAAAGCTACAATTCATACAAAACAGGTATCTGAGCATTGGCAGGTCAATCTTTCAGTGCAGTATAACCATTATTTATTTAATTGTATTGGTTACCAGTATGGTTCTGGATCCAATTTAGGTTTTGATTATACTCCTTTGACCAGGTTCAAATTATTCTACTTCAGACATATAGTACTTTTGCATATTATAATTTTTGGTCGCCACAATATAAAAAAAGATGTTGAGACTTTAGAAAAAGTGCAGAAAAGAGCAACAAAGATGATTAGGGGACTGGAGGCTAAAAGATATGAAGAAACGTTGCAGGAATTGGGTATGTTTAGTTTAATGAAAAGAAGGACTAGGGGTGACATGATAAGCAGTGTTCCAATATTTGAGGGGCTGTCACAAAGAAGAAGGGGTCAAATTATTCTCCAAAGCACCTGAAGGCAGGACAAGAAGCAATGGATCAAAACTAATCAAGGAGAGAACCAACCTAGAACTAAGGAGAAATATCCTGACAGTTAGAACAATTAATCAGTTGGACGACTTACCTCCAGAAGTTGTGGCTGCTCCAACACTGGAGATTTTTAAGAAGAGATTGGACAGCCATTTGTCTGAAAATGGTATAGGGCTTCCTGCCTGAGCAGGGGGTTGGACTGGAAGACTTCCAAGTTCCCTTGTTATTCTGTTATGCAAAGACCTAGCTTTCTAGAGAAAGTTCTAAATTTGGGAAAAGTGGAAGGAAAAAGAGGAAGAGGATGAACTCAGTGACATTGGTGATAGGTGTACCATTGGAAGATTTGAAGGACTAGGTTCGGGAGTGATCATCATAGAGAAGATCTATCTGTGTGATTGATAAGATTCAACCCTGCCTGTATGGCACAATCAATCAATACTGCTCCATTAAATCTAACATGACATAGCAACAGTGAACAGTGAGAACAGAATCTGCTTCTCCAACTCAATTATTATCCAGGGATCTTTCTGAGAGTCCCCACTTCCCTATTTCTCAGATAACTGGAGGATGGAGACATCAGAAGTTCTCAGTACTTTTCCTCACTTTATTGAATGCTCTCCTCCCAAAGGTATGAGAGCTTCCACTTGGGCTTTCACAAATATATTAAAAGTGATTTTATTTCAACACGCTTTTGTCCCAAATTGAATGCAATGCCATAATGGTGAGGTTGTTTTTTTTAATTATTTTATTTATTTATTTTTATTTTATTTGTTTGTCAAACATGTACAAGATAGCAGGTATAGGTATAAACATAATCAAAGTGAATACAGATAGATGAGGACAATAGGACAGTAGGACAGGGACGGTAGGCACGCTGGTGCGCTTATGCACGCCCCTTACAGACCTCTTAGGAATGGGGTGAGGTCAACAGTAGACAGTCTAAGGTTAAAGTTTTTTGGGTTTGGGGAAGAAACCACAGAGTCAGGTAGTGAATTCCAGGCATTGATCACTCTGTTGCTGAAGTCGTATTTTCTGCAGTCGAGTTTGGAGCGGTTTACATTAAGTTTGTATCTATTGTGTGCTCGTGTATTGTTGTGGTTGAAGCTGAAGTAGTCGTTGACAGGTAGGACATTGTGGCAGATAATTTTATGAACTACATTTAGATCGGTTCTAAGGCGACGTAGTTCTAAGTTGTCTAAGCCCAAAATTTCAAGTCTTGTGGAATAAGGTATATGCTTACTTTAATTGTATTCTGTTTTATTGTTCCTTACAATAAAATAAAAAAATAAAAGTTCATTCCTTCTAGCTAGCAGCCAGCCAGAGGAAAATATTGGACAAGTCTGAGGTCAAAATGATACAGCAGATAAAATAATTTCCTATCCAAATATCTATCCAACAGATAGCAATAGCAATAGCACTTAGACTTATATACTGCTTCACAGTGCTTTTACAGCCCTCTCTAAGCGGTTTACAGAGTCAGCATATTACCCCCCCAACAATTTGGGTCCTCGTTTTACCCATCTCGGAAGGATGGAAGGCTGAGTCAACCTTGAGCCTGGTGAGATTTCATCTGCCAATCTGCTGGCAGCCAGTGATCAGCAGAAGTAGTCTGCAGTACTGCACTCTAACCACTGCGCCACCGCGGCTCAACAAGCATGCTTATGAATAATGACACATTTACATAAAGGATACACTTGTTTTATGGATTGCCTGAGTACCCAGCTGTTTTTTTAAATAGTCAGATATACGTAGTGTTTCATTGCAAGTTTCTTTCGATGTAGATAAGCTAATAATTTGCTTTCGTATGGAAGTCCTGTATGTGTGCAAAACCTTTCTCAGATCAAAGGTTGGCTGCTCTAGTAGAGAACAATTTCTCGTAAGTTCTAGGAGAAGAATTACTGCTGGGAAATACATCTGTTCTCTCATCTTTGCCTTACATCTTTCCAAATAATGTAATTAAACTAGCTTTGATTAATGCTCTTTTTATTAAATTCATATCTGAATAATACACTCAGGGGCATCTGCAGTGAGGTAAACTTGAGTTGAAAATTGCTATAATGTCATGACACAAGCTCTGTCCCTTACATATATGCACGTGTCACAATGCAGATACACAAGGATTAGAGTTTGCGTTATGATGTTATAATGCACATTTCACCATTTATATCTTCTTCAGCCATAAGCTGCCCATGAGTAGGATAGAATTTAACTATAGTCCCTGGACAAAGCAATTCTTTGTTGAAGTCCAACTACTCTGATTTTGAAGCCTTCCAACTTTTCCACACCCAGTTGCTTAAATCCCAACATGCGGAGAAATTTGTATGTATCATTTTACTTTTACTTTTTTAAACTTTTTTTCCAGCACAAGTAATAAGAAGTTGATTAGCTCCAGAGATAGTTTATACTTTTTGCCAGATCAGAAGCTTTATCCATTTATTTGACTTGGGTGCCACCAGAGGTGGGTTCTAACTTGCCTCGCTGCCGGTTCGCTTCCTCCCGCGCCGCAGGGCTGGCACATGCGCATGCGCAGTGCCGAAAAATTTTAAAAAATCCAAAAAAAAAAAAAGCCGAAAACAAGATGGCGTTGCATGTGCAGTGCTGGAAACTCGGCTTCTGCGCATGCACAGAAGAAAAAAAATTAAAAAAACCCCCCCCGCAGCACACACAGACAAACACAACNAAAAATTTTTCAGAAAAAAAAAATCCCCCCCTCCCCCCAAAAAATGATGGCGGCATCCACGGACCGGCACCGACCGAACCGGCTCCGTGACGTCACTGTGCTACCGGTTCGGGCGAACTGGTCCGAACTGGGAGGAACCCACCTCTGAATGCCACCCAAGTCCAATTGACTCCGAGTGGCTCACAAAATAAAAGCAAACAATGGCATGGCATGGCATGGAGCAAAGCTGAGAGAACATTGGTTTCTCCGATTTTAAGTCTCCTCCCTCCTTTCTTGAATGAGCCACCAGAGAATTGCCCTCAGAATCTCAAAATATCCCTACATAGGGAAAAAATGAATCGATCCATGTTAGAAGAAAGTCTTTTTTCTGAGAAAAATGCAGCAACCTGTCTAATGCACCCAAGAATGTGTTTTCTGTTGCTGAATTATAACTTTGGCAATTTGCTTCAAACATCTCATAGTTGTCACTGCATTGAGCTTAGCTCTTTGCTATTATGCCAGTTACATCATTTTCCCAGCAGAAATTATCTGTCAAATATGCCATCCTATAAATATTTGTCATGCCAAAGAGAGGGGGGGGGGAGAGAGAGAAAGAAGGATACAGGGAGGGATGCAATTAAATGAAAGGAAATGAATCCAGAGATTAATCTCCAAGCATCTCAACAAGCAAAGCAGAAAATGATAAAAATAAGTGGTGAGATTGCTAGTGGAAATAGAAACGTAGTCCATGAATGCTTCCTGGCCCAAATAGGCAATCTGCCATTGGCATAACAAAAATCTGAGCTACGCATTATGATATAATGCCCAGAGCATAACAAATAAAAAATTTAAATTCCCTATGAGTGGTGTGTGATTTCCTCAATCTTGGGTCAACTACCAGGGACTGGAAGTTTGAGCGTCTATCCCATAAACAGGATCTTAGCTGTTCCTAGCACTGCACCAGGGGTGAAATCCAGCAGGTTCTGGAGAACCGGTAGCGGAAATTTTGAGTAGTTCGGAGAACCGGCAAATACCACCTCTGGCTGGCCCCAGAGTGGGGTGGGAATGGAGATTTTGCAATATCCTTCCCCTGCCATGCCCACCAAGCCACACCACGCCCACCAAGCCACGCCCATAGAACCGGTAGTAAAAAAAAATGGATTTTACCACTGCACTGCACTGCACTGCACTCTTCTGAACAGAGAGCTCTGATGATCCGAATCTTCCCACCACCACTGGAATCATTTTGGTCTTTTCTTTCTGCATCCTCTCTAGTTCTTCCTTCAGTCCCTGGTATTTCTCCAGCTTCTCATACTGCTTCCTCCTGATCAGTTGGCACCATTTCATCTATCACCAACGATGTCTTTTGGTCCTTGTCTACTACCATGATTCTGATTGATTGGCCTGTAGCTGCCTGCCTGCCTGTCTGGATCTGGATCTGGATCTTAGTCTTGTTATTCTCCATGGCCTTCTGTGGAATCTCCCATCTGGACTTGGGAGGGTCTAGCCCATACACTGTTCAGATCTTCCTGTACATAATGCCAGCTACTTGTTTGTTTGTTGTTTATAGTATATGCTGTTTCTACCTGCATCTTATACCCTGCCATACCCTGTCTCTGAAGCCTCTCTGCATACTCTGCACCTCAGGTCCTGTCTAGTGTGGTAGACCCCTGCTTCTATGAATCTGGTGCTTAGTGCTTGTTCTTGTGCTCTATGAAAGGGATAGTCTTTTAGTCTATCCCCTTCAAGATACTTGTAGGATTTCCCAATGTCTGCCACCTCAGCTCTTTGTTGATGGTACATGCCATGCAGAATCTTGTCTTGCCATTGCATTTACTGTGCTTGATTCTTTTCTGATGTTTGCTGCTGCCTCAGGCATTCTCTCAGCAGTTCATCTTTGGGTGCCATCTTACTGATGTATTCCTGGATACTTTCATCCAGGACAGTGACTCTGGCACTCACCAGACCTTTCCTGTCCCTCTTTCCATGTGGTGTACAGACTCTGGATGTTGGGCTTGAAATGGAAACCTCTGTACATTGTGAGGAACTCCTGGGTTTACATATTAGCAACTTCCATGTTTTTCTTTGATCAGTTCAGAATATCTGATGACTGGCAGAATATCTGATGACTGGCAAGCAGGGGTGGGTTCCGGATTTTCCTACTGCCGGTTCGCTCAGGGACGTGCCGTGTGGGTGGGTTGCGGGTGCTTGCCATGCGGGCGGGTTGCAGGTGCATGCCACGTGGGCAGGTCGTGGGTGCGTGCATGGGTGCTTCACGCGCGCACATACGCAGTAGAAAAAAAGCTTATGCGCATGCGCAGAAGCAAAAAACAAGATGGTGGCGCCTACAGCGCCGCCGAGAGAACCGGCTCGGGGCGTGGCAGGCCTGGGTCGTTGCCGATTCCAGTGACCCAGGCCACCAAGTTACTACCGATTCTATAGAACCGGTCCGAACCGGTAGGAACCCACCTCTGCTGGCAAGGCATACATGTTGATGGCATGGATCTTGTTCTTCCCATTAAGCTGGCTCTTTAGGACATATCTTATCCATTGGTGGTACTTGGATGTTGCTGTTTCCATTCATTCCCAAGTGATTGTGGAATACCAAGCTACTTGTAGCTGACCTGCATGCTGGTAGTTCCTCCCATCAGTCTTAACTATCATTTTTCTCTTGACTATCATCCAGCCACACTTGTCCAGTCTTAATGACATCCTAATATCCTCACTGTAGATCCATGTGAGGTGGATCAACAAGTTATCATCCATGTAGAGGAGATAGCTGATGGTAGTTTTTCTCTTGAAGTTGTATCTGTATCTAATCCTTGTGATTGTCTAGCTTGTGGGGTTCAAGCCTATGCAGAATTGCAGCAGGGACAGTACATCACCTTGATATATGACGTACTTGATGGCCACTTGTGTGAGCTGTCTTGAGTTGACTTCCAGTGTTGTCTTCACTGGCCCATTGAATTCTTGAGGAAGGTCCTTAGTGCCATGTACTTTGTATGGCAACAGGTATTCACAGATTAATGTGTGTGGCCTTGAGTCATGGGCTTTCTTATAGTCAATCCAGGCTGTGCTTAGATTGCTCTGTCCAAACCTTGAATCTTGGGTGACTGCTCTACCTAGCTTCTGTTGTTAGTGTCTCCTTAGATTATTGCAATACACTATTACAGAGCTATCCCTGAAGATTATATGGAACTGCAAATACTGCAGAATAAAGCATATATATTATTGTTAGGGACATAATTTGGGACTTCATTGTTCTTAAAGAGATTGCAAGACTGTTAATATTTTGCCTGTTCAAGGTACTGCTGCTGAACTGTTTGGGAGCCTAAAATATAATGGACCTCATTAATGGACCACCTCATTGGCGCTAGTTTGCTTCACAAGCTTGGTTATTCATCCAAGCTTGTGGTGCTGTTAGATCTGTCTGAATTTGACCTAGATCTATTCTTTTATTTTATTGCTTTCATTAATTGTATTATACCCAAGAGATCTACTGAAGCAGACTATGTTACAGGTACTTTCATAAAGAAAAATGAAACAAATCAGATTTGGAAGAAGAAACCAGGCAAAGAATGATAAATAAATGAAAGTGGTGTTTTCTTTTTTTCTTTTTTTTTTCCTTTTTTTTAAAGGATCTAAAAGCCAGCAGACTACACCTAAAGCAAGGCGTCATCTCTTGGTTATCCCATTATTTTCAGGGAAGAAACCCCTTCCAAGTTATAATAGGGCACCGCAGATTTCACTTGCCTCTCTTAGTTTAACTTTGTTAACACTTAGGAGACTCAAGTGCAAGGAAGGAATTGGTTACTGTGAGGAATTTTGTGAAACATCTATTTAGGGAATGGCATTTTATCTTCCCTGGTACGAACGCAAAATGTAATACAAGCAAATGTTAAATGACAAACATCAGGGTTGTTTTTTTTAAAGCCTGTCAAAATAAAACAGCTTTAAAAAGAAACACAGCCAGCAGTTTTTAAAAGTGGGGAGAAGATGCTGAAAAGAGATAAGGACAAAAGGACAATTCCTATTGCTCATCTCTAGCTGCCAATACTACCCCAGAAGCTAACGCCTCCAAGTATGATGATTCCTCAATGTTGCACCCTCTCTTGTTGGGGGCTTTTGATCCTGTACCGGATTCTGCCAGTGCAAAAACTACAATGTGTTTCACACAAAGCCAAGCTGCTCTTCCTGCTACCCAGCCAGCACCAGCAACTCTGCCAAGGGCTGTGTTTGCAAAGAGCTCTTCTCAGATAAATGCCACAGCTGTCCCTGAAAATACATTTTGCTCTTCTCAGTTTGAAGGAGGGTTTCTTTTTTCAGGATATAAGGAATATTTTCTAATTGTTTAGTTTAGTTTCAGAAGAGTAAAGTGTCTTTAGCCAGGAGAAATTAGGGATATAGAAATAATATGATTGATAACTGAATCATTCCACCTGCCTCGGAGTTTTTGCTTGCAATGGATCTGTTACTTGAAATCCTGACAGGCTTAGGAATCCGTAAAATAATAAACTATTCCTTACCACACAGGTTTTCAGTGCTTTACAGATAAGATCATCCTTTTAAATTGATATTGGAAATTAATTGGTATACAGCTGTAGGAAGTTAGCACCCACCCCTCTCCTGGAAAAATGAAATATCCTAGGAAAAATTAAAAAGGCAGAATATTATATAGAATATCCCTAGAGAAATTGAGAAACATGCTTTTAGAAAGGAAACAGACACACTCTTAGTAGCCCCCACCTTTGTCAATGGGCCATCAAGGAATGGCACAGCTCACTCATCCCCCCACCTTTGTCAATGGGCAGTCTATTCTACATAACAAAGATAGGATTAGCCCTCTGTCTCATGGCACCTGGGAAGATTGCATCAGCCAGCACTCAAACTAGCTTGGTATTCAGGACAGCCTACAGAGTTGCCCCTGCATGCCCCCATGGGAGTCTGACAGCCAATGGGATACATTTCTGTACAGGAACAGGAAACTAAGAGGTGGGGCCCAACAGAGGACATAAAACCAGGGCACTCTCAGCATCTCGCCCTTTTTCTCTTCACCCAACATCTGGAAGCATGTGATCCACCTTTTCTGTTCAGGAGCCCATGCCATGTGCTCCTGTCCACCATTAAACCTTCTTTCCAAGCAACTTCCAGGAATCCAGTGTCTTTTTCCCCCATTGGAACTGAACCCAGACGGATATTCCTTACAACACAGCATAGCTTTTTTTAAATTAACATAATAAAATGAAGTCTGAGGTGGCGCAGTGGTTAGAGTGCAGTACTGCAGGCTACTTCAGCTGACTGCTAGCTGCAGTTCGGCAGTTCAAACCTCACCGGCTCAAGGTTGACTCAGCCTTCCATCCTTCCGAGGTGGGTAAAATGAGGACCCAGTTTGTTGGGGGCAATATGCTGACTCTGTGAACCGCTTAGAGAGGGCTGTAAAGCACTGTAAAGCGGTATATAAGTCTAAGTGCTATTGCTATTGCTAAGTCCAATCTTAGATATCAATGGGGTATCCAAAGGGTATGGTCAATCAAGACAAGATGGTGACCATGATGGTGTACTCAAAATCTGGTTGTTTTTTTTTACATACCGTATTTTTGGGATTATAAGACGCACCTTTTTACTCCCCAAAAGAGGGTGAAAACTTGGGTGGGTCTTATACACCGAATGTAGCCCCACCCAGCCACCCCCACCCTTTGGCCTCTGCTCCCAGCAATTTACCTCCTTGCAGCAAATAGCCAGAGCCTGATTAGCAGAAGCAAGTGATTATCCGCCTCCCGACCATCAGCTGAGAGGCTGCAGGCAGGCCCACATGCTAAAATGAAAGTGAAACTAGAACTGCAAGGAGGCAACTTGCTGGGAGGCAGAGGCAGCATTTTATATTCTTGTGCAAATCAGACTGCTGAAACTGGATGCAAGGAGGTCAATAACTATAAATGTCTATAGAATGTTCAAATTATTAGACTTATTTTTTAAAGACTGCTT
>QLTV01004101.1:3287732-3304535 GCA_003457575.1 Thermophis baileyi | reverse complement strand
GTCATGTTTGGAGTAGATCTATTTAAATAATTGGGAGGAGTTAGTGTGACTACATTTAAGAAAACTTTCTGCCATTAATATACTGCCATAATGTACATTTCTCCAATTCTTTGCTATTTCTATGGGTCAGGCACACAGGCACAGAAATACACAGCAAACAGTGTATATCATCTGTACTGTTTGCTGTTTGCTGGGAGGCAGAGGCAGATTTTTTTTTCTTGTTTTCCTCCCCCAAAACTAAGGTGCGTCTTATACTCCGGTGCGTCTTATACTCCGAAAAATACAGTACATCAATCACATTGCCACAGCTGCCATCTTGATGTGCTTGACTACGCCTTGTGGACCCTGAATGGGCCCCTAATTTGGCATCATATGTACCTTTCAATGCTTTCCAGCAAAAGGCCCCATAATGGAGGCATTGCCCTCCAGCTGTATTCAATTCAGCTTCTAGAATTTCTACCCAACATGGGAAATACTGGAACAGCCGCATCACAGTCATCAGAATCTATTGTGAATGAGTGCAAAGAAGAGGGCTTTCTGTTCTCAAGAACTGAAGAAACGTCTTGGATGAATAGCCAAGAAGACCAAGGGTAGCCAATGTCTTAAAGGAAAAACAAAACTAAAAATCCAGTTGACTCTTGAAAAAACATCTTTGGGACAACCATGACCTGGATGACTGACAATCTCCATAAAAATATTATTCCCAGGAATCTCATATCATCTGATGTACCTGAATTTGGAATTATTGTGTGTGTAAAACCTGTGAGCTGACACCAAAGTAGACAAGGCTCGTTTTTTTTATTTATATGTGGCATTCTCTTTCATATGCAACCTTTGTGTACTGCATATGGTGTTCTGTTTTTCCTCTTGCAGAAGTTTACTTTTTTTGTGGAGAAGATGAATATGCTTATTTTGTAATTACTTCTCTCTGTCTTACCTTGTTAATGCCACTGAATTTGTAAGACAGGGAAATCTTCCAAAGTTAAGCCTCTAGACATGGCCTTGTGCTCTTTGCGGGCTTATTAACTAGATTTCAGCAGCTGTCAAATTAAATGCTTTTTTCACAGTTGTTTATTCTAGTGTATGGCATCTGTCCTAAACTTGAATTAGAAAACATGCAATTTTTAGTCAAGGCTTGATGAATGTTGTGCAAATTAAGAGGATCTTCTAGAAGGTTGAACACCATATAGAGGAAAGGAAGAGATACAAATAATCTCTGCTGATTCACTATGAAACTAACACGTTTTCTATAAATACTATAAATTTTAGCTCCCACACTGATTTTCCACCAAACACAAATATGCCAAATATTATCCACAGTTAAAGATGTTTCCAGAGTAATTTATTAAGAATTCCACTGGATTAGACCATTAGCTTGACTCTCACTTTCACTTTAGAATTTAGAATAGATTTCTATTTTCAGTGTTTAAGAAATATAAAACTGTCAGGTAATTGATATAGGGTCCCCCAAATGAAGGAGAAGTTTAGTTGATCCCTTTCAATGTGGCTTCAATTGTATTTGTCCTTGACTAAAATATTTTGAACTAAGGCTCAGAAAGTATTTTTTTTTTAAATAGCACCTATACTTCATTCATTTACAGCTAAGTTAGGATGGCTGGTAAGCTAGTTTTTATTAGTGTCTCAAGCCTGTTTTACTGAACTTTTTGTTAATTGTGTTTGGCTTTTTTTTAACATTACAAGGTAACTAATCTGAGCTCAGCCCATAGGACAGAATATTTAAGGCCTCAATCTCTCTCCCAGAAACTCTATGGCAGTGATGGCTAACCTTTTTGTCGTCGTGTGCCAAAAGTGTTTGCGCGTGTGTGCGAAAGCGCGCGCGCGTGCTGGCACCCATAATGCAATGTGCACCCCCCCGTGCATGCACGCACGATCCCCCCCTCACCCCATGTGTGTGCCCCACCCCCGCATATGCAAACAAAAAAGCCCCAAGCGGCGAACTCTTAGATAGATAAATTACTGCCTCTTTGCCGAGGCGAACGTTGTGCCGCCGCTGCCATTTTGCAGAGGCAGCGGCACCGGCAAAGTTATGTAGGCAAGCCACGTGCCCTGCCGCGCAGGCCATGGCTATGCAGGCCATGCCGGAAATCACCTGACCAGCTCTGCGGGGCTGCAGAGCTGAGCGTCGGGCATCTTGCTTCTCTTGCGCTGGCTGCCACCATGCACACAGCTCCAACAGGGCTTCTCCGGAGCGTGGCTGCAGTCACTGGTACCACGGACATTCCCCCCCCCACCAGGACCTTTCTCCCTCCTGGTAAGGCAAACCCCGAGGTTTGACAGCGAGGCTGGGAGGAGGAGGAGGAGCCGCCGCTGCCTCTGCAAAGAGGCAGCGGTGCCGGCAAAGAGGCAGCGCCGCTTTGCCGGCGCGAACGGCCTCCAACGTGGATCCCGGGCAGCGCAGCTTCGGGGGCTTTCCTGACGGCAGCGGCAAGGCAGGCAGGCAGGGGAGCGACTGGCAGCAGTGCTTCTGGCTGGCAAGGGGGTGGATGTCCCGGGGCTGCATGCGGGCTTCGATGACATGGGCAGTGCGCATGTGTGCTAAGAAGAGCTGCCCAGTGGGCATGCACACACCAGGAAACGAACTTCTGGTTTCTGGTGCACTCATGCACACTGGCCAGCTAGTCTTCTGGTTACTGGCACACATGTGTGCATGATGATCAGCTGGCCGCCTGATCTTCTGGTTTCTGGCACTGCCGCATGCGTGAAGGCCAGCAGATTGTCGTGCGTGCATGCGCACCAGTAACCAGAAGACTAGCTGGCCGGTGCGCATGCCTATGCCGGAAACCCAGAAGAAGAATGGGCGATGCCGCACATGCCAGGCGACATGGCTCTGTGTGCCACTTCCGGCACGCATGCCATAGGTTCACCATCATGGCTCTATGGTCTTCACACCTTAGCTCCTTCTTAGCCTCCTTCTTTGGGGTAACAAGTTAGGGAGGACCCTGCTACCATCATCTGTCTTCCTGGAGATGCCTCAACTAGTGTCCTCCCTCTAATCCTGAGAGCCAGTTTGGTGCAGTGATTAAGATGCTGTCTGTCTGTCTGTCTGTCTGTCTGTCTGTCTGTCTGTCTGTCTGTCTGTCTGTCTGTCTGTCTGTCTCTCTCTCTCTCTCTCTCTCTACCTATCTATCTATCTATCTATCTATCTATCTATCTATCTATCTATCTATCTATCTATCTATCTATCTATCTATCTATCTATCTATCTGTCTGTCTATCTATCTATCTCTCATCTCTCTCTCTCTCTCTCTCTCTCTCTCTCTCTCTCTCTCTCTCTCAATAATACTTTTTAAAAAAACTTGGTGTCTTCAACGAATAGGATTCCCAACCCCTGTGCTGTTTATCTATTTTCAAAAAGTTTGAAAATTAAAAAGTTGACATAATTTCTACAGAGCTTACTTCTGGCGGTACAGTGCTGTAAAGATTTACAGCTGACTTAAGAGATGAACAAGTCATAAAGGGGGATTTTCAGAAAAGATTACACAATCCTGAGAAAGGGGAAAATATCTTAAAGACTCAAAATAAACTCACATAATTTTATTTAGTGTAAGTGGGATGGAAAGGGACTTGGACAGACTCTCAGGATTCTGTTATTCTACTTTAGTTCAATCAAGAATACTTCTGGAATACCTCTGGTCCTGCTTCAACCTTCAAGTTAAGTCAGGTTCAAGAAATAATAGAACACTTGCCTTAGATTAGAAAGTTATAGAGTTTCTTAAATGCTCGGAGGAGTTGGGAGTTATTTTTTATTTTATTTCAAATGACTTGAGAGATGATAGGCAAAAAAAATGGATAAGAAGGTAGCTCTGAAATATGTATGTATGTGTGTGCGTGCGTGCGCACGCGTGCACGCATGCACATGTCCAATTGAAGGACATGAAAGTTTGCAGTCTGGACAGAATAATTTGCAAATGGTCTCAAACTAGACGGAAGTTTCTTAGTCTGATGTGGATTCAAAATGGTATGAGCACAGAATTGGACCAGTTTAAGAGTGTATGAATATATCCTTTGTTGTGCATTATGTTATGTAAAGAAAACCAATGAGATGTAATTCAATGCATATTAAATATTATTGTTTTAAATTATCAAGACTAAATCAAGAACAATCTCAGTGACTGCACATAATGAAACAGAACAGGATCCATGTTTAATCTTATCTTTTAAATTTCTTAAAGCAGCAGGAGATTAACATTCCACTTAGTATCATAAAGTAGTTCTTCTTAATGCATCATTTAATAACTTTCCTATTGATAAATTGCTTCTGACTCTTGTAATTAAAAGAGAAGATACAGTATTAGATGCAATAAATAGAAAATGCCCATACTTTTGTTTTTGCCTTTAAAAAATATTAAATTACACTGCCCTTTGGATGTTATATCAGCCAAATATTTCCTCTTCTTAAGTGTTTGTTTCATTAACACCTATATAGATATGGTGTTACAAGGTATATAATTTACTCACTACTATATACAATCTGAAGCTCTAGACATTTGAATGAAATGTGGACATATCCCATTTTTTTATATTTTGGATTTTTAAAATTATTTTTATTATATTTTTAATATTAGACTTATGTTTAGTTACAGATTGAGTTGTCATTCTCCTCATAAATTACATCTGTAAAGCTTAGGCATGATGGAATGTAACCACTTTTGCTTTATTTTAACCACAATTTGAGTTGGGAAAGGAAAAAAATGTAATGCTGTTTTGTAGTGTTCCTTTCAATCAAATCCTTAAAACCTTTAAACTCTAATTTGACTTTTTCCATAAATAATCGAAGAGAGACAGTTTGATCTGGTGGTAAAGGCATCAGACTAGAAACTGGGAGACAATGAGTTCTAGACTTGCCTTAGGCACACAGCTAGCTGGGTGACCCTGGGCCAGTTACTTTCTCAGTCCTAGAAAGAAGACAATGACAAACTACTTCCAAAATTTTGACAAGAATGCTGCAGGGTCTTGTCCAGGCAATCACCAGGAGTCAACAATAGCTTGAAGGCAAAATCAATCAATCAATCAATCAATCACCTAAACATAAGAAAAAGCAATTTCAAATGACAATCGGATGAACTTGGTATAACTAGAGTTAATGGGTCCAAAATGAACATCCCCATATTAGCATCCAGCCACCTTGGTCTTTCTGCTTCTTAGTGTTGAAATACTTTAAACAGCTGCATTTGTCTTATGAAGATTTTAGTTTCTAGGTCCCCAGGGAAGCAGAATTTTGGATGCTCATTCTTCCCAGGCAGTTAGAATACATTTCATTTTTATTCAACCAGCGGCAGACAGAGAAAGGGAAAGAGAAATGATTGTAGCTCTATTGCAAATTACAGTAGAAAAGTTGAAAAGTGCCTCTATCCCCTAATTCCAGTGCCGTTTGCTGATTTCAACCTTCATTTTAACACTTCAGGGTGTCAAGTTGCACATTTTATCAAATGGCATGGAAGAAACAACCTTAAGCAAAACCTTTTGCTTTTGTTCCTTTTGAAGAACGGAATGTCACAACTGATGAATTTCCCATTTTATACTAAATTGTCTTCTGGGCAATAATTTCCTCCAAATTGTCTCCTGGGCCCATAGAACTCAAGTTAGCACACTGTAACCCTTCGTAAAGTTATAAAGATTAAGATTCCAAAATTGCTTGTCTGCAGCAGATGGTTGCAACAGACGCCTGAATGAGGGCTGGGTTTAAATCTGGCAAAACAGCATCTAAAACGTAGGTTTGTGAAAACGTAAAATATGACTCAGTAATGCTGAAAATATGTTATATTGACAACACAGCATTAAAAAAGAGAGGAAATTTTGGGTGCCAAATTAAGCCCCATAATGGATAATATTATGCATGTATACCATAATGTATGCACATCCTAAAATTCAATCTTTTTCAAATCCTGTTTGAGGATAAGCAACAAACCTTCCCTTCTAAATTACTGTATTTTGTATCTGTTCCAGTCATTTTGAGCTCCCTTTGTTCTAGCTTAGACAAATACTTTGAATTCTAGAGAACCAAATTTGCAATTGGCCGAGTATAAAAATGAAAATGATCTGAGACTTAGCATGTAAAGAGAGAGAGAGAAAGAGAGGGAGGGAGGGAGGGAGGGAGGGAGGGAGAGACCCAAACATGGCTAACCATTTCTAATTGTAACTCCTTCATGCTTTGTGCATATGCTGGCAATTCAGATGTACAGTATTTGAGCTGAAAAGACATTATGGTCTACTCCCAGGTTTCCTATCATTTCAAGCAGGTAACACACAACAGTTGTATTATAATCCTGAAACAATTTATCCCAATTTGAATTGCAAAGAATGTATTGTTCTGATCTACCTTACCAACCTCCATCACAACTCAAAAATCTTATCCTGGCCAGATATATAATGCAACCCCCCTCTTCTCAGCTCTTGATCTTGCCAAAATATTTAAATGTGAGCCCCAACCATCAAAAACCTGCCCGCTCTTGCACTAGACCCACTGAAGTTGCTGGGACTTCGGGTAGTAATGTTTTCTAAACCTCTTTGGTATAAAAACCAATAGCAATAACACTTAGACTTATATAGCACTTCACAGTGCTTTACAGCCCTCTCTAAGCGGTTTACAGAGTCATCATATTGCCCCCAACAATGTGTCCTCATTTTACCCACCTCGGAAGGATGGAAGGCTGAGTCAACCTTGAGCCTGGTGAGATTTGAACTGCCAAATTGCAGACAACCAGCAGTCAGCAGAAGTAGCCTGCAGTACTGCACTCTAACCACTGCGCACTTAATAGTACATTTCAGAGGTGGGTTCCTTCCGGTTCGGACCGGTTCAGCCGAACCAGTAGCAACCCACTGGTGATGTCACAATGACATCATGGATCCGGTTCAGTTGGTGCCGGTCTGTGGACACCGCCATCTCTTTTTTGAATTTTTTAAATTTTGTTTTATTTGGGGGGGGATTTTTTCCGAGTTTTTTTTCTTCTGCACATGCGCAGAAGCTGAGTTTCTGGCACTGCGCATGCATCACCATCTTGTTTTTGGCTTTTTTGGGGGGGGGGATTTTTTTATTTTTATTTTTGCACTGCGCATGTGCGCGCGCGCAAGCGCACACACTCCCACGAAGCGCAGCCACGCGGCATGGGAGGAAGCGAACCGGCAGCAAGGTAAGTTAGAACCCACCCCTGGCACATTTGAGCAAATTGGCAGACGTAGAATGAAGGCAAATATGCGTGTCGCAGGATAATATTGCAGGATCCAATCTGGGTTGGTCACTGGGATCAGAGGTTTAGTCTTCCGAGCTTTCAGACTCCTCAGGATGGGCTCCAGCAAGAGTCCAAAAGCTTGGAAGACTAAACCCCTGGTCCCAGTGACCAACCCAGATTGGATCCTGACAGAGGTAGCTTTTCTCATGGGAAAAGCTTGACTTGTTCAATTTTGGCTGCCAGTCAGTTGTAAAAGATATGAGAGACCCAGTACCTTATTTGTTTAAACCCTTTTCCCCTTTCAACCCTTTTTCTCCTTAAAACCTGGTTTATACTATACAGCAGTGATGACTAACCATTTTGTCATCGTGCCAAAAACGCGCAGGTGCGCCCGCACCAATAATGCAATGCATGCACACCCCCCACGTGCGCCCCACCACCTGCGCATGCACACACAACCCTCTGTGCATGCACGTGCAACCCCCGTGCTCCCCCACCCTCCTGCACATGCACGCGTGACCCCCCCATGCACCCCGCCCCCCCTCACCCATTTTTGGCTTCCAGGCCCAAAACCAGGCGCAGGGGTGCTGCACAAGGCCCCAAAATGCAATGCGAGCATCCCCGTGCATGTCCCCACCCCCCACATATGCATGCGCATGTCCCCCACATGCGCCCCACGCATGTGCGGCAGAGACCCAAAGACCAGCTGGCTGGCACAAGGCACGCGTGCATGCGCGGTGGAGCTGGGCTGGGGCAATGGCTGGCATGCCCACAGAGAGGGCTCTGCGTGCCACCTGTGGTATGCCATAGGTTCGCCATCACGGGTATACAGTATATATGGTAGAATCACAAGCTGTTAAAGTAGGTGAGTTATTTTTCTTAACATGTTTATATTTGTAACTTTTAAGCACAATAAAACAGAACACCTAAGGTGCGATCTAAACTGACATGGAGCAAATTTAAAAAGGGTTGTAAAATTTGGGGAGAAATAAAATGCTCTCTCGCTTGACAATGAAAGAACTTTTCTGGGTTTTTGGTCCCATAATTGAGATATCTCCTAAAAAGTTGATACCCCTATCCACCTCATTTAACTATCCACCTCGTTTAAAATGCAGAAGACTTTCTACTTAAAGTATAACTAATAGACGTGAACAAACATATAGGGACAAGCGTTCCAAAATTGGGGCTTTATATTTTGAATATTGGTAAAAGTCAAAAACCTTTGAATTTGGCCAAGAAAGAAAGACAGCATAGGAGTATTATGGTTATTATGGGTGTGAGAATAACCTTGGGAGACAGCAGGAGGTACTGCAGACTAGACAACAGCTAGATAAGAAAAATCAGAGTCCAAAGCTGGAAGGTAATTTGTGAAAACATCTCAGAATTGATCTCCCCGGTTCACTTGAAAGATTCTTTTAATGTTACCCTATAATAAAAGTAATTTTAGTATTCAAAACTTTGGTGTCCAAGTCTAGCATACCTCAGGGGGCTTGACACCAAATAATAAATATATTTATTATTTATTACTCTAATAAATATATTTTTGCTGACTATTATCAAAATAATTTATGTCTAACCTTTTTATTTCCCATTACAATCTTACAGCAACAAATATTTGTGAATCATGAATAATTAAGTGACTATTTATTATAAATAAAAAAATTAATGGTCAATGACTTGAAATCTAAGGAGGGGGAAAGATAAAAATAGTCTAGTAAATAATAAGAACATCAGGAAAGGAAGACAAACTGCCACAGCTAAGAATAAATATAAGATTTTCCTTTTGACTAAGCTTCCACCCACCATTTGTAATCTCATGTGGAGAGAAAGGCCCCTTTGCCAAATACAGGTAGTCCTCCACTTATGGCCACAATTGAACCCAAAATTTACATTACAAAGCAAGACAATTGTTAGGTGAATTTTGTGCCATTTTATGGCCTTTCCTACTATATATGATTTTTCTTTCTTGTTAAGTTAGTAATGTGGTTGTTAAATGAATCTGGTTTCCCCATTGAGTTTACTAGTCTGAAAGTCACAAAAGGAGATTACAAGACTCCAGGACATTGCAACTGTCACAAGTACATGCCAGTTGCCAAACATCCAAATTTTGATCATCTGCTGCAACGGTTGTAAGTGTAAAAATGGTCATAAGTCACTTTTTTCAGTGTTGTCACTTTGGTCACTAAACAAATGGTTGTAAAACAAGGACTACCTGTAATAGGCAGCAAGATGCAAAAGGAGTATATTTTTTTAAAGATAATGTTTATGCTGATATCGACCAAGGACTCTACCATTTTATAGGCAGTTTTAAATTTTGTTGTAGCATCACCTGTTAAGGACATGTTCACTGGAAATAGAATCACAATATTTCCAGTCTTGGATACATTATTTAATCACAATGGCGGATATAATCTGTGGATGAAAATGGAAACTACCATACCTGGATGAGAAATGATAGTACTACTCTGTGCTGCACTGGTCAGATTACGTATATCTGGAATACATCCAGACTGCTAAGTCTACTTCACCACAATACAGGAACTGGAAAGAGTGCAGAGGACAGCAACAAAGATGGCAAGGGACTTGGAGGCTAGATCCTATGAAGAGCAGTGTCAGGTGTGTCCCGACTTGGTTCATTAGGAAAGAAAAACCCTTGACTCCATTGGTGAAGTGAAAGGTTCACTTTTACCACGTTCAAGTGCTTACAGGGTAAGCAAAATTGGATCTGAATATTCCTGTGCAAAGCTTGCATTTTTCCCATTTCCCTGGCCCTTCCCCTTTGGCCAGTCCAGCAGTGTCCAATAATATTCATTTTTGATGTTTGGGGAACGGCTTTGAAGTTTAGCGCCTCTTTGCTAGAGTTTCGCATTCTGTTCTCACGCTCTGTCCTTGATCAGCCAATTTTTTCCGGACTGACACCTCTGGTTCCTGTCACCCTGTCATCCTCCCTTTTCCTCCCCATGCCCATTCCTTACTCCCCAATCTCCTCCCCCCATTGCTGCATTGGATGCCCATGAAGCAAGGCATGCTGAAGATAGCAGGCCTGACAAGCAGTATGAAGGAACCTGGTACATTTAGAGCAGAAAGCTAAGGAGAGATGTGATAACAATCTTCTGGCACATGAAGAAATGTCTTAGAACAATGGTGTCAAACTCACGTTGTCAGGGCGGCACCACGTGACGTGTTGGGACTTTATCCCCCTTTGCTAAACCGGGCATGGGCATGGTCAGCGCGTGATGCATCCAGCCCACGGGCCAGGAGTTTGACAGCCCTGTCCTAGAAAAAAAGGAATAGTTTTATTCTCTCGAGCAGCTGAGAATAAGACAAAAACCAGTGGGTGGAAGCTTTTCAGTGAGAGATCCAAACTTCCACTAAGGAGGAATTTCCTGTGAGCAGTAATAAGCAATGTAGCAGTGTACCTCCTGAAATTGTGGGTGCTCCATCACTGGAGGTTTTCAATAACAGACTCGACAGCAGTTCATCCAGAATGGTGGGAGTTGGTGGGAATCTGCAGGGGGTTGGACCAGAAAACCTCAAAGAACCCTTCCAAGCCTATGATTCTAGATCACAACCAATACTCCTACATAAGTTTTCACTGTACTAGTCAAAGGATCTATAATTTGACAATTAAAGAACTACATCTAGCAATAGTTCTCTTCTTGGAGAACCCCTTACAATCTTTCAAGGCTTTCTTCCCAGTCTGAAAATGGCTGGTCTGCATTGAAAACTACCACTTCTCAACAGTTATAAGAATCTCTCTCTTAATAAACTAGAAAGAAGTGACAGTTGTGTTGGATTTGATAAGGTTGCCCCATCCTGAATAGATAAGCCATAACCATCAGCTCCAGCCATCTGGAAATGTATTTATGCTTGAGCAGTGATCTTGGGGAAGTTGCTTGTCCTATCCTTTTGATATAATCCACATTCCATAACATTCCCAGGCTTATATATATAAAAAGCTACACCCTTAGCAAACTTCCATTCACTAACTGTTAAAGAGATGAGAACTACGTTGCTTGATGATTTGTAGGAGATTTAATTGAAAGGCTGATAAGGTCATGGCATGCCCTTTATCACTGAATTCTCTTCGGGGGGCGGGGATCTTGTTCCACCTAGCGTAAGAAAATATGACCAAATATCCCTGAATAATCCCTTGTGTTTCCATTGTGATCCCACAGTTCCATATTCTTTCTCAGAGGATTAGAAAGACGATGAGTTTGGATCAGTATTTCATGGCATTTACATCAGAGCCTCTAGCCAAGTTTTATGATAGCAGCATTTTCTGATCCTTCACAGACGTTATGAACAATTTTGGCTAGTTGTTGGAATTGTGCCTTCAGGACCATCAATTCTTCATTGTATCAGCAGGTCTGGCCCTACCATTTGGCAGGCTGAAGCAGGTAGTGGGAAATGGCAGCAAAATAATAGGAAAAACAATGAAATCTGTTCACTATTCACTATAGGGGTGGCACTGTACTGTCTAAGCTTGTCCACATAGAAACCATAATTATAGTCTTGAGAAAAGATGAAAAGAACCATAAAAAAGATCCAGGTGAAACTTTCTATTGAACTACTTGGTCCCCTTTCTTGACATCACATTCATATATTGACAGATTAATATAAATTGCGGGACTTTCCTTTGAGTCAAAAACTTCTGATGACTGCAGGGATATATTCATATAAAATATGTTATATACATATATATTTGTTTTTCTCCCATCTTTATTTTTTTATAAATAAGGTGGTGAACATACTTAATACCCCTTCCTCTTCCTATTTTTACCCATAACAACAATCCTGAAAGAGAGTGACTGGCCCAAAGTTACCAGATGGCTTTCATGCCTAAAGTGGGACTAGAATTCACAGTCTCCCAGTTTCCAGCCTGGTGCCTTAACCGCTAGATCAAACCCGCTCTGTTATGTGGTTTATGAAAAAAGTTAAATTAGTGATGGAGAGTGCCACAGGATATTCTTATGGGTTTGAAGGATTTGATTGAAAGGAACACTACAAAACAGACTATTTTTCCCCTTTATAACTCAAACTTCTGATAAAATACAGAAAAACAAACATATACAGGTATTTAACAATCCCAAAAAAGATTTTAAATGATTTCTTCTGAAGTGTTTTCCCTCTGTAGCCCTTGCCTTTTCTCCTAGCCATATGTTATAACCAGGGGTGAAATTCTAAATTTTTCCCTACCGGTTCTGTGGGTGTGGCTTGGTGGGCGTGGCAGGGGAAGGATATTGCAAAATCTCCATTCCCACCCCACTCTGGGGCCAGCCAGAGGTGGTATTTGCCGGTTCTCCGAACTACTCAAAATTTCCACTACCAGTTCTCCAGAACCTGTCAGAGCCTGCTGAATTTCACCCCTGGTTATAACCAATCCTATTTCTTTTTGCACTTGGACAAGAGCAGTCATGAACTGCTATCTAGTGAGATCCATTAATCAAGAGTATTATTTCATAAGAGTTAGTGATTAGAAAGTCTGTGATTACAAAAGTCTGGAGCTAAACTCGGCTGGTATTATTTTTTGGTCTGCTTTTGCCTGGTTGTGATGAACACGTGGATGTTTCTATGCCCACCAAATAGGATTTCAAGGAGTTTCAAATGACTTGCATATTTCTTCCTCACGCAGAGATAGTCCTGGGGACAGTGAGGGCAGTTTGCATCAGTTGAGTAGCACCTGAAGATAGAAGGCATCATAGCACAGCCTGAGAACTGCAACACCAACTGTGGGGCCAGTTTCTTTGGTGGTTTCTTCTGACTTGCAGGCTAACTGATTTGACTAGCTTTGTAGACTACCTCTAGAGTGAAGGGAGGGTCCAACTTGAGTACTAGCAACTTTGCCAGGAGGGTCATCCAAAGTTTCTTCCCCTCTTTTCCTCCTCTCCATCTGGGTGAGTGGATCAAGTCTGGTGGAAGAACACTGTTGGTCTTGTTGGCTTTAGAAAAGTTCTTGAAGAGGAGCTTTTGTCAGCTTTTGTTTTATTATACTTTCATCTGTAGGGATATCTTCATTTTTCCACTTGTGCAAAAACAATTCTCACTGCTGTTAACTTATAAAATTAAATATGTATTCCCTTTATTGTACTTTTCTGGTAAAATACCCAACAAGAATATTTCTGGTTTTAAATCTACTATATGCTGCTTTACCATTTTTTCTAACCATGTATGTACCTTTGTCCAATATTTTTTTGCCTTTGGACATGTCCACTACATATGATAGTACGAACCTGGTATCTGATTACATTTCCAACATTTGGTGGACATGTTTTTAAACATCTTTGCCATTCTTGCTGGTGGTAAATGCCACCTATAAAACATTTTATATAAATTTTCCCCCCAGTTGCTGGTATTGAATGCCAAGTCATTATATAATTTGCACAATGTCATGTAGAAAATGATTTATGCCTATATCTGGACTGGCATGCATAATAACGGAGACAGTTTATCTTGGGCTGTGCTTGAAGATGATATATAAGTATTACACAAGAGGCAAAGTTGTAGTGATGTCAGTGTGTTTGGCCCATTCCAAAGGAAGTGATTCATCAATAGCAAGTTATGAGTCCCTTGACCACAGGTTGAAGTATTTGTCTGATGAGCAAGCTGATAGTGTTACCTAGACTCAGGGATGGGTTCTAACTTACCTTGCTGCCGGTTCGCTTCCTCCCGCGCCGCATGCGCAGAAGCAAAACAAGCAAAAAATCCCCCCCAAAAAAGCCGAAAACAAGATGGCGGCGCATGCGCAGTGCTGAAAACTCGTCTTTTGTGCATGCACAGAAGCAAGAACCAGCAAAAAATTCCCCCCAATTTTTTTAAAAAAAATCCAAAAAAAAGATGGTGGCGTCCATGAACCGGCACAGACAGAACCGGCTCTGTGACGTCACCACTGGTTTACTACCGGTTCTATAGAACCGGTGTGAACTGGGAGAAACCCACCTCTCCCTAGACTTCTTTGGATATCTAGGCTATGGAAGACTTATCATAAGGCATCTGCAGTGATGACACAAAACCCCAGATGTCACTGGAAATTTATATATTCCCTTTAGAGCTCTGAAAGTCTACAAGTGTGCGTAAGAAACACAAGGTTTTTTTTTATCAGCTGAAGTTGTCTTTTGTGAATTTCATTAAATCAGTGGTGCAGAACCTGAGGCATTAAGGCTGCATTCAGCTCCCCAAAGCCTCATATATCTCCCTTAGAGATTTCTACAAGTTGTTAATGAAGCTGCAACTTTTAATAGAACAAACTTTTAAGCACATGCCTTTTTTTTTTACTTGTATGAATTTGCTTCTTTGTATAGGAATGTACCCAAATAAACACATATTTCCCTTCTTTAAAAAACTGTTTACCTAAACAATGTAGTTTTATGCCGTATTCCTAAAGTAAATATATTTCTTTTTGTTTGCCACTTCTATCTCTCATTTGTGACTGTATGCATGCTTAAGATGACATTTTAAAAAAATCTCACAAAAACATACTTTTTTTCTCCTTCCTCCCCCTCAGTACGTACAAAAGCTTTCCTTAACCTTTCCACTTCCTGAAGAGCAGTACCAAAAACATCTTCCAGAGATAACAGAATAACAGAGTTAGAAGGAACCTTGGAGGTTTTCTAGTCCAACACCCTGTTCAAACCAGAGATCCTATACAGGGGTGAAATTCAAAATTTTTCCCTACCGGTTCTGTGGGCGTGGCTTGGTAGGCGTGGCAGGGAAAGGATACTGCAAAATCTCCATTCCCACCCCACTCCAGGGGAAGGATACTGCAAAATCCCCATTCCCTCCCCGCTCCTGGGGGAAGGATATTGCAAAATCTCCATTCCCACCCCACTCTGGGGCCAGCCAGAGGTGGTATTGGCTGGTTCTTCGAACTACTCAAAATTTCCGCTACTGGTTCTCCAGAACCTGTCAGAACCTGCTGAATTTCACCCCTGATCCTATACCATTCCAGTTAAGTGGCTGTCCAATCCCTTCTTAAAAGCCTTGAGTGATGGAGCACCCACAACTTCTGAAGGCAAGCTGTTCCACTGATTAATTGTTCTAACTGTCAGGAAATTTCTCCTTAGTTTTAGGTTGGTTCTCTCCTTGAATAGTTTCCATCCATTGCTTCTTGCCCTGCCTTCAGATGCTTTGGAGAATAGATTGACACACACACACACCTCTTTTTTGTGTCAGCCCCTCAAATGTTGGAACCCTGCTATCATGTCACCCCTAGTCTTTCTTTTCACTAGACTAGACATATTCAATTCCTGGAATGATAATGGATAACGGAATGGAGGAAAATGGAAAATGGAGGAAAAATAATGGCGTGGAACAAGGAAGAACTCTGAACATTACTGTTTAATCATTCCCTTAGCTATAATTTGTCTCATTAAAATACTCTTCCAAGCAGTTTTGTTAGACATGCAGGTTGGGGAAGAGGGATAGTTTATTTTTTTCTTCCCGGACCAGAGTTATGCAGATCCCCACCCTCCCACAACCTTGGTTTTCTCATTCAGGCAACTTCCATTGGTTGCTTTTCAATTTAAAGAAAAAACAAAATGTGAAGATTGTATATGGGATACGGTGAAATATTTTTAAACCAGATCAGTTCTTTGAGTCTTTATTTATTTGTTAAGCAAATTTATATGGCAGCCCCCCCTCATTGAACATTTATTTTATTTATTTATTTATTTATTTATTTATTTGTCAAACATGTACAAGATAGCAGGTATAGGTATAAACATAAACATAATCAAAGTGAATACAGATAGATGAAGACGATAGGACAGTAGGACAGGGACGGTAGGCACGCTGGTGCGCTTGTGCACGCCCCTTACAGACCTCTTAGGCGTGGGGGGAGGGCGACAGTAGACAGTCTAAGGTGAAAGTTTTTTTGTGTTTGTCAAACATGTACAAGATAGCAGGTATAGGTATAAACATAAACATAATCAAAGTGAATACAGATAGATGAAGACGATAGGACAGTAGGACAGGGACGGTAGGCACGCTGGTGCGCTTATGCACGCCCCTTACAGACCTCTTAGGAATGGGGTGAGGTCGACAGTAGACAGTCTAAGGTTAAAGTTTTTTGGGTTTGGGGAAGAAACCACAGAGTCAGGTAGTGAATTCCAGGCATTGATCACTCTGTTGCTGAAGTCGTATTTTCTGCAGTCGAGTTTGGAGCGGTTTACATTAAGTTTGTATCTATTGTTTGCTTGTGTATTGTTTTGGTTGAAGCTGAAGTAGTCATTGACAGGTAGGACATTGTAGCATATAATTTTGTGTGCTACACTTAGGTCAGATCAAAGGCGGCGTAGTTCTAAGTTTTCTAGGCCTAAAATTTCAAGTCTGGTTGCATAAGGTATTATGTTGCGAGCAGAGGATTGTAGTACTCGTCTCATGAAATATCTCTGGACATTCTCAATTGTATTAATGTCCGATATGTAGTGTGGGTTCCAGACAGATGAGCTGTATTTGAGAATTGGTCTAGCAAATGTTTTATATGCTCTGGTTAAAAGTACAATATTACCAGAGAAGAAGCTACACAAGATTAGGTTAACAACACTTAATGCTTTTTTATGCAATGTTGTTACAGGGGGCTCTGGCACTTAGCTAATTAGAGATGAGTACTCTA
>QLTV01004101.1:3245732-3261892 GCA_003457575.1 Thermophis baileyi | reverse complement strand
ACTCCCAAGAGGTCTGTAAGGGGCGTGCACAAGCACATCAGCGTGCCTACCGTTCCTGTCCTAATGTACCCATATACTCGTTAATTTTCTTGTACTCATAACCATGCTTGTACTTATATATTCACAAACATGTTTATACTCTGTTTAGACTTTGTTCGTAATCATATATACGCTTGACAAATAAATAAATAAATAAATTAATTAATTAATTAACAGTTGGTGCACCGAAAGGACTACATTATGATTTCATGGACTTTAACAAACAGGACTGCTAAGAGAGCATTACTAGTTTAAAGAGTATTAAACAAGGTTTGTTTGTACGTTACTTGTGTTGTTTTTCTCGGTTCGGCAGCTGGGACAGAACAATAGTAATGCAGCCTTAGTGAATAGTTTGACAGTGTTGAGGGAATTATTTGTTTAGCAGAGTGATGGCGTTCAGGAAAAAACTGTCCTTGTGTCTAGTTGTTTTGGTGTGCAGTGCTCTATAGCGTCGTTTTGAGGGTAGGAGTTGAAACAATTTTTGAGGCAGAGTTGGATTGCCTAAGCACGTGCATTTTAGCATGCTGTTCAGTTTGTTGTATCAGGAAAAAAAAAGACTTCAGAGCAAACCCTTTTGGTAGGACCCCCAGGATCTTCATCCCCAATGAAATCAGGAGCTTCATTTCATTGAATGCTACCACTCTACCTATGTGGAGTTGTTTGTGAATGTATACTGCTTCCTAATGATATACGTAAATGCTGGAAAAAGTTTGTAGAGGTGGGATTAATTTTTCTTTACTGGATGTCCCAGGAGGAATGGAAATTGCCCTTAGCTGGTAGAAGGTTTGATACCTGCACCGAGAATAAATTCTTTTATGAGCTAAGAAAAAGACCCTGTTGGGAAAGTCTTTGGGAGAATATAAACTCTTGTGTATTATTTAGAGCAATGTGTATCTATTCTGTTCTGGGCATCAAGATATTTCTTCTTGATACTTCTCTGGACCTTTATTTAGGGTAGACTTACTTTCCCAAAGGTAAACATACTTTTTCATTTCTTTCTCAGTCCATTTATGATGTCTTTCATCTTTTCTCAAGATCCCTGTTGTTCTGTGGTGTCCAGCATTCATCCTTAGAAGTAAAATAGCCTCAGTCTCTGTGATCTGTGTATTAATGGTATTAGTGCTAGCCAAACTAATGACTTATTCTTCCCTTCTCTAAAGAGCTTTGCAAGCCTCCCAACAATCTTGCTCCCCATCTGTGCTCAAATCTTCAATATCTGTCATCCTATCATACTGGGATGTCCTCTGTTGGAAACAACTCTGTGACTCTAGTTGGAGCCAGCTGCTTCAGCCCCATCAATACAACACGGGCAAGAGTGATTTACTTGGCAGATAAAATAGAGATTGCCCTTCAGGAACTGCACACTCAAATATTATATTGATCCAATCTTGTGTCTTTCATCCTACATATAAAAAGAAACGTTGAGAAGAGTTATTGAATTCCAATTCTGAGATGCTTCAGATTCTTAGAATTGGGAACCTCGCCATGATTAGGAATAACTCTGAAATGGGAAGAATTGGAATGAGAAAAGGAACTTGCTATTGCTAGGATAATTAAAGAAGAAGAGAAATCTCTTGACCATACACGTATGTTTTTTCAGCTTCACTAAAGATTTCAAAATGATATATAACATAACTAAAATCCCAGTAACACAATGTTGAAACACTGAAAGACCAAAATTGGAATAAAGAACGGTTCTTTTTCAAAACAGTTCTTTTGGGGGGGGGAACTAAACTAGACAGATAAGTTATATGGTGACAAATGATCTGAATCAGGCTTTTTCAAATGAAAAACAAGAAAAGAAAATCAGAGGTGCTTCATGATTATTTCTGTTATCATTTAAGTAGTAAAAGTCAAAAAGATGTGAAAAGTGTTATATCTTTGGAATTAAGCTGAATAGTCCCTATTCCAATGCAACATTAAACATAGTTTGTTGGGTTTTGTTGACCATGGTGTCTTGTTTCATCCGTAAGAACTGAGGTTAATCCTAAGATTAGTTGTATGTTGCCTGATTTGCATCATAGATTGGCTTGGTAGTACCCTAGCTTACCCTACACTAGTTTGTGGGAAAGCCATACTTACTTTTTCCCAATTTGGGAGTATGATTTGGGGAAAACAAAACTCTGCTAATACTTTGGAAGATATACTCAAGATTCAGAAGGATCTTGACAGACTCAAGCATTGAGCCCTATCCAACAAGATGCAGTTTGGTTGCAATAAAAAGTTAGGTCCTGAATTTTGGCAGGAAAAGCCCAATGTACAGGGACAGAATAGGCAGTGCCTGGCTCAACAATAGTGCCTGTGAGAGGATCTAGGTATCCTGGTAGACCACTGCTTAAGTATGAGCCAGCAGCATGCTGCAGCTACCAAAAAAGCCAATGCAGTCCTAGGCTCCATCAACAGAGGGAGAGTATCACGATTATGTGAACTGATAGTACTGCACTATATTGCACTTGTAAGACCACACTTAGAATACTGCATCCAGTTCTGGTCACCATGATACCATGCTGAGATCCTAGAAAGTGCAGAGAAGGGCAACAAAGATGGTAAGGGGTCTGGAGGCTAAACTGTATGAGGAATAGCTAAGAGAACTAGATTAGTTTAGCCTAATAAAGAGAAGTCTTAGGGGTAACATGATAGTCATCTTCCAATACTTGAAAGGCTGTCGCAGAGAAAAGAGGATTGATTCCAGGGGTGGGTTCCAGATTTACTTACTGCCGGTTCGCTCAGGGACGCGCCTCGTGGGTGGGTCGCAGGCACGTGGGTCATGGGCGCGTACCGCGCATGCGGGGCGTGTGCCATGAGGGCAGGGCGCAGGCAGGGTGGGGCGTGGGCGGGGCACAAGTGCACGCGCAGTACAAAAAAAGCTTCTACGCATGCACAGAAGCAAAAAAAAGATGGCGGCACCTATGGCACCACCGAGAGAACCGGCTCAGGGGCATGGCAGGTGTGGGTCGCTACTGGTTCTAGCGATCCACGCCGCCATATTACTAACGGTTCTATAGAACTGGTCCGAACCGGTAGGAACCCACCTCTGATTGATTCATTCTCCAAAGCACCTGAAGCCAGGACCAAGAAGCAATGGGTGGAAGCTTGTTAAAGAGAGATCCTACCTGGAACTAAGAAGAAATTTCCTGACAGCAAGAACAATTAACTAATGGAACAGCTTGCCTCCTGGAGTTGTTGATGCTCCATTACTGGAGGCTTTCAAGAAAAGACTGGACAGCGATTTGTTTGGGATGGTTTGGACTAGAAGATGTCCAAAATCCCTTCCAGCCCTATGATTCTTTTTCTATTCTTTTTCTGATATTTATTGTCTTGTCTAAATATTTCCTCCTGGGTAGTATTTTCCCCCGTATTCTTTAATTAAGACAGTGGTTGCACTGCTGGTAACTGCCACATAACACTCACTCTAGGATATCAAATAGTCCTGAATTTATCTGGGGCTCAGTCTGAGACTACAAATGTCATTCCCATCACTTTACCAGGTAGGTCTACAAGTCTAGATGACCGATGATGGTCACATTGCATGGCTCACTTTGATTAGAGGGTAGGTCTACCTATGTTCTGCCTCGGATTGCAGACATGTAGACGCACTTGCTGAGGAGTTGATTTATTTACTACAACTAAGCAGATAACAATAGACAGGAACATAAATCAAGGTCTTTGCAAAGAGTGCTTGCCCAAATAATTCCATTTAAAGTTCAAACAGGAATAGAATGGTCCAAATTTATTCCAGGTTAAGCTTGCCGGTGATCCAGTCCAATAGTCAAGGGTTGAAGAAAAAGAACAAGAGTCATAAGCTGGAATTCTGAAGAGCTGATTCTAACAAAGGCTGAACTGCAAAGCAACTACATAAATCTATCGGTGGTTAGCTGGCTGCAGTTACTCAGGCCTTGCCTTATGGAATAGCATTTTTCTCCTTGCTGTTGTATGCATTAAGACCTGGGTTGTGCCTCAGTACCAATTGTTCCATCTGATCAAGAGATGCTTAATCAGTCTTCTCAGATGAATCATGGCTTGAAGATTCTTGGAGATGAGAATCCACAGGCGCAGCTGGAGCAACACCGTTGGAATCAGAGTCTGAATTGTGGCCCATGACAGATGGGTTTATACATACCTTAAACCACATGTCAACCCTGAAGCTGACCTGGCTGTGGCCGTTTTCTTTTCTGTAGCTTTTTCTTTAGGCATTTTTCTTCACGGGGCTTCAGGCTTGACACAGCCTGGAGTTGAGGGGGGTGTAGAGATAACTGAGGTTTTGTAGCCAAAACAAAATAGTTCTCTTATGAGCCGAGGACATTCCAATTGCTGGCTGGCCAGAGGAGGAGGAGAAAAGTAACCACGCAACTAGCCAGTATCCAAATTGGACAATGTGACTTATTGTTCGGGAGAACAGGAAACTTTCACTTTTTAATGAGGTGGAAAATGTGGGAACTCTCAGAGTTGATTTTCCACCAGTCTGTGCCAAGATGATATCTCCAAATAAAACTGTTCTTTGAGGAATCAACCTGCCTCGGAGTTCTGTTTGCGATGGGTGTATTACTTGGAACGTTGACACCATAGCTGTTTGGTCTGATTCTATCTTGACATGATGCTATTTTGTCTTATTAATCTTATGAAGCTGCTGACAGTCATTCTGAAGAGGGGGGGCTAATTTTTTTTTACAAATGATCAAATATTTATGTACAAAACCATAAGGACAGCCGAGAAGATTATAGGAAGCTCGCTTCCGGTTATTCAGGATACTGCTTATAAGCGCTCTGTGCTTAGAGCTCAAAGCATTGTTAGAGACCCCACACACCCACTTCACGGTCTGTTTCTGTTGCTCCCCTCTGGGAGGAGGTTTCGAACTATTTCTAGCAGGACTACCAGATTCTGTAACAGCTTTGTTCCCTATGCCATCCATCTGGTAAACTTGCAAGATTAGTTTTTCTCGCCATATACCAGAGGTGGGATTCACTTACCTTCCCTACCGGTTCGCAAATGTGAGCGCGCCTTCTGCACATGCACAGTGCTCGCGCATTATGTCATGGTGGGTGGGCGGAGCCTTCCGCAGTCGCCGCTACCAGTTCACGCGATCCGGAGAAAACCGGTTGAATACCACCACTGCCATGTACATGTATACATCTGAACTACACTGTGTTGTTTCTCTGTATCATATAATATATGTGGGTATATGCATAATTTTGTATTTATTTATTTATTTGTTTGT
This sequence comes from Thermophis baileyi, assembly GCA_003457575.1. Taxonomy (NCBI): domain Eukaryota; kingdom Metazoa; phylum Chordata; class Lepidosauria; order Squamata; family Dipsadidae; genus Thermophis; species Thermophis baileyi. Next base: position 3,256,638 of record QLTV01004101.1, on the reverse strand, counting down.
TTTGTCATCTTCCCAGTGGCATCTATGTTGGAGGTAAGAGGCATGTCAAACTGATAAAAGTATCAAGGTGTGATGCAAGTCCCACTGCTTTTCAGTGTGTGTCATGATGTTGCGCTCATGTCCCAAAGGTGTGGAGCATATAGCAGTCTTCCCAAATCTAGGTAAATTACCCAAAATTGGGTAAAAATGACTTTTTCCTTGAGTAATGATACACGAAACCATTACCCATCACAACAGGGATTCTTAAATTGACTTAAAGATTGCCACATGTACTAAAATATATTTTAAAAACTCCAAGAGTATTCCTGTTAAGACCAAAATGGATGAAATTACAAATGGCAATTTGTTGGAATGGCATCAAGATCATTCAATAATGTTGTTTTTATAATACAAGGAGTGCTCAAGTTATGACCATTCGTTCAGCAACTGTTCAAAGCTGTAATGGTGCTAAAGGAAAGGATTTACTAAAGGAAGAGCCGTGATGGTGCAGTGGTTAGAATGCAGCATTGCAGGCTAATTCTGCTGACTGCCGATTGCTGGCAGTTCAATCCTCAACGGCTCAAGGTTGGCTCAGTCTTCCATGCTTCTGAGGTTAGTAAAATGAAGACCCAGATTGTTGGGGGCAATATGCTGACTCTGTAAACTGCTTAGAGAGAGCTGTAAAGAACTGTGAAGCGGTATATAAGTCTAAGTGCTATTGTTATTGCTATTTACAATCAGACCTCAGAATTTGGTTAGACTATCCAATATGCCTGTCCCAAAGTGTTTTTTTCAAATGGTAACTGAACTTTCTTGATTTATTCCTTGAAAACATTTTGCTTCTCATCCAAGAAGCTTCTTCAGTTCTTCAAGAAAGTCCAGTTGCCTTTTAGAAAAAGCACCTTTGGGACAAACATGACCTGGATAATTGAGAATCTCCGTTGACTATGGGCCTCTGGTTATCTAAAAACAAAAACAGTTTTTTAAAAATACTGAAACACATGCAGGATGTAATTTAAAATGACAGCAAATGCAGTATTGAATTATAACTGCACTATTAATTATAATACCACAATGAATGGAGGACTTCAGAGGCAGAATATTGTCCTAAGATTATCTTCTGCTGTCTCAGGTTTTCATACTATAGAACATAGAGTTGTTTCATATTGAATTCCATTCACATATGAATGGAATTCCATTCATATTGCAGAAAAAATACAATATTCCCCACTTGCTATGCTGTAGAGACATCAAAATGGCATTTTCTTACCATGGCTATCAATGTGTAAAATCACTTTCGAGCATGTTGAAATATTTTTAAGATGCAGCTAATTGTTATGATTGTGTGAAACACTGAATTTGCTAATTGTATCTTTTAACATGCCAGCTTTTTAAGCAAAACATTGAGATTTCTTTGACATCTGATTTACGACATAAGAAATGGCCTATCCACTCTATGCCACACCTCACAATAAATGTCCTCTTTTAAATGATTTAAATTTTAGGAGGAGTTGAAGTCTAACTAGATTTTGTATTTATGGGAATTTGAACTAGAAGATTTCATGCTCATTGAAATTCTCCTTTTTCTTTCTTTAAATTATTGGGTTGCATGTCTAAAACCGAATTCCAATCTTCACTAAAAGAAATACAGTAGTTTCAATCTGCAATGAATAAACATTGATTTTGCTTGAGCGGGGGATTGGACTAGATGACCTACAAGGTCCCTTCCAACTCTGTTATTCTGTTAAATGGGATTAGCTCAGATTTTCAAATTTGATTTTCACCCCCAAGTTCTACTTTCAACTTCTACCCTTCTAGGGAATACATGCAAGTGAGATTTATTAAGACATCCCATCCCCAGTGAAAAATCACCTTGCAATTTATACCAGTGGAGACTATTTGAAAATATCCTTGTTACGAGAAGGAGGATTTTCAAGGAATATTGTGAACAATATTGGTTGGTGATGAGGCATTTTTATCCCCTGCCATCAGTGGCTACTTGTGAGGATTGTATTCTACCATTTAAATCTGAGGCAATGGACTTTAAATACCAGTTACCAAGGAGCAGCAATGGAACTGAGTTATAACCACCTTGGCCTTCCAATTAATTTTCAAGATTCAGCTGATTGGCCCCTAGGATTCTGCACCTGATCCTTAGTCTAATCCAGTCAGGAGATTCTTATCTTCTTCTCTGTTAAGGGCAAAGCTGTCTTAGACTTAGAAGGTCAAAAATGGCTGAACCTGAGCTCTCAGAAACCTTTATCTGTGTCTTTCAAAGGGAATGCTGTAAAGTTAACAATTTAGCAAGAAACTCAGCTCCAAATCATCCTGACTGCCTGGAGAGTCTGAAATGATAGCTTCACACATTTTGAGAAGCATTAGGATTCTTGCCGCAACATTGATAGCTTTTGAAATTTGGCATCCTGGAGAGAGTTGGTACGATTCCTTGTTCTGTACATCTTCCTCAGTTTGCCCAGTGATCCCCACAATTCATGTCACATATACCCCTGTTTCTCTGAAAATAAGACCTATCCCAAAAATAAGACCTAGCATGTTTTTCCCGTGTGCGCCTAATATAAGCCCTATCCCCAAAATAAGCCGTACTTAAGCACCTGCGCAGCCAGCCACACGCCCATCCCATCTGGTCGCTTGTGGTGCCACCAACGCAAGGCAAGGGGTGGTGGAGCTGCCCCATGTGCCCCGCACCAGCTTACCTCAGGGACCCCAAGCCAGGCCATCCATGCCCCGACACCTGCCTCGTGGCGACAGCACCAGCAGGCATGTGCAGCAGGAACTCATGTGACCACCGGCTCACTTCTTCTGCTTTCTCGCGGCCGCAGGTGTTGGGTTGTGGATGCCTAGCTGCAGGGGCCCTGAGGTAAGCCAATGCGGGGTGCATGGGGCATCTCCACCACCCCCTGCCTCACGGGGGTGGCACTGGTGCACCGTGCTACTTCCTGCCCACCACGAGCAAGCAGAAGAAATGGGCCTCCCATACATGGAAAACAAATAAGACACCCCCTGAAAATAAGCCCTAGTGCTTATTTTGGGCCCAAAAGAAAATAAGACCCGGTCTTATTTTTGGGGAAACACGGTAGATTCCATTTGATCTTTTAAAAAGAACCATATGGGACATTTGTCTCAATTTTACACCAGTTCTTTTTGTTTAATTTTTTTCCCTAGGATTTAAGTTTTTGTTCCCATACTTCCTGTATAGGAAGAGTCTAACCAAACTGTAAACCCCAATAGAGCTGTGCTGGCGCAGTGGTTAGAATGCAGTATTGCAGGCTGAGTCTGCTCACTACCAGGAATTCGATCCTGACTGGCTCAAGATTGACTCAGCCTTCCATCCTTCCGAGGTGGGTAAAATGAGGACCCAGATTGTTGGGGGAAATATGCTGACTTTGTAAACCACTTAGAGAAGGCTGTAAAGCACTATGAAGCTGTATATAAGTCTAAGTGCTATTGCTATATGGCCAGGCTCCTAGGATTTTGGCTAGCATTTTTCTTGTAGACTAGTAATATATATGGACTTCTTTTTAAAATTCAGTATTTAAATGCATTAAGATATTGCATAGAGAAACTCTTTGTAGGCAATTTCTGGTAAGTAAGTTCCAAAACTAACAATAGAATAAAAAGACATTTGATAACAAAATCACAGATCAGAAAATTTCCTTGAAAGGTTAAAAGCAATAAGTTTATGCAGCAGGAGGGGGGAAAAAACACATGAGTTATATAGAAAGAGCTACAAAGTGTAAAAGAGAAGGACTGAATTTACCTGATTTGAAATTATACTTTTCAGGCTTTGTTGGTTTGGATAACAGAGTGGATATTGCTGAGAAATAGAAAGCTTTGGGGACTAGAAGATATGACTTGAGATTTGAGTAGCATGGATATTTATGGTACGACAAAGCTAAGATTAATGTAGATTTTAAAAATCATTTTGTTAGACATGCCATATTAAGAATATGGAATAGATCTACAGCCAGGTTGTGCCCGAAAAATACCTTTGTGGCTCTAAGCACAATAAATATTTTATAGAAGAGATAATATAACAATAAGGTTATATTATAATATAATCTTACAATAAAGTTATACCTAGCATTCAGGTTGTATTTTTTTGTCTGGACTAGCTCAAGGGCTAACAGTTCAGCTATGAAATCTAGATTACAAAAATCCAGACAGCTATTAGATGAAGCAAAGAGGTTTGGAAAATCTTGGCTATTATCTGGTAGTATTCTAGAGTTTGCAATCCAGAAATGATAGTCCTACCTCTAGGGTTGCAACTCACATATTGCTGAAAACAAAACACCAGGCAATGACTCCTTCCCTCCCCAAAGGATAAATAAAGATGCATATTTGCAGCTGAACTGCATATATTTCATAGATGAATGGATGCAAACTTAGAAATTGTAGAAATTATAATTGTAATTATAATAGTATAATTTTTATTGATTGATTAAATGCATTAAGATACTGATTGAAATGTGTGTTGACTCTTATCAACTCTGTTGATAGACCAGAAATAGCTCTCCATGACATGACCTTTCAGTCCATCCATCCATCACCTCTATAATCAAATCCATTCACCTTGCCGCCGATTGTCCACCTTTCCCAACATTATAAACTTCTTAATAGAAATTATTTATTATAGTTTAAGTAGAAGAGAGATGCCTTCTCATGGAATCATAAATTGGAAGCATCCACTTAGGGCTCATGTTCGGCTTCCTGATAGCAGAAAGTTGCCTAGCCCTTGTTTAATCACATCCAGTGAACAATAGTTAATCGCTTCTCTGAATAATTGCCTCTACTGTCAAACTGCTTTTACTGTTTTAAAGTTTCTCCTAATGCTTAATTACATTCTGCTCTCCTATAATGTAAATGCTCTCACCATAATGGGAAAAGTGAATTAACACAATGCTGATTGTTGATAGGCAGTTCCAAAGCCTTAAATAAGCAATGCCTTCAGATAGCACCTGGGCTCACCTTGGCTGATCTTGAAAAGCTAAACAAGGCCAAATGTGGTTAATACTTATAGAGGACACCACATTGCAGACGGTAGGTTAAGCTAGGAAGATAAATATCTCAAATTAGCAAGGGCAATCTGCCTCTATATTATTTCCCAGAACTATAGTATATATTAGGGCTGTCAAACTCCCGGGCCATGGGCCAGATGCATCATACGCTGGCCACGCCCACGACTGGTTTAGCAAAGGGAGGGAAAGTCCCGATACGTCACATGATGCCACCGTGACGACGTGAGTTTGACACCCCTGGTATATATCAAAGAATGGTGGGCAAAGAGAAATATCTGGATATTCTAATTACCTGCTATTATTATTTTTTAAGAAATGGGATGTGGCTGCAATATGTGAAACTGTATATTGGACTCTGTAGCAAGATTGCAGGTAATCCACTGGAAGTTTCAATGAATTTCATTGATTAAACTGAAGCTTCTAAAAATTAAGCCGTCAATTTTATATTCTGAACTGGATAAAAATATTTGGGGGAAGCTGCTGATCGATTTGCAACACACCCGAGCCAGTTTGCATTCTAATCCAGTCAACTGCAGTGTTCAATAATGTTTCAGTTTATGCTTCAGTCTTGGTGGAAATAACAATAAATTATGTTTGATACTATTTTTATTGCCTCAGCCTTCAGATAATCGGCATTATAGCCCAAGAGAAGGAAGTCATTTTGTTTTCAGAGGCAAGGACAGCTCTGTGAGTTTATGATGAAATGTCTTCCATCTCTGCTAATGGATGTTATGGTTTGTTGTATATGAACCAATTGTATGCTTGACTCTTCCCGCTCGGTGAGTTTTGATGTATTATTAATGCTTCTCAGAGTTCTTGTAATGTGAGCATCTGAATAACCCTTTGTGAGAAAACTGCTGAAAGTTGCCAATAAAATATGAAGACAATATGAAGGGTATATATGCATACACTCACTGGCTTATTAACTTTTAATTACAATTTTGTTCTCAGATTCCAATCTCTGCCCTTTCGGGAGCCAGTCAACTTCCTGAGTTGAGTTTTTTTTCCCTCATTTTTCTTTTTCTTCGAGCCAGAAGACTCTAATATTCTTCTATTTTAGGCAAAACAACCACATCTTCACTGCATGTACATACTTAGTCTGCAGAGTTTGATTTCACTGAATAGTGTCCAGATCAGTGTTTCTCAAACTTGCAGACTGGGGAATTCTGGGAGTTGAAGTTCACATATCTTAAAGTTGCTAAAGTTGACCAACTGTGGTCTAGATCTAACTAAAAAAACCAAAGGGGAAGGATGCTGAGTATTATGGCTTAGCAATATCTAAATGGCTAAAGATTGCCCACTCCAGCCAATGCATGCTCATATCATTCCATGTACAATTGCAGCATGCTCAGATCTCTTGAGTGCCACTTTGTCTACTCAAGCTTCAAATGCATGTACAAGATGCAAACAATCAGAGCTACTTGTGAATAACGAAAGTCGGAAACTTATTGTTTACCATTTATGTTACAAAAATCTCACCAGACTGCTTGTATCACCACCAGATGGATTCATAACTGGCTGACCAGCCATTCAATGTGTAGTCCTCAGTGGAACTACATCTACAGGAATGGAAGCATTCAATTGGGTACCCCAAGGTTCTGTCTTTGGTTCAGTACTCCTCATTACTTTCATAAATGATTTAGATGAGAAGGGGAACACATTGAATTTGCATTAGAGGAAGCTGGGAGGAGGAATAGCCAACACTTTAGAAGATGGACCCAAGATCCAGAAGGATCTTGACAGACTTCAACACTGAGTCCTAGCCAACAAAATGCAGCTCAGTGGTGATAAAATTAAGGTTTTACCCTTAAATAAGAAAAACTAAATACACAGGTATAGAATAGATGGTACATGGCTCAACAACAGTAACTGTGATGGGGATTGAGGAATCCTAGTGGCAACCATTAAAATATGAGCTAGCAGTGTGCTGCAGCTGCCATAAAAGCCAATGCAGTCCTAGGCTGCATCAACAGAGGGGTAGTATCAAGGTCATGTGAAGTGTTAATACTAAAGCATTTTGTACTGCTTTAGTAAGACCACATGTGGAATAGTGTACGCAGGTTTGGTCATCATGATACAAAAAAGATATTGAGATTCTAGAAAGGTGCAGAGAAGAACAACAAAGATGATTGGGGAGGGGGGGTGGAGGTTAAAACATAGGAAGGAGAAATTTCCTGATAGTGAAAACAATTAACCAATGGAATGGCTTGTCTCCAGAAGCTGTGGGTGTCTTCCTTCACTGGAGATTTTTATTTATTTATTTATTTATTTATTTATTTATTTTATAAAATTTATATGCCGCCCAACTCCCGAAGGACTCTGGGCGGCTTACATCATAAAAAATAAAACATATAAAAACAATTTAAAAAAGAAAGGGGAAAAAAAAAACCCCAACTATATTTAAAATAAAACATTCACAATGTTTAAGAAGAGATTGTACAGCCATTTGTCTGGAATGGTATATAGAGTATCCTGAAGGGTTGGACCCAGAGGTGGGTTCCTCCCGGTTCGGACCGGTTCGCCCGAACTGGTAGCAACCCGCTGGTGATGTCACAGAGCCGGTTCGGTCGGTGCCAGTCCGTGGATGCCGCCATATTTTTTGGGGGAAATTTTTTTGGGGGGGGAATTTTGGGGGGAATTTTTTTTTGAAAAATAATTTTTTGGGGGGATTTTTTTAAAAAATTTTTCCTTCTGCGCATGCGCAGAAGCCGAGTCCCTGGCACTGTGCATGCATTGCCATCTTGTTTTTGCCTCTTTTTTAAAAAAAAATTGGATTTTTTGGCACTGCACATGTGTGCGTGCAAAGCGCGCGCGCCCACGCAGCACAGGAGGAAGCAAACTGGCAGTGAGGTAAGTTAGAACCCACCCCTGGTTGGACCAGAAGACCTCCAAAGCCCCTTCAAATTCTGTTATTCTGTATTCTGCCTTTCCCCAGGAAAAAAAACAGATAAGGTTTCATGGATTTTGAGGGAGTCAAACTTATGTCACTCATGGCTGCACAGTGACTCCAAGCTAGGCCCTTGCTTGACTCCTCCTTCCAGTCTGGCTGGTAGTTTCCTAACAGCATGTGACTGTATCTTATACCTAAGCAGTCTTTGCCTTCCTGTTATGTAATTTTTGCAGACAAAAGGTTTGCTCTAATATAATGACAAACTTGCTGGCAAAAAGATAGAAATTTTATACTTTCTTCATTTTCAGAAAGGGCAGACAGAGGATAATATCAGGTTGAGGAATTGCCAGCTAAATCTAATTAATACCCTTGCTTAAGTCCAAACCTAAGAAGGTGGGTGGGGAGGTAGAAACTGCTATACACCGGTTAGAAGTAGAAGTTTCCTTTTCCAAGCAAGGCAATAATTTATTTAGATAAATTTCTAAGCAGGTCGATCATAAATCAAAGCCACGTTGGATTGTTATGAAGGAGAAGAAATTTGTCATTCTGCTTGTTTATCTAGACCAGCTTAAAAGTGCACCATTAGTCTTTTATGTTTCCAACAAAATATCTTGTATGAATAAAGAAGGGGAGAAATCAAATGGTTTTGTATATGCTGAAGTATTGTTTATAATTGTGAATCAAAGTGGTCACAGCAGTGTTGCTTTAATCCCCTACAACAGAGGTCTTCAAACTTGGCAACTTTAAGACTTGTGGACTTCAACTCCCAGAATTCTCCAGCCAGCTATGCTGGCTGGAGAATTCTAGGAGTTGAAGTCCACAAGTCTTAAAGTTGCCAAGTTTGAAGACCTCTGCCCTACAATATCATCACTATAACATCAGTCTGATCTCCAAGCCATTTAAATGCTATTGCCAAACCACCTGAAGTTATCTCCATACTTGGCTAGGTTAGTTACAGTATGGTTTGTTTTTCTTCCACCTGGTCCAGCAGGACGAGCATCTTCTGGATCCCATAGCTGAGGAGGGTTGCATGGTGGGAATCAGGAGAAGAGATTTTTCGATCATGGCATCTGCCAGTTGGAATATCATCCTTCCAGAGATCAGATCGGCTCTGTCAATGCTGGCCTTCCATAAGGCCCTGCAGAAGTGACTCTGCTCGAGCTTGGGGCCCTGGGTGTGGAATGGAGCCCATTTTTTTAAAGTTAGGTTGGATATTTTATTCTGGCTTTGTAATTTTTTCCCCCATGGATTTAATAGGTTTTATATTTGTTGTAATTTTTTTTATCATTTTATTATTACCAGTCACCCAGAATCATGAATGAGAGATGGGTGGTGATATAAATTCATTAAATTGAATAAATACATTTATCACAATTCTTCTGCCAGGAAAACGGCTTGAGGGACCTACAGACATAGGGAAATGTTCCATCAAATGACATATTGTTAACCGAAGCCTTCCCAAATTCAAGTAATTGGACCAAACTTCCCCAATCTGTAGGCCTCTAGGTGTGTTGGACTCCTATAATTCTCAGCTAACATAGAATAGGAAATGAAATCCAGCACATTTGAAGGGCATCCAGGTTTGTGAGGTATGGCAGGGCAGATGTGTATCTATTCAGCAGGTCCTGCCTGCCTGCCATTATCTGGAGCTATTATAATGTCTCCTTTTCTTTCATTCCCAAGAAGGTTTGTAAAAATCAACTTATGTATTATGTTTAATGCATAGTATTCAACTTTCACAGTGCATGGAGAAGGAAAAATTGGATCCAGACAGAAATCAGTCTCCTTCTTCCATGGTTATATGGGTTCATCCATCCACCCCAACTCTCATAGTTATTAAAGTGAGATTCCCCCCCACACACACCCCATGACTGTGGAAGAAAGTATACACCTCCAATCTCTGCACTGTAGTCCAAGCAGAGACACTCTTGCCAACTTCCTCTCACCTAAAAACTGAAGAGGATTGTGTATCTGGATCATATTTCAATGAAATTGCCAAGAAATTCAAGTTTTGTAAGCTAGATGAGGAAGTAACATCTATTTCTCTGTCTGTCCTCCACATGTCTGTCCATCCCAGAAGACAGGATTGTTGTGTGAATTTATATCCAATGCAACAATTGTCTGGTTCAGTAAACCTTGCTGTAAACATACTTGACTTGTTAAAGGTTTCTGAGATGACATATGAAACAACTGATTGGGCACTGCTGAATAGACTTACCCTTGCCACTTCTCCTTCCTGTATAAATGTGGATTCACTTGTCAATTTTCAGCACAGACGTGGTAAAAGGTAATTGAGCTCTGACTATGCTCTCTTCAGCTTAAATTATAGGTTATGAAAGCCCAGGACAGCAATAAGCCACGGTATATAATAGAAATAGTAGTACCCCAGAGTACTATAGTTTAATTTAATTTAATTTAATTTATAAAATTTATATGCCGCCCAACTCCCGAAGGACTCTGGGCGGCTTACATCATGTAAAAAAAAATAAAAATAAAACATATAAAAACAATTTAAAAAACCATATCCATATTAAAATAAAGCATTCACACAACCATACATGGGCCAATCAGAACAACTATTGGCCCCAGGCCTGCCGGAAAAGCCAGGTCTTAACGGCTTTACGGAAGGCCAGTAAGGTGGGGGTAGTACAGATCTCGGGGGGAAGCCGGTTCCACAGAGTCGGAGTGGCTACAGAGAAGGCCCTACCACGCGGTCCCGCCAGCCGGCAGGTCTTAACGGCTTTACGGAAGGCCAGTAAGGTGGGGGTAGTACAGATCTCGGGGGGAAGTTGGTTCCACAGAGTCGGAGCGGCTACAGAGAAGGCCCTCCCCCGCGGTCCCGCCAGCCGACACTGTCTGGCCGACGGGACCTGAAGAAGGCTAGCCCTGTGCGACTTCACTGGTTGTTGGGAGGAGTGTGGCAGAAGGCGGTCACGCAGATAAACTGGTCCTGAGCCATGTAGGGCATTAAAGGTAACAACCAACACCTTGAATTGTGACT
>QLTV01004101.1:3232864-3243900 GCA_003457575.1 Thermophis baileyi | reverse complement strand
CCCCACCACCACCAGGAGGCTCTGACCCTTCCCCCCCCTTGAGATCCCCTCCCCCCCCCCACTGTCCCCCACTCTATCCGGCAGGTCATAAATATCATTCATACCAAGCCAGGGGTCAGATCTGGGCCCCCATCTGCTTCTGTTAGTACACTCAGCAGAGGGGGCTCCATTCCCCCCCCCGGCTCACCCATTCTCACTAACAAAAATAGCCTACAAAGCTCTGATTAAAAGGTCGCAAGCCAAGTCATCAAGTTCTTTGCTGAGTCCCATTGTTGTTAACAGCCACACTTAAAAAAAGTGGACCCAAAGCACAGGGCCCCAACTGCAACCTCAATAAACTGTTGGGGGATGGGGTGGGGGGGGAGCCGGGTCAGCGTCCTGTGGGTTTCCAACCTCCAGTTGTTCTCTCGTTTCCTGCGCCCTGGATGGTGCTGGTAGTGGTGGAGGTGATGGTGGTAATAGTTTATCATACATTTCTCTTAGCTGTCCAATTTCTATCCGCTTTGTATGCTACAGAACTTTATTTCAGCTGGGGGAGGATTTTTTTTCCCTTCCCTCTTTTCTGCGAAAAAGAACATGTACTTTAGTATGTTTGGTCTGGATATTATTTATACAGCAATAAAATAAAAACGCTAGGTCCTGGGGATCATTCCCAAAGAAGCAAACATTCAAAACTTATTAAATCAAAGGATGAAAGTTGGCACACCAGACTCTTGCCTGGAACGTCAACTAACCCAGACTCAAATTGTTCATAGAATTCACTATTTAAATTCTGAGCTGACCTCTGTACAATCAGTTCATTGCTTATGACCTGTCTTCTGATGGAATTGACGAATAATTGAGACAAGTAACAGCAATCCCTAAAGGAATAGTGGAAACATGGACCAAAGAGTTAATTCCACTACCCCAAGGTACCAGTGTTATTCCCATGGTGATTATGGTACTCTTTTCACCTCACTTCTTTTACTTCTTTTCTACTCTTTTCAGACCCTCACTCTGTCAAAGACCTAGGAGTACTCATCTCAAACAATCTAAGCCTCAGAGCTCACTGTAACAGCATTGTTAAAAAGGCATTAAGAGTTGTTAACCTAATTTTGCAAAGCTTTTTCTCTGGTAACACTGTACTGCTAACTAAGGCATATAAAACCTTTGCCAGACCAATCCTTGAATACAGCTCGTCTGCCTGGAATCCACACTATATATCGGACATTAATAGCAGTTAACAATAGCAGTTAGACTTATATACCGCTTCACAGTGCTTTACAGCCCTCTCTAAGCGGTTTACAGAGTCAGCATATTGCCCCCAACAATCTGGGTCCTCATTTTACCCACCTCGGAAGGATGGAAGGCTGAGTCAACCTTGAGCCGGTGAGATTTGAACCGCCGAACTGCAGCTAGCAGTCAGCTGAAGTAGCCTGCAGCGCTGCACTCTAACCACTGCGGCACCTCGGCTCCCTAATACAATCGAGCGGGTCCAGAGGTATTTCACAAGAAGAGTACTCCACTCCTCTGCTCACAATAGAATACCTTATGCCACCAGGCTTGAAATTTTGGGCTTGGACTTTGCCGCCTATGGTCTGACCTAAGCATAGTATACAAAATTGTCGGCTACAACATCCTACCTGTCAACGACTACTTCAGCTTCAACCACAATAATACACGGGCAAACAATAGATACAAACTCAAGGTAAACCGCTCCAAACTCGATTGCAGAAAATAGGACTTCAGCAATAGAGTGGTCAATGCCTGGAATGCTCTACCTGACTCCGTTGTTACTTCCTCAAACCCCCATAGCTTTAACCTTAAACTGTCTACTGTGGACCTCACACCATTCCTAAGAGGTCTGTAAGGGGGAGTGCATAAGCGCACCAGCGTGCCTACCGTCCCTCTCCTACTGTACCCATTTATTTGTACTCATTTCATGTGCTCATGTCCATGTTTATACCTACACCTGTTATCTCCTACATGTTTGACAAATAAATAAATAAATAAAATACAAGAAATCAGCTAGCCTACTGAATGGCCATAGGATGTTATATGAAGGAGAACAGAAAATGGCAGACTATTGAAGAGCAAAATAATGAAGTGTGCAATAGGTAAAGAAGGAGCTCCAAGATGTGTGAAAGGGAAAAAGAGTAGACCGGTTAGTGAAGGATTGAAACAGGGTGTCCATAACTATTACTCAAAGACTAGTTTCAAATCCTGTTTTAACAGTGAAACTTAGTTTAAACATTGTGAAGAAAACAATGTCACACTTCCTAAGAAACATGAGTTTGGAAGAGCAGAGCTATATTGTCGTAACAATTAAAAAAATAATAATGCTAAAAATAGAGAATGCTTTTTGCAATGAAGTAATATGCCACTTCAGAGGTCAGCTACTCATGCTACTCATAATTAAAGGGAGAAAAATTTAGAAGAGATAAACTCCATAACTTGTCTTTTGTGAAAGAAATAAGTTGTGCACACATTACAATTTAATTCTCTCTATTCTAATGAAGTCAGGCAGATGTTTCTTGTTTTCTGTTATTCAGAAATTTGGAATCTTGGTGCAGTTTTGCTCCCCCAGGCATCATCTTCACAGAATGACATCTTTATTTCTGGATGTTCTCTGGAAATCACTGCAGTTCCTTTTCCCAGTCTCTGCCTAAGAGACTGTCAGTCCAAGACCACATGTGAAAACACTTCCCCATATATATCTTTTTTTTCCAACAAACTATTTTGTTGGGTCCAAAAGAACTGAGAACTTTTGACATTCCATGGTGGAATGGGGTTTCTGAAGAAAATGCTTTTGAGTTGGCAGGTCTTATTTCAATGTCCAGGTGCAGTGAATGGGACCAGGCAGAAATACCTCAAGGTTGTCCAATCATCATCATCATCATCATCATCATCATCATCATCATCATCATCATCTTTTTGTAATAGTTTTTATTAAATGATTTAAAAAAACACATATACAAATATACATATAAATACATATACACAAATCTACAAACAAACAAACCAACTAAACAGACCACAAAACCTAATAAACCAAATAGACATTGTTATTCATTTTACATCATCATCTTTTAATGACCCCATAATCCCTTGAGGGGTGGAGTCTGGGCAACTGAATGGAGCAGAATGATTACTGGCTGGATGCCCTTCCTGTTGCCAATGCGGAGTTTTATTCAGCAATATTCTCATCATGCCCAGAGAGAGAAATATCTGCCTCCAGCTAGGATCGAACTCACAGCCTCCTGATTGTGAGACGAGAGCTCCACCTCTAGGCCACCGCACCACTCAAGGTTGTCCAATCATCCCCTCTCCATATTAACATTCCAGTGGCATCCATAGCTTAATTCAAGATTTTATCTCTGGAATTCATATTGACCTAGCCATTCTCCATAATCATTGGTCCTCAGAAACTACTAAAGCTGAAGATTTAAAGAATTGACTATGATGTAAAGAGGAACAGGAGAAATTCAGAAATGATAGTGTCATATGTAGGGTGAATCAAATGGGCAAATGAGGAAAAATGTGTGGCAGGAGGAGAGGAAAGAGAAAATGTGAACAGTTCACTGTTGAGTAGAGTGATTGTTCTGAACAGACTACTTTTTCTCTTAAGCCAAGCATGTATAACTAGGACAGTTACTTCCAGAATCCAGTCTTGAATGAAAACAAATACAGTATTTTTAATCTCTATCTCTACTAGAGGGACAAGGAATGGAGATGTGATGATGTGTTAGCATTATCTCTCTCCCTCTAGCCCCATGCAAATTATAATTCTGGCACTAGAAATATTCTTTATTGGATTTTAATCATAGATTTGGTTCTAATTATGGTTTTTAAATTGAAAAACGTAACATAGTGGCTAGAGTTAAACTTGTTAAACTCCCGGACATGTTCTTTCTCCTCATGTATTCTCATTCTCTCCTTGTGTCCGGCATCCATTGCTGTGTTCTCTGTTTAGAGTTAAGAAGATAGATTGCTTGTAAGGTATTTGCCTACCACGTATATGTCTGTATATATCTTGTATATAAACCACTGTTAATGTCTAAGGCTCTGTGTGCTGTGTTTTGCTCCTGGGTTGTCTCCTAATACCCTGTTTCCCCCTAAATAAGACATCCCCTGATAATAAGCCCAATTGGGCTTTTGAGTGCATGGCAATAAGGCCAAGCGCTTATTTCAGGGTTCAAAAAAATATAAGACAGGGTCTTATTTTCAGGGAAACACGGTAGTAGTCACGCTGCAAACGCTCTGACAGGTTATGGGCCCAGTACAGAGAGAAGGGCAGAGTGACTAGAGAGCCTAGAGAGAAAAGTAACCAGTGGGAGCTTGCACCAGAGTGAGTGGTTTAAATCGTGGTTAGCAGGCAACAAGGCCTCCATCAGAGTAATGGGAGGAGGTTTCTTGGTGTCTCGGCTGAATGAGACAAACTACCTCTCCTGGAATGTGAAGATGGAGATGTACCTGCAGAGGGAGGAATTGTGGACAATTGTTACTAATCCACCAGCAGTCCTGGATGATGGGGACCAGAGAAGAAACAAAAAGGCATTACCCAGCATAATTCTTGCCTTGGAAGACAGTCAGCTGATACACGTGAGAGGTCTCCAGTCTGTGAAAGAGTGCTGGGAGGCATTACGCAGTGTGTATGTGAGCGAGACTGTGGGCAGTAAAGTGTTGCTGACAAGGAGACTGTATAAAGCACAGCTGAAGTCGGGAGAGTGTATGTCCACACATCTGCAAAATATGAGAAGGACATTCCTTGAGTTGGAAGAAAGAGGAATGACATTTAAAGAGGAACACAAGGTGTATGTTGTGCTCAGTTCATTGGACAGTTCATGGGACACTCTTGTGACTAGTCTAGAGTCCATGCAAGAGCAGGATTTAACCATGGCATATTTGACTGGTCGATTGTTGGAGGAGGAGCAGAAATGGCTGGAGAGGAGACCAGGAAAGGGAGGAGAGAGTGTTCATCACAGACCAGTATCTACACAGGTTCAGGATAGCGGCAGATCAGCTGAGAAAGTGAACTTTGTGAAGAGATGCTACACATGTAGTTCTACTGAGCATCTCCAGAGATGCTGTCCTGAGAGGAGGAACAGAGGAGCAGCGAGACAAGGGTGCAGGACTACTCAACACATGTGAGTAGTCACATATTCTCCAGCGTCGTTTTCTCTGGCAGCGACAGCGTTTGAAAACACCAGGAACACTTGTTTGTTGGACAGTGGGGCGAGCCAGCATATTGCTAATAATCCACAAGAGTTTGCTGGTTTGAAACCAGCTATGCAAACATGGTTTAGTCTGGCTAATGGTCAAAGAGCTGCTGTAAAAGGGGAAGGTAACATGTATGTACCTGAAATAGGAGAAACATTGTACAATGTCCTATATGTACCTGCATTAGATCATAATCTGTTAAGTGTATCCAGGTTAGACAGACAAGGTTATGAAATACTGTTTGCAGGGGGACTATATACCATTAAGAAAAATGGACAGATACGTGCACAAGGGGTTAAGAAGAATGGTCTGTACGTTCTAGGAAGGCAGGAGAATAATTGTGCACGTGTACTTATGAATACTCCCACACATGACAATTATGTACGTTTGCTGCATAGGGGAGTAGAACATGCGAGTTTCAGAGTACTGAAGAAGATGCCAGGCCTAGCAATGTGTATTTAGATTGCGCTGTTTGTAAGGAGTCAAAGTCCAGGATGTATCCTGTAAGTAGGAAAAGCTCAAGGCAAACAAACAGAGTATTGCAGTTAGTGCATGCTGATTTGATTGGCCCTATGGCACCCTCTTTAGGAGGAGCTAGATATGCCTTAGTCATAGTAGACGATTACAGTAGATATGGATATTGTTATTTACTGAAAAATAAGACTGAAGTATTGCAACAATTCAGGCAATGGGTAACACTAGTAGAACAACAGTATGAATGTAAAGTATGCCAACTGCAAACAGACAGAGGAAGAGAGTTTATGTCTGAGAAGTTTCAAAGGTGGTTAAGCAGTCTAGGCATAAGGCATAGAAAAATGAATCCATATTCGGCGGCTGAAAATGGAGTGTCTAAAAGGAGGAATGGTGTGTTACAGACGATGAAGGATGCATTGCTTGCTGATGCAGGCATGAGTAAAACATACTGGGGAGAAGCCATGAGGACAGCGAATTATATCATTAATAGGTTATAGAGTGTGGCAATACAGGAAACTCCATATTTCCTGATGCATGGAAGGAAACCCTCCTTAGCTCATTTAAGAACATTTGGCAGTTATGCCTGGGTGCATATTCCGAAAAGTACTAGGAGAAAAGGACAAAGGCCAGAAAACTTCGGTTTGTTGGGTATGAGCCAGGAACAAA
Organism: Thermophis baileyi; assembly: GCA_003457575.1. Taxonomy (NCBI): domain Eukaryota; kingdom Metazoa; phylum Chordata; class Lepidosauria; order Squamata; family Dipsadidae; genus Thermophis; species Thermophis baileyi. The sequence goes on along the minus strand of QLTV01004101.1, from coordinate 3,237,561 downwards.
GGGGTACAGGTTTACAGATGGTACTAAACAAATAGTGATTTCAAGATCTACTAGTTTTGCAGAGCAGAATAATTGGAACAAAATACATGCTAATCATGAGGTGTTCATGTCAATGCAGAGTCCTAATTTATTGGAAGGTGAGACAGGGCAGATGAGACAGAAAACTGGGTCAGATAGAGATTTAGAAGAGGATAGACCTATAATAAAAAGTGAAAGCACAGATGATATAGATATAGAAGAGGAGAGACCTGAAACAGTAACACAGGAACATATAATTCCAAGGAGATCTGAGAGAAGTAATAAAGGTGTACCTCCTGAATGGTTCACTGCAAGTGAGGTCAGAGCATACAGTGTTAGGTATGAACCCTAAAATTACCAGGAAATGTTGTCATATTGCTGTAATATATCATACTGTAATATAGCTGATATGTTAACAAAGCCTGTATCTGTGAAAAAGTATAAGGACTATGTTAAAGCGATTATCAGCTGTTCAGCTTTAAATGGGAGCAGTGTTAAGGTATTGAGATTTAAGAGCTGCCAGCTGTAAAGCTGATGCAATGTAAAGCTGATGCAACTGTAAAGCTGATGCAATGAAGATGAATCAGCATTGGTATTGCCAGTTGTAGACTACGAAGGGGTCCATAAGGGTTTTACCACTTTAAGAGGTGTTTATATAAAGCAGCCAGGAGAGGGCGTATTCTCTCTCCTCGTGTATTCTCATTCTCTCCTTGTATCCATTGCTGTGTTCTCTGTATAGAGTTAAGAAGATAGATTGCTTGTAAGGTATTTGCCTACCACGTATATGTCTGTATATATTTTGTATATAAACCACTGTTAATGTCTAAGGCTCTGTGTGCTGTGTTTTGCTCCTGGGTTGTCTCCTAATAGTAGTCACGCTGCAAACGCTCTGACAGAAGAGAAGACCCTGGAACAATGGGAACAGAAAGGTTGCAGGCCATGTAAACAGAGAAGGGGAAAATAGGCCATCTTCCTCACCCCATAAAGTCATTCAAGGATCTCTCTGATCTCTTTATTTTGGCTCAAAGTGGAACAACTAACATTTCTGGGTTTTGTTTTTGCTGAGTTACCACTGACCAGTTTAGCAGAATGTGATGATTTGCTTGGGCTGTGAAACAAAGCATTCTTCTCATTTCATGCACAACCCTAGAATAAAATCTGGAATATGGGATTTTGACAGCAGATCTAAATAATGCCAAGCTTTCTTTTAAAAAAAGAAGATCTTGTGGGTGACTTTTTGCACCAATCCTGCAGCTGTATTCACTGAAGTGGTTCAGATGAGAAGCACAGAGTCATATATTTCTGTAGGAATGACTTCAGCATCTCAGGTTCTGGCACACAGGGTTTGAACTAATCCAATGCACCTTCATGCTATTTATACTGTTCAGCGATAGGTTTAGAATTCTTGTTTTGGTGATCATTGGAGAGGAAACTTTTATTTTGAAATTGGAATTACATACCGTATCTTAGTTTTACCAGTTAACATTTGCAAGGGAAACCAACCCTCTTCCCCCACTCTTTCTCATATTTTCCCAGCATTTACTGATCCCACGCTCCCACATTCTATAATCTCCCATCCCACTTAGTTGTCTTGCAGCCAAGAGACTGGCTGAAAGAGTTGGGCCCCTCTCCCTGGCTATTTTCCAGAGTAAACCAAACAGCACCTTCTGAAGATTGTGATGGATTCAGTCTTTCTCTAGAGACAACACATTATTTCAAAACCACTTCATTTTCTGTCAGTAATTTCCCCCTCAACACCCTCTACAAGAATTTCAAGGTCAACTAAGCAAAGCTATCCCTGGTGTACAGCGGCTTCTTTGTACTAGCTGAATACATGGGAAATATTTTTGATTGGAAGTGCTGAGCCAAGCCATTCTCTCTAGATCTAAAACCTGCCTTTGACAGCTACCAGATTCTGGATTACATAGGGCTACAGACCTATTATTTTATATTCTCCAATGATGTAACAACCAAGGTAGTAGAACTTATAGCAAGCTGAGTGACTCGCCATATTACTTAGAATCTTCCACTCATATTGGCAAGAGATTATCCAAAGTTTACTCTTTCTAAAACTGATTCCAGGAACATAAGGTAGCTCTCAGGATAGAATTTCTCCTCATTTTTTTTCCTACTAGTTCTAATACAGTTTGATGAAATTACTTTGGAAATCTTTGGAAAGAAGAGAACTTAAGTTAAATTCTTATGGATATGTTTTCTTAGTTATGAGGTGGCCACAAAGGATTTGGGTATGGTTTTTCAATGAATGATCTTCTATACACAGCAGCCTCATGAAAATGAAAAGCCCTATAGCACCTTGGACTCAACCATTCCTCCTTTCCCAACACAAACTGGAACTGGCTTTAGAGATAGAAGGAGAACCACTGCCCTACCATGCTCCAAAATGGGAATGCCACATAGCAAGTCACACAAGGTTATTGGGGTCAATGGTATTGAAATCTGCTGAGAATAAAGACACTCCACTATCCTGGTTCCTTCAGGCAAGGGCAGCCCAATTCTCTGTTAGTACTATGTCACAGTCTGAATAGAAAGGACCCAGACCAGGGGTGAAATGCTACCGGTTCGGGAGAACTGTTAGTGGACATGTGGCCTGGTTCGCCGAACCGGTAGCGCTGGCTGGCCGGCCACGCCCCCGAACTGGTCCCTCGGTTGCCGCTCGCTCGCCCTGCCCCGCCCAGTCTCTGCTCTGCAGCTTGCCTGCCTGAAGCACTGCACCGCTGATCTGCCTGCCAGGTAAGCCTGCGAAGTCGCGGCCTACCTAGCTGCCCCTGCCCCCCCACTGTCCCAGCCTGCCTTCCCTACTCCATTCCCCATGGCCCGCAGCCCCAACATGCTTGCCTGCCTTCCACACGGCCTTCCCGGTGTCCCCATGGCCAGCCTGCGAAGGCAGGCAAGCGGAAGGCCACGTGGAAGGCAGGCAAGCATGTCGGGACTGGCCGGCCATGGGGAAGGGAGCTAGCAGCCTTCCCGGTGGTCCCCCATGCCTGCTTGCCTTCCGAGGTCGGCATGCAGCCCGGCCCAGCCAGTGGGTGGGCAGGCGGCCCTTGGTGGAGACACAGCTGCTGCTGCTATGGGGCTGAGAGGGGCGGCAGTGGTCCTGGATGGCAAGTGGATGTCCCGGGGCTGCACATGTGGTGTGCATGTGCAGCAGCCCCGGGACATCCGCTTGCCATCCAGGAACGCGGCTGCCGCCCCTCTCAGCCCCAGAGCAGCAGCTCCACCAAGCATGGCAGGGCTGCGGCCTGCGGGGAAGGGAGTAGGTGAGGCTTACCAAATATGCCAGGTGGAGGATCTAGAAGGCCGATGCTGGTGGGGGGGGGAGACCCACTGCGTTCGTCCGAGGAGCCGCTTTGGAGGGACATGGCGAGGCTTGCTCGCCTTTTGGGCCTGGTGAGCTCGGCTTCTGCGGGGCCTTTGGCTGACTGCCGCCTGCTTGCCTTCCCCTCCACCTCGGGTCCCGCTCCCCACATCCAGCCCATGACAGGGGATGTGCCACTGCCAGGCCAGGACACCCTCCTTCCCAGAGCACTTTCTTCCTTCTCCCACCACCGAGAGAAAGAGAGAAAGAAAGAAAAAGAAAGAAAGAAAGAAAGAAAGAAAGAAAGAAAGAGGAANATGTGAACAAAGAAGGAAAGAAAGCAAGAAAGAAAGAAAGAAAGAAAGAAAGAAAGAAAGAAAGAAAGACTTATGACCACAATTGAGCACAAAATATAGGTTGCTAAGCAAGAGCGTTGTTAAGTGAGTTTCATCACATTTTACAAGTTGGCCACGCCCACCCGGTCACCTGACCACCCAGCACGCCCACCCGGTCACATGACCACCAAGCCGCGCCCACAGACCCAGTAGGGAAAATTTTTAGATTTCACCACTTACCCAGACATATCTCTAGGGCAGTGGTTCCCAACGTGGGCCCCACGCCCCACAGTGGGGCAATTTGATTTTTAATGGGGGCAATTGGAACCTTGTTTAAACCAAGTTAATGGCCTTTTAGGCTTCCCCCGCATGAGTAGGAGTTCACTTTTTGAATAGTAAGAATTATATGTCACGGGGGGGGGGCATCAGGATTTTAGAGATGCTCAAGTGAGGCATGGCCAAAAAAAGGTTGGGAACCACTGCTCTAGGGTATTCTCCAGCTGAGGTCCAACCACCATATCCACAGCACTTCTTGAAAAGGAGATCTGGGAGATAAAAATCATTGTCCAGGATGATTGGGTCCAGCAATCACCTCTTAAGGAAGCAGCACAGCATTAACTCCTTCAAAAAGTATTCCTTTCTCAAAGACACCATGGACCTGACCAGATATCACCTTCCAAGCAACCAGCACTGGCTACTGTAGGAAGGATAAAGATCTAACAAACAGGTGGCTGGGTTAGCTGTCCACTTCAATGGGAGCTCACCAAGCTAGTCTGTGCAACATTCCTAAGTGAATAATATGAAAACATCGCTTAATTTCTGAGATGGAAGGCAAGCAATTATTACCTTCTGGGAGGAAGGTATCCAAAGCAGAACATCTAGATTCAGTCAGTTTTGTTCCATATAGCATCAACCTGGTGAACTCTCAAGTTTCCTCTTTCTGCTACATATTCAAAATGGACAGTGATTAATGTGTGTGTGTGTGTATGTATGTATGTATGTATGTATGTATGTATGTATGTATGTAT